>LJPI01000859.1:0-538738 GCA_001430955.1 Chrysosporium queenslandicum | reverse complement strand
GCTTTTTTCTCTCTTTTTTTTTTCTTTTCTCTTTGATCATCGAGGGGACCGCGGTGAGGGGGTCCTGCATTCATGTCTCGCCTTCAAACACTGCCCCGTGATGGGGATCGGGGCTGGGATTGGTCGCACTCCCCGACCTCATCCCAAGGCGAGCAGATCTGGCCAGAAGCAAAGGGGTGGGAAATATGAGAGGGGAGAGGAGGGAGATATTCCATGCCCAATGATGATATCACAGGCCTCGCCGGCACAGGAAGGAATTATATTCTGCCTCGGAGTCATCCCGTTGTCGTCGTGGTGGAGTCGAGGGCTGGGAAGCGCAGCACATGTCCTGCATCATGAGCATCATCCCAAAACAAAAGAGAAAGGCAAATTCTTCTTATCAAGCGACCTTTGTCTGTTATTATTATTATTTTTGCTTTTGCTTTTTCCTCAGTCAGGAAGTGGGATGGTTGTTCGAGGGTGTTATGAGAGTGGAGGCTTCCTTACCGACACTGTATTACTTTGAAAATAAACTGGCTCAACTACTATTCATCTCAACGACCGATCTCCGACACTTGCCCAATGCCCTTTTTATAGAACTCGCCGTGGCAGATCGTACCAAACCACCACCCTTGGCATTTTTAAAACTCGCTCAATATCAATCACTTACACACGCCAGAGCCTTTCAGAGAACAAGTCCTCCGTGGGAAAAATGAGTGCTGAACTGCTGCCATATGTCATCGTCTCTGCAGTATCAAATCTGTCGGACCGAATGCAGAATGACGTCCAGGAGGATAATTCACTAGAGCCGATCCTCCTCAGTGAGATATCAACTGAGCTAGCAATCATCATCGCCCTTATCTGTAAACATTGGTGCAATTCAGCTGGCACAGAGCCTGACGCCAGTGATGGCAAAGCGCCATCCAGAGCACCGCTTAAACGTAGGATGAATAGCTGCTTTTTCGAGTAAACAAGGAGGATTTTCATTCTTTCTAAAACTGCGGGCGAATTTTGACAGCCATCACATTATATCATGCAACAAATCAGGAGAATGCAATACTCTAGTATCAAGAAGGCAGAGTAAGTAGAGCCGGGGCTATATTCAAATATGAAAAAAAAAGAGAACATGTGTATATATATATATATATATATAGCTTGATTTTCGAAGAAATCCCCAATATCTGATCTCTTATTAAGACTTCTTGCCAATGATGGGAACGCAACTAGTCTTCCGATCTCATCAGGTACGAGAAGACCGCCCACAGGGCATCGAACCCTGCCGCACGGTCTTCCGGATCCAAGAGATCAAACCATCGCGTCCTTCGCATGACAATCCTATGCCAGGGATTCTCAGCATCTTCAACTGGAAAATCGGCGTTTCCTGTCGCTAGCCACTCCAGGTAATTGACATGCACCCGGAGGCTTAATATTGCGAAATGATGGTTGATCGATGAAACCATGAAGATCTATACACAACGCATTAGCATATAAGCAACTCTTATTCCGCCAGAAACGTCCCCGGCGGGACTCGGGTTTGGTGAGAACCTACATCATCCACAGGGCTGTCTTTCGACTTTCCAATTCGCATATATCTCATCTTCCTGTCCCAGAGGCTCTGGCCTGGTTTGACGATTTTCCATTGCTCGCTCATGCTCCGCCGCTTGCCTAGGGATGGAAGCCCTCCCCGGCGCTGGGAATATGAATAACGGTCATGCTTGGGTCGTTTGTTGTCACTTTTGTCCGCCCCAGCGCCAGCATCCGGAGCCGTGTCTTTGTCCTTCTCTTTAGGTTGATTATTCTCTGGCTCCCCGATAGGGCCGTCGTTTGTGGCACCGCCCCATCGCGGTTCCGTCGCCCACCACTTGCCGTCGCCGGGCCTAGTTTCGGTGGTGCCCTCTCTGCTTCGTTCTTGCGCGAGAAGCAGCATTGCAGCGGTCTCGCGAAGGAGATCGCAGATCTCAGGATGTCTATTCGGAGAATCGCCATTCGAATTATGGAATTCTGTATCCCCGCGACACTGGACCAGCATTACCGGGCCTTCAAGTATCCCCCTTCGCGCCATTTGCCTATCCTGGGGAGCCCGTGATACCGTGAAATTCTGACGCACCGGAAAGAGTAGGCCTTTCACAAGAAGGCGGGGAGGTAGCGGTGGAATTGAAGGCTGGCAGCCGAATGACCATGCAACCATCTCAATCATGCCACGTAAGGCCTCCTCCCTTAATGTCTCCGGCATATCCTTCCCCGTACCAATGCGACGCCCTTTGTACATTTTAATGGAACCAGGATTTTCGGATTCGAACTTTGTCTCGTCTATATTCACGTAATCGATATCAATCTCCATTTTGTCTTCGGGTGGAGTATTAGAGGCACCATCTTGTGATGGAGCTTCTTCGTTGGGCGATGCTTGCAGAGTGGTCTGAGGGTCATTCGCGGGTTTCTCAATATACTGATCCAAGCTTGAGTCCCAATATTGAGCTACATGTTCTAGGCCCGCCCAGAACTTCCTTGAATGAGCGATCCGTATTTTCTGGCGGCCAGGCAATGGCGGCAAGCGCGAGAGCGTTCGGAACGCGTCGTCATTGTCAAAAAGCAGTTCCTGCCGTAGCAAATCATATTTTTCCTTGTCTGCAAAGGGGTAACCGTTGCTCATAAGATTCTTGGCAGCAGCAAGAGGAGCATCTGCTGAAGTTTTGGGCTGCTCAGATTTCTCTGGCCATTGGAAAGGAGGCAGTGGCCTAAGAGATCCCCCAGGAAGTAAATCTGCTGGCGCAACATCCGGCTCGACTCGGAGATTGAGAGCTTGGAGATACTCAGCGGATACGTCTTGTGGTCTCTTGAGTCTCGATAGCAACCAGTGGAGCTTGTCGCAATCCGGTTGAGCTACTGGCCAAGATTGATTTTCTGGAACATAGGCTGGGAAATCAAGCGGAGTGGCTGGGGGAGGAGCAGGTCGTTCTTTGTCAGGGTCAACGGCAATTGAAGGGACCGCTAATTCGCTGTCCAGTCAGCCACAGTTCAAATCAGCTCACAGCGGTTGTTTCATTGGATGGTTCATTGAATCGATTTGCACAAAACCATGCCATCAGAAGAAAACATTGATGCGATGAGCTCCAGGCCTAACCGCGGCAACGGCTGAACCTAAATTGACAGGTTGGCTGCCAAGATACGAAGCACCGTGGCGACTTCACCACTACATCTCAGCATGGAGGAGTCACACAGCAATCTGACGTGCAGACATGGAGAGCAATTGCATTCAAAAAGCAAATAACACGTTTGGGCCCGGCAAACCAGCAGAAAGGATTCGTCTTACCAATGCCACCGCCCCAAGCAAACATGACGACAGCTGAGACTGAGGCCTAACACCACGAGCGCTGCGGGGAATGAAAAGCGAGGTTAGGCACCGGGTCTCGACACACAGGCTATATCAATGGAATTTCTAGAGGAGAGAAGGTATGTGCTGGCACAAGCGTTCACCTGAGATCCAAGGTAGTATCCGACGAAAACAGGATTATTCGGTATTAGTAGTAGACAAGCCTTCCTTCAACGAATTAAGCGGTGTCGCGCCGAGGAGAGAAGGGCCCGACTTGAAGAGAATCAGCGCCGCGAAAAGGGGTTGAATATGGGAAAAAATACAGTGCAACAGAAGGTGCTCAAAGCGAGGAGGATCTGAGAGCCCGACAACCGCTCAGTATCTGTGAGCCTGTCTGTGGGATTTTGTGTTAAGATACAAGGATGAGTTGAGAAAGAAATGGGTGGTTTCAAGGAATGTATGTACTCTGTGCCGCATGCACCCTTACACAGCAAAAGTATAGAACTGGCCTGGAAGCTCTTCAGAAGTCAGATTGGAGAGCGAGCATGATCCCTCTGTCGAACATTTGCATCTGGCCATCCATGGATTCGAACCAGATGGCACTTCAACCGACGTGGGCTAGTGATATTATGCGCTGTTCAGCAAGTCCGCCGCTCACTAAGCCAGCGCCAGGGTGAAATTATTGGGCTTGTGGAACAGTGGTGACAGCAGGAAACCGTTCTAGTGGAGTTCGTAGCTCCATTGACCAATTAATTTGCGTATTTCCGGTCAAGTCTGGTAATTCTCAGAAACTGACCACGCTAAACTCGCATGACTAAGACCGGAACGGTGGCTCCGCCCCACCACCCACATTGACGCCTTTCCCAAACAGGCTAGGCCCAACGCTGCTCGACTTCCGCTTTCGGCAAGCTACGTGCGACTACCGTTTTGGTTGCAGAGCCGCGCCATACGAGGGGAACCTCAACCTCATCGCTTCGACGGCAATGAGGTCGTGACCACCAGGATCAGTAGAATGGTCTTGGAGGGAGGATTCTAGACAGTATCTCCATGGCCGGTGGGGCTCGTGGGGATCAGGATTTAGCCACGCCCACACCCGCACCCTTTGTAGGCTGCTACCCGCTAACTCATGCTAGAAACCGTTGATCCGCCGTACGGTCTCGACCACGCCCACCATCATCACGAAGAAACCTGCGGGGAGACCTGAATGATGTCCTACCTACGGCATGCTCCATTGATCATCCTCCGCCTTCGGCGTTGAAGCGAGCCATGTGGCTTGCCAGGAATTGACAAACGGTTTGGGATATCAGACATCAGTGGCGTTTGCCTTTACCACACGTGCAGTACCCTTATCTTGTGGTCTGCAGACCCAAAAAACTGGCACGGCCGCGATCCAGAGATGAGAACTATCCCAGAGTTAATGGTGACGACAATACAAAAGTCAAAATTCCGCCTATACCACCTTCCTGGGGATCTTGGAAGCGTCTCTATCCTATCGGTGCACCCCTGTCCGTATCTGAAACTTCAGCTGTTCCTGTAGAGAATGGATGCCGAGAAACCTCCATTCCCTGTTCTTGTTTCACACCCTCGCTTACGGGTCATAACTGCCGCTAGCCGCGCGGGATTGGAGACTCTATATGCAGCACCTTCCCACGGGGTTCGGTACCGATTGGGGATATCAGTTGGTAACAGAGGAATTTCTGGGTTTAGAACAGTCCCATATCGCTTTTATATGGCCTCGTTCTTTCTGTTTCTATTCAATCTAGTGCGATGGTCATCCTGGGGGTTATCTTTGTACATCCTTACATTCAGGCGTGCCGACACCTTACCGGCGGCGGCTATCCGTGTCACCATCATTTCGGTTGTTTAACCATCACTTTTCATTATAGCATCATGATGCGCCTCTATGGTGTTCAGATTTAACGGCTCCTCTCCCGCGTTCATATTTCCAGTTACCAGCCCTCATCGTGCTCTTTGATTCTAGGCCGGCACGCCCTGAGCTCTAATAATATCCATCTACTTTCAAAATGCATGGACTTTATATTAATACCCCAGGGCGGCGTGTCCGGTGCAGGACATATCCACGACCCTGCACTTGGAGCTACTGAGCCTCTTTGATGTCCACAATGGATGCCTCTGCTCTTTCCAGCAAGTCAAATCAACCACAAGCTGAAAAGTCTCCTTTAACGCAAGAATTTAGTCTGCCTTTAGTGTCAATCGTTGCTGGCACTATCGGTGCATTGGTTTTCATCTTCGTCTTATTAGCATTGTATATCTATTTTCTTCGCAGACGACGAGTTGTGAAACGGACTCTGGCAGGGGGATGCCCCGCTGAGCTTAAGGAAGCTCCACCGAGGTTCTACGACAGCTCCTTGCGACTACGAATTTACCAGGTTCTGACTCACTGGGGAAAGCGAGGAAGCCAAGAGAGGGCCGGCAGTCCAAGTCCGTCGCCATGCCCTGAGGTCTCATCATCATTGCGTGCAAATTCCGCCGTTAGTTCCCACCGCAGGCCTATTCAGGCATTGCAACGTCCTTTAACATATGCGGTGAACGTAGCGTCCGTGTCAGCCTTGTCACCAACTGCTATCTGCCATGAACAACCCGTTCCAGTGAACACGAACCTGGGCGACAACCCAAACGGTGACCTTTTTGAACACCAGGGCGCTTCGACATTTCTCTTGTCAACTGATGGCAGGCAACCGACTCTTCCATCTCCCGCCACTTCACGCCGAGTTTCGATCACCACGGTGTCGGGACCTTCAGATCCTTCGCTAGAACCGGACAATTCCCGGCGCTCTGAATGTTTTCATAGAATTAGCAGATCAATACCGAGCCCTTCTCTTGACTTTCCTGACGAGTTCAGGTTCGGAAATCCTGACCACACTCCACTGAGCCGCGATCCCGAGCAATATATAAAGCCGACGCACACGCGAAGTTGCAGTAGTAGCGTCATCATACTCCCCGGGCGGAGCGCTAGCAACAGTCTATCCTCTAAGGCTCCGTTACGTGCCACGGCATCGGTGCTATCTCGGTGGCGGAAGGTCCGCGAGGTGGGAGGTGAATTGCCTGTCAGCCGGCGGAGTGATTTGTTTGATCTCCTTCAGTCGATATCTGACCTCGCCACGGACGACACTGAGCAGTATGAAGAAGATTTGCGGGAAAGCCAGAATTGCAACGAGACGTCACCGGTGTGATACCAGGATACCAAGAGGCGATTGTTGTATATATGGGCCTGCTTATTATGAGCTCTGATGTTCCCATTATCATGCGCAACTGCTTGGCTGATGATTGTCGTTGAAGTTTGCCAGTAGTTTAATGCACTACGGATCTAGCAATTTCTTATAGGCCCAGGACAATCGTAGGCACTGGATGAAGAATAAGTAATTGCTGTACGTCCGAGGGTTACGCATGTAGATCTGACATCTCTCCATGTTTCGCCAATAAGCATCTTATTCTTAATAGGGGCGTACGTAGTACGAACAACTTTCGAGACCCGATACAGAGTTTGCAAAGTTCAAATTGGATAGGGAGATACTTGGAATGAGTGCTTGCTTCTCGTTGAAAGGATTTGAGCATAACACAGATTGATTCAAAGTCTTTTCATTCATAATTCCTTATCGAAGTTTTCCCTTAAGCCTGAGTTTTGCTCCTTAACCCATTTGTATGTGCTACTTCCCCTACACTCCGATATTCTCAACTGAGAACCTGTAATCCTTTTTTTCGCTCGTTTAGGACGGAAAAAAAAAGCGATGGATAAAATGGCTGGGAATCGGCGACAGATGGCAAATGCTCCATGCATGAAATGTTTCGTTTTGTGTGATCATCAAAATAAAAACCTTGCCATTGACCCGTGATGTTGATAAGGAAAAATTAAATCAAAGACAATGAGTTCATTTAGGCCTCCTCGGTCTCGCCAGCAAGAGCGTTTCTCTTGGCGGCGATACGCTCTTGTCGTCGCTCGCGGGCAGCCTTGGTCTTAGCGCGCTTGGCGTCCATCTCTTCCTTGAGCACACGTTCACGTTGTTTCTCGGCCTTGGCCTTGTGGATCTATAGAGAAGATATATTAGCACATGCTTAATGACCCGATTATTGATTCACGAGATAGGTGGCGAAAGGGAGTATTAATATATGTCGACTCGTTGAAGATTATGAAAAATGGAGGTATCAGACGTACATGTTCGACGAGAGCACGCTTGTGCTTGAAGGTGTTACCCTTGCTCAAATGGTATAGCTCGTGATAAAGGTGCTTGTCAATTTTGCCGGATGCACGGTACTTGGCAAGAAGGCGACGGAGGACACGAAGGCGGCGCATCCACAGGACTTGGCTATAATGAAGATATCGCGTTAACATACTTGCTCGTCCAAAGGGCAAGATAAGAGTCTCCTGCTCCATTCGAGGGCCATGTGGCGAATCTCATGTTAAAGTGTAACGTACCTTGGCATTCTGGCATCTTTCGTACCCTTCCGCTTACCGAATCCTCGATGTCTGCCGATCTTGCGGGCCTCTGCGAGCTCACGGGCTCTCGCACGCGAGTGCATTGTGACGGGCTTGTGGATAATCAGGCCATCGCTGATGAGTTTCCTGATAGTCTGGCGGGAGTTGGCGGTGGAGATTTCGTTGACTTCGTTGGGATCGAGCCAGATCTTGCGTTTGCCGCAGCCGACAACGGCAGCGGCCAGGCGCTTCTGAGTGCGAAGGTTGACCCTGTTTTGGTGAAATATCAGCGTCAGCTAAAATCTGTAAATTTCCCGTGCGTGCAGCTCCCAAATCACTTCCAAAATTGTGTTGAAGCCAGAACTCCGGGTGAAATGGGGGTATAAGGGTTAAGTAGAAGATTTGGTGATAAACGACCGCAAGGATAACAACAGACTTACATCTTGATGCCGTTAACTTCGATTGCCGATTTTGTCGATGGATGGTTGTTCGAATCTCGACATCGACATCAAGTGAATGAGGATGTGGGTGGAACAAGGTTTGTCATAGCCGATTACTAAGCGCAGTTGTGCTAAGCGAGGCGAAATCCCACAACTTAGGGCTTCTTTGCGACCTTACCCGAAAAGGCAATCCAGACAACATCCATCCACCTGGATAGAAACGCGAATACAATCAGGTGAAGTACAGTACATATGGTGCATACCGACATTTCGAAATAGTACATAGTAAGGACTATCGAAGCATGTCACTTTGTAACTGTTTTAATCTTCGGAGAAATCACCCAAATCCACTTTGCCGACGCTCCAAAGCTCCTTTTCATCATCAGCCTCGTCGCTAGCTAAATTCAATCCTCCCGCACCTCCTTCTGCATCCCTTCGTTCACGAGCTTGGGTTGCCAGTCTCAGGGCAACACGCTTGAAATAGTCTTGCATACTACGCTTCGTTGTCATCGGCAGGTTCGCTCCGGGCCCTTGGATGTACTTGTCGAATATGACGCTTCCAGCATCCACCACCTGTAGTAAGGCTAAGAAGGTTGCCTCAGCTCCAAGTTTGATTGGAATCACCACGTCCCGGACACTAGAAAATACGGGGGGTATCAGTATCGAAAGATGCGGCCCGACAAGGTCAGGCTCGAGACGGCTAATGGTGCGGAGAACAACCAGAGCAATTCGACGTGTATCTGCCGGATTCCCTGGTGTTATCACTGATGTCAGAGCTTCGAGGACCACTCTATCTGTCTCCGCATCTCTGTCAATGTCTGTGGTTAATAGGTATTTGCCGGCTGCGAGCACGCTGTTATCGGCGATGAAGATCTATTCAAATTTAGTATTTAGCGGGCGTAGTGACTAGTAAATAAGGTATGTTCTTACGTCTTTATGTTTGATCCCTTCGCAGATAATAGAGAGAGTTTCATCTGGGAATCTGTCCGATATGGACCTTGGCGTTTCAGCTAGAATATAATTAAGGCAGAGAATGGAGAGGTGCGTGAATTGCATTGTGAGAACTCGAGTCCTAGCCATTGATTAGTATCGCGATCAACACATGTAGTGGAGAGCATACTTTATAAGAGGAACAGCCGTGGCCTCCGGAAGCACCTTGATCAGGGCACCAACGAGCTGGGCATTGGCAATGTTCGTTGCATCTGCAGTAGATTAGCTACGCCATTGGAACAGGATGGAATTAAGCCTTACCATCGCGGTCGGCCGATTCATCATCAACGAGCTCTAGTATCGCTTGTTTAGATGCCTCACTCATATTTTTACCAGCCTTATCAACCACTTCATGCAAGGCACGAAGCATTGCACTCTTCACCCCGGGATCTGACGTTTTAGATCCGGTAACAAGTTCTAAACCGTATGTTAGGGACTTGGGTTACTGCGGAATGATTTTTCATCTTACCTGAAATAAGGGGGTCGACTCGAGGGGTCAATGTGATAAGGATTCCCAGGCCCTTGGCCGCTCTTGCCCGGAGTGTCTCGCTGCTCGACTCTGCCAGCCCTCTAGCAAAAATTCTTTGTAGCTGAGGGAGGAATGGTTTGATAAAAAGCGGTATCTTTTCCAATAATTTGTTTATAGCCAAGAAAACCGCACCTAGGACAGTTTTTAGTACTACAGTTTAAAATACCATAGCAGAGGGTGGAATCATACATTTGATATCAACTGAGCGTTCCGAAACCACTCTGATCAATGGGCCGGTAATATGTGTCACAAACGGCCTAAGAGCATCGGGGTTGGTTCTGTCTATCATATCACCGATAGCCAAGGCAGATTGTACCCGTTGGTCGACTGTTCCATTGAGCAAGCCCTGGAGAAAGATAGGGAAGATCGCGCTGATTCCCTTGGGCAAGCAAAACCCTGGGAGTCCGACCCCTGGAACGCCGATCTGTCGAAGGACTTGTCTCGTTGGAACAACCAATACCTCCATCTCCTCTTTTCGCATGTGTGATGTTAATTGGCTCAGCGCTTCCCAAGAGGCCGTCACCACATCTCTATCGTTATCATCAAACGATATCAGACATACTCGAATGAGTTCCGGGTAGTAACGAGAAATGTCAATCGTGGTTTTCAGGAAGAATGAAGACAGGCGATTTGCAGCTGCTGCACGCTTGCGATGGTCTTCATGCTTCATAAGCGTAATCATTACGCTCATAGCGGCATTCAGTCCGTCAAATTCATCAACTGAATTAAGGACAGCATCAAAGGCGCTGTTGATTTCGGGTCGGATCTTTTCATTCTTTGGAGAAAGCGAGTTGTCTATCAGAGAATTGAGAATATTCGGTAGTCTTCTGGTGAGGGCACCACCTGCAACTTCAGCCAAAGATGAGAGTGCTTTCGTGTTAAAGACACTCATGGGGCTAGCAAGTAGAGTTGGAATGAGGTTAGGAAGGATGATGTTGGCCCGAGTATTTTCAGTGAGCAGTGTCAGAAGGGCAGCGAGAGCTCGATCTGCCTCTGTGTCACTGTGTAGCGAATTGAGGAGATCCGGTAGCACCCTGTCAACAATCCGTTTGCCAAGTGCTTGTTGAATTGCATCAAAAGCCTCGGCAGCTGCTTCACGGACGTCCTGATTTGCATCCAACAACGCCGTTCGAACAATGGAAATAAGAGTTTTCTCGTAAGCCTCAAGAGATTCTTCAGATGACGAGACAACAAGCTCACGAAGAGCAATACAAATACCCTGTCTTGCATCGATCTCGGTGGAAGCTAGAAGGCCTTCTTCAAGCGATGGTAACAGGGTCGAAAGGACACCTTCGCCTGCTTTCTTGATCAATTCACCCAAGGCATTTCCAGCAATAACCTTCTGTTCCATATTTGAGCTTCCGAGCCGACGGATAATGAGTTGGGTGAGTGTAGGCACAAGTTCTTTGAGTGTTCGAGGGCTGGCCACCAAAGCCTTCCATACGTTAATCGCAGCACTTCGAACCAGGCCTGAGGTGTCGCAACGGCAGATGTAAAGTGCAGACAAGACCTTATTTCGCCTATCCTCTCCGAGCACTTCAAGCAAAGATTGGCCAGCTTGAGCCGCGGTATCATCCTCCTCGTCTATCTCTCCTTTGGTATTGATGCCAGTGATACTGAACAAGAGATCTCCCACTAGTTCCACGGAGCTAAGTCGGATACGATGGCTATCGTCCGCCAATCCTCGTTCAAGTTCAGGCAACAGCAAGTCGATAGATTTTGTAGCAAAATTCTTAACCAACAGACGCCCTGCCCGCAACGAAGTCTCTCGTATCGCTTCCACGTCGTCTGCCAAGCCTGATAGTATGGGAGGAATGATTTTGTTGAGATACGAGGCAAAGCTATTCCCGAAGCACGCAGGAAGAAAGATAAATAATGACATAAATCCTTCTCGGACCGCAGCCTTCGCACTGGATACATTTTGTAGAATTGACGGCAATGTTTCCTCGAGTCGAGAAGTTCCAAGTCCAGCCAGCACTTCGGAAAGTGCTTGGGCGGAGCCCAGTCTATCTCCCGCTCCTGTGTCTGATTTGAGCGTGGACATCAAGCTCGGAATCAAGTCCGGTAGTGTTTCTTCTCCAAGCTTCTCAATAAGAGAGCCAAGAGCCTTTGAAGCAGTTGCACGAGTCGTAGGTACAGGGTCGACGACAGCCATCTTGAGGCCAGCGACGAGGATCGGAAGATGAGAGGTGAGATCCTTTCGTTCTGTAAGATGAGCCAGACTACCGATAATCTGAGCAGCCTTCCGCTTCGTCGTCGATCGATCACCCAGACCTCTTTCCAGAATCCTCACAATAAGTGCCAACGAAGGTGCGTCTAGGTAGTGAACAAAGGATACTTTAATCAGAGAATCCAATGCCTCATCTGTGTATTTTGTGGGATCACTAAGTGCCTTTAGCAAAATATCAACCAGGCTCTTTACTTCAGGGTTGCTTATAACATCTCCGAAGCGTTGGAGACTTCTATTAGCAGAATTGCGAACCTCCTTGTGACTATCGTTGAGAACAACAGTGAGAGGAGGGATGATGTCAGGGAGGCTGACAGCGAGTTGCTGGGGATCAAGGTACGCCATGGCACCAAGAAGATCACAAGCACCTTTCTTACTCCTCCATTGTGGGTCATCTAATCCCTCAAGAAGGGTTGGAAGGATTTGTTTGACGCCATAGGAACTCAGGCTAGCGAAACATGCTTTGGCGGCATCTAAGCATGCGTCACGGACGTCGATACTAGGGTCGCCGAACGCAGTGAGCAGTTGGGGAACTATCTGAATGATGTACGGTTCAAACATCCGGCCAAGGATCAATGAAAACAGTTCAAAAGCAAGCAGTGAGCCTTGTCTTTCGTTTTGATCCTTCTTATTTTCGGATGCATCTTGAAGCCGCGGCATGATACGAAACTCGCGCAAAGCAGATATACCTCTTCCGTGGACGATACCTGCCAACCCATAAGCCGCGCCTCGCCGTGCGGCATATTTTTTAGAGTGCAGAAGTTGATCCATCAATTCTTCTGTATAGGAAGAAGTCTCTGCAGGAGAAAGCCTAACGAGGGGTGTCAAGCACTCGGAAACGGCATATTGAACAGTTTCAGACGGGGTGGAAAGCGCTGCAAGAAGCTTTTTAATCACATTCTGCAGCCTTCTATCCCCGGTTTTCAGATGACGTGCAAGAGAACCGTATAGAATTATAACAGCCTCGTTAAGCCAATCCGACTGTTCTGTCGCTTTATCGGATGTTTCTAATGTCTTCTCGAAAAGTTGCATCAATTCTTCAACCCTTTCTTGTCCATGCACAGCTATAGCTGCGCTGCCACTTTCAGCCATTTGGCGTCGAACTGACGCATTTCTATCAACAAGTGGGCCATCACCAATTAGGAATTGCAGGAAGTCAACGATCTGATCTGCATTGAATCCTTGCGCCATGGCTTTCAGGGCCAGAGCTATACCGCTTCGAAGCTCCCAGTTGTCTGGCGCCTCCGCCTTCTTCGGCATACCGTACGCATCTTTTTCGGGGGCTCTGGGCTTAATCTCGTGACGGTACATGGATTCAAGCTTATCCAAAGTCGCTGCAAAGACGGAAGGGCTGATTTCGCAGGCATGTGCAAGCGCTTCTGCCGCCGCGCAACGTAACTGGGAATCAGCGCTACCGAGATATTTCAGAATAAGATCCGGCGAATGTTCATCAACTTCAAGGGCATTTTCTTCCCAAATAGCCCTGGATATCTCGGCGTTTTCCGAGACATGGTCGTGAACCTCTAGCCAGATATACTCAGAAAAGTCGAGATCCGTGAGATCCATTTCAGCTTCAATAGCTTGAAGAACGGCAGTCCGCACCGAGGTCTCTGGAACTATGGCCCCTTGAAGCAGAACAGTGAGCTCATCGGGCTGCACATTGTCTGTTATAGAACGGCATATATCGATAAGAAGATCCCGCATTAGTTTGTAATGTTCAGCATGCATTCGCATCGCAGATATCAATTTGCCCAGGACTTCAGCTCTAGGCAATTTGGTATCGGAGACTAGGGGTAGACAGTCAGTATTGATCTATCCCAGTTGGTCCAAGCTTTCGTACATGAACTAGCATGAATTGAAAGAAATTCCAGAGCAAGAAGGACCTGTTCCCCTCGGCTCTCCGCGGTTTCTTCAACGCCATCTTTTCCTAGAACAACCAAGACTAGCCGAAGCATAATTCCGAAGGAAACGACATCGAACGGCCGTTGCTCAGAAGCGAGTCGGATACGGTAGAGAATTCTAGTCACAAGGCCTAAAGATCAAAATTTAGCCGTGTTCACCTTTTCCCCAGCAAGCGCTTTAATGTGGAAAACACATACTTCCCAAAGGTTCCACCTCAAGGTTAGAGGGCAAATAAGTCTTCCCTAGCGAACGAAGGGTGGCAATCCCAATGAAAGGTCTGATTTCTTCCAGGCGACTGGATATGCGGCTGGCACACGCGATATAGGCCTCAGCAAGGCAGTTATCAACCAGAGCACCAGCACCAGCTTGGACAAGACAGCACAATGCATTGACCGCCTGGTTCATCCATCCCTCAGCTGGTGTAGTGGGCCCCCTAGCGAGACTTTCAATAATACCGGCTCCCCTCCGGATGACTTGTTCCTGGGTTTGGACATTCTTTCGAATTTCAGCCTCCTTTTCTAGCTGCGCCCTCACTTTGGCTTGCTCGTCTAGAGTTAGTTTCTTCTGCTGCTGACCTCGTTTCTGAGCCATTTCAGCTCGGAGTTCCTCTTCCCATTTAAGAGTATCATAATCCTTGTCTCCTTTCCCTGGCAGCCTTTGGGTTTTATTACTAAGGACATCCACGAATGGTGTCTCTTCTAGATGCCGAGCAATCGCGATGTCAATGGGTCGGAATCTTGTGAATCTTTCCACGTTTAAGTCGTCTTGAAACTGTTTGACAAGCTGTGGAACTAAGGCATCAGGAGCAACAAAAGCAAGGTCAGCTGCAGCGTTCCACGCCGCAGCTCTTCCTTTCAATAGTCTAGATCGGACTGGATCCTGAATCAACCATCGTGTTAGTCATGTTAATGCAGGGCTCGGATAATAAAGACCTAGTACTCACTTCAATTGCCAGAAGGACTTGTGATAAGCATTCTTGAGTATAGTCTTGTGCGATTTTTCCAGGATCTGCCCCAGTTCTCAGCGTAATATCTATCCAGCTGGTTTTAGGTATCAACTCTGGGCGGCATAGCACTAATAATTCAATTAACTGAGAATCGCGGATCTCCGGGTCAATAACATTGTCTGCTATTTCGGCAGGAGGAGGCGTAATGGCTCTAACTGCAAGGAAAAGCTTATCATTTGCTGTTGCTGCAGCAAAAGCAGCAGAGTCCTTGTCTCCCATATCGACTGCAAGTAGCCACTTCCAAAGCGCATTGGTAACGGTTGTTCCAACCACTTTCGGATTCTTAAGATAGCATTGCGTAAGTTGCGCAACAGCAAACTCTCGGACATCTGCAGGCGTAACAGCTGACGAGATTACATAAATGAAGGCCTGTGCCCAAGCATCCCTCACTGCTATATCTACAGCTTGGAAGGCTGGCTCTAAGGAAACCCTGGATAGCGTGCGAATTTTCCACATAAGCTCGTCTTTCGAGGTCAACTTTGAGAAGATTTTGGGATTAAGCAGGAAAGACTGCTTGGGGAACAATGATAAGGACTGGCTAATGATATCGTCAGTATTCAGGGGCTGGCTGCCATCATCGAGTGTAGCCCTCTGAAGGTTCTGGCATGAGAGCGCCAAAAGGACGTAGGCTATTGAGATAGTTCCCCCTTGAACTGCAGGCAGTGGGTTCGAAGCTATCTCTTGGAAGGAATTTAAAATTTTCTCAGCCACTGGTTTCAGGAAATCTGCCTTCAAACTTGACGAAGAAAGCAAGGATTCGGGTTCAGAATTCCAGATGACTTCCCCAACGTTAGAGACCCAAACCCTACGAAAAGCACTTCGTTTCTCGGCGCAGCCTTTGACAACGACAGAGAAAGCATCTTTGCTAATCGTGGATTGAGAACGGATCAGATATGCCAGATGATGACAGAAGGCTTGCACCTCGGATTCGAGGGCGACTTCATTACTCTCTCGCGCAAAGACGGGCGAGAGACCAGAGAGCACCCTTTGAGACAGCTCCGTAAAGCAATGGAAAGAACTCAAGAGTTGCGCCTGGAGCACCCGATGTTCAGCATTTGTAATCTTTGAGGTTTTCAAGGGTCGAATAACTTCATCGACGATTTTCAGAAGACACTGTTCATCACCGCATCTGCCAACTAAGACTTCGAAAGCATTGACTGCTCCTTGTCTGACTGATTGATTGGCAGACTTCAAGCTAGCAAGGAGGGGTTTAGTAAGTCGCGTATAAACTACCTCCGACAATTCAATTTGCTTTGGAATTGCAGCGACAAGGGAGGGAATGATGCCCGTCAGAACCACTTCAGGGCTCCTGAGGATAGCCTTTTCAAGCGACGGCCATATTTCCCTTTGAAGATCATCTGCGGAGACGAATGAGATAAAGAAATCGCTCAAACCGCTAGCAATATAGCTGGGAATCACGGTTCGGGAACCCACGACATCTTTAATGTAAAACTGAAGAATCGTCGCTTTCATATCATCAAAAACGGGACGCCTTTTAGGAAGCCGTGCACAGACCCCGGACACAACTCCTAGGTAGGGAGTGTTTTTAAATCCTGATCCCGCCTCGTGGGTGAGATGAGGGATAAGTCGCCGTAGCACCTCATTTCCATATTCCTCTTTGGACAGAACAGACCTCAAAGCGCGTCTAGACACAATGATTGCAGAGTGCTTCAAGCCTTCTTTCTTAGACGAGTGTAGACATGTTCCAAGGGCTTTGGAATTTGCAGAGAGCAGATTTACTGCCAATCGGATTGTATCTTCGAGCGTATCCACCCCCCGCTGACTGAGGTGCTGTAGAAGTAGGGCACACCATTCAATCAAGACAAAGGCATTGGTCGCAGCAATGGTTGGCTTATAGCATTCTTTCTGAAGCTTACTCGCAAAGTTCTTGAGATCGACAGGCGATATCGGGGCACGGAAGATTTCACGAATACACCGTTGCGCATCTCGACGGGAATCTCGGTCGACATAAACAGGATAGGTCCCGAAGAGCAAATCAAGGAGGGGTCCGTCTAGTTCCTTTGGCAGCTCATGTGCTTCAACGAACAATTAGCGCCCAAAGGTCGTGCAGGGTGACTTTGACATTTGGGCACTTACAGAGTATTTTCTCATGAAGTTCATGGAGGCCAGCTCGGCGTCGAGAAGTTGAGCCAGAGAAGATAACTGGCTTCAAAGACTCCAGCACACCCTCATTCACATCTCTCCAATTGATTTCATCCATGCTTGCGTCTGCATGCCATGGCATATGGGTTGGTGGAGTGTGACAGTCTTGTTGTGGTGATTTTCAAAGTTTGGTGACAAACCCACCATGGTTGAGTGGATCTTGCAGGACTTCACCTCTCAAGTCATCCATGCATCATCCAGCCATCCCAGATGGTGAACACATCCCGCAGTGCCCAGCACCCATCACTTTGGTTTTGCTTACACCTAGCAGTGTTGAGCTGCTTCATATCTATCCCTTTTCTCTTTCTGCTCTACTTTGCTAACTAGCTCATTTTTACCTCCCTCCTGAGCACTCTAGTTTTAATTTTGCAGAGGCGATGGCACCTAATCGGAAGAAGAAGAAGCCTGCCTCCAATCCAGCTAGAGGATTCACAACAGTTTCGATTCCATCTAAATCCAAATCTACAAATAATGAAGACCTGGCAGAGACGGAGCACTCGTCTGCTGAAAAAGCAATTCAAAAGCCAGTTGTTGCAGGTCCGTCAGAGGACGCCCTAGCAGCCAAGTCTTTAGCAAATCTCTCGCCGGAGGAGCTGGAAAGACACCTAGAAGAAGCCGAAATACAGTCTTTTCTCGACAAATATGCAGGAAGATGCAAAACTGAGGCTTCTCGTCAAGCTGGAAAATTCGACACGGAGCGTCGCACTTTGCGCGCTCAGGGGGTAGCCCTTAATACCCGGGATTGGCTCACCCCAGAAATATGCAAGCTGATTCTTGAAAGAGAGCTCAAGGAATGTGAAAAACTGCCATCTTTTTTCAACAAAGTTGATGAGAATGATAATCTCACAGTAAATGAAGAAGAACTATGTATGAACATGTGGACCTTGAAAGAGACACTGCTGAAACTGGGCCTTTCAGAATCTACAGTGAATAAAGCATTGTGTGGGATTCTCTCTCACTATTCTTATGACTATCCATCCAAAGATTTTACATGGAGTATAACACAAGCTTTTGACTGGCTAGCTTTGCATCTCACAGAAGACGAGCTGCCAGCATATGTACTTCAAAAAACTCCAACAAGACTGGAAAATCAGAAAGGTTTGGGTACTCACTAAGCCATGAGATATTATTGTACTGACAACACAACAGATGAAATAGAGTCAATAGCTCCAAGCTCTGGCACTATCACCCCTGCTAACAACGCATCAACAAAGCCAAAGGGCCCTCTGTGCCCTTCTCGCCCATTGTCCCCCGCGTCCGACATATCTGATACGGAGCTTGATCTGGACGACTTGATCCCCCGTTACCTTGAACTTCAATCCCGAATCTATGCGCTTAAGCCAAGTTTCTTCAATCAGCCGAGATCCGGCCCCAAACGAGGGACACCAAGTGTAGTGGATCCCGAAATTGTTTCTCAAATAGACAATCTACAGAGTAAACTTCAAACAGTCAAGAAAGACATCCTATTTGATTTCGACAAGGCTGAAGCTGAGTGGAAAGAAAGGCTTTCCGAATTACGCGCGAATACGTCTGAGTCGCTCCGTCAAGGATTGAAAGCGGCTGAGCCCAGATTGGACGGGCAAGGCGACGAGGGCGAGAAAGCTACAGCTATCAGCCCCACAGCGGAATCGAGCCCAAGGCCAAGTATTGCCGCAAGTGACGATGATGAAGACATTCTAGGAGACATATTCGCTGCTGAACCTGACCTCTCTACATCAACCACTACGAATATATCCGGGAATAAAGACACAGTAGTTAAAATACGGGAGTTCGGTAAACCGCTTGGAATCAATCCCCGGCGCGTTCTGGAAGAAACATGTAGAGCCAGGTTTGAAGACTCTTGAGTTCCCATTTTTCGCTTTTGAGCAAATCACTGATTATGGAAATAGAGATCCAGGGTTCAAAATTTTCTTTAAAGATTTGTCCTCGACGCCTTACTCTCATCGCAAGGCTGTCGAAATCACTTGGTCCAAAAGCCAGGAAGTGCCGCCGAATTTCCCAGTGCCTGACATAGCCTACAGCTCTGATTCTCGTTCCATAAATGTCTCTATGAATTATATAAGTGCGGCAACCACACTTCAGGCTGAATCTTACATCTCGGTTGTAGCATTGTTTATCATCACTTCGCATTCTCCAAGGGAGAATAGGGTATCGATGAGACTACCCGGAGTGTGGAAAGATGTATGGGAAGAGCTGTCCACCTCGAAAAAAGAGTATGAGGATGCTGCCGACAGAGACACAGTCAGAAATTTGAAGCAACTTCTCTGCGAAGTAAAAAGCCAAGCGGATGAAGATGTCGTCCTAATTGAGAACTTTAAGCGGCGGAACGGAAATTCGAGGACCGGGCAAGAGGGAAGCACCCAGCAGAAACCTTCAAGTATATCGTCTGCAAAATATCTTCAAGCCCTCTGGACAGATCGCTCTGCCACCACGCAATTCAAGCGAATGCTTGCAACCCGGATGGGCCTCCCTATTTGGCCATTCAAAGAACAGATCCTTGAGATGCTTTCAACAAGCCAAACACTCATTATCTGCAGCGAGACTGGAAGCGGCAAGAGCACACAAATCCCGTCCTTTATTCTCGAAAACGAACTCACGGCTGGCCGCCATTGTAAACTATATGTCACTGAGCCCCGAAGAATTTCGGCTATCTCACTTGCGAAGAGGGTTAGCGAAGAGCTTGGAGAAGCCAAAGATGCCGTCGGAACGAACCGCTCTCTCGTCGGATATGCAATCAGGTTAGAGAGCAAGGTTACTGCGTCTACGAGGCTGATTTATGCGTAAGTTACTTCTATAGTCTTTGCATATTAGAAATAGACTGACTCTGGAGCTAGGACGACGGGAGTGGTCATTCGGATGCTAGAACGACCTCAGGAGTTCCAAGATATAACCCATCTGGTTTTGGATGAGGTTCACGAGCGCACACTTGACAGTGATTTCTTGCTGATCATACTTCGCCGACTTTTACAGCTGCGAGCAGATCTGAAATTAGTCCTTATGTCCGCTACTGTTGACGCCCAAAGGTTCTCAGCGTACCTTGATGGTGCGCCGGTTTTAAGTATCCCTGGCCGAACATTCCCTGTGGAAACCAAATACCTAGAGGATGCGATTGAGCTTACGAGCCATTGCTCTCACGATAAGGAGTCACCGGATTACACTGACGAAAGCGATTTTTCTAGCACTGAAAGAGCTCAAGCAGACGAGGGCCTACGTTCGACATTATCCGCATACAATAAGCAAACTCGAGATGCGGTTTGTTCGTTTGACGAATACCGCCTCGATTATAAGCTAATCATAGATCTCATTTGTACTATCGCAACAACACCTGAACTAGATCAGTATGGCAAGGCTTTCTTGGTTTTCATGCCCGGATTAGCCGAAATACGCAAGTTGCAAGATGGGATTCTTTCAGACCCATTTTTTGGAGAAGACTGGATAGTACATTCTCTACACTCTTCGATCGCTAGCGAAGATCAGGAGAAAGCTTTCTTGATACCTCCAGAAGGGAAGAGAAAAATTGTTATAGCAACAAATATTGCTGAAACTGGTACGATATGCACTGGAGAAGCGTCATTCCATCAATAAGTCTTCTAACAAACCTAGGCATCACAATCCCAGATATAACTGCAGTGATAGATACTGGCAAAGAGAAAGTTATGCGGTGAGTCAAGAACAGAGGTTTCGTCATGCAGGACTTTCTAACCTCCCTCCGCAAAGGTTCGACGAGCGACGTCAAATATCCAGGCTAGTTGAAACGTTCATATCCCGCGCAAACGCTAAACAACGTCGGGGTCGGGCTGGTCGAGTCCAGAAAGGCTTGTGTTTTCACTTATTTACCAAGCATCGCCATGATAAACTAGTATACACTGCTTGACATCTATGGTATCTGTTCCAGGCTAACGTACGGAACAGCTAGCGGAACAACAGACGCCTGAAATGCTTCGTCTCTCTCTTCAAGATCTGATTCTCCGCGTGAAAATTTGCAATATGGGCGATATTGAAGAGACTCTTTCTGAAGCTATGGATCCTCCGTCATCAAAGAATATTCGCCGGGCAATAGAAGCCCTCAAAGCGGTGAAAGCGCTCACAAACGCTGAAGCATTGACCCCGTTAGGCAGGCAGCTCGCTCAACTACCACTCGATGTATTTTTAGGAAAATTGATACTGTACGGTGCGCTATTTCAATGTGTGGATGCAGCAGTCAGCATCGCCGCTATTCTGTCTTGCAAATCTCCTTTTGTCCATACAGCCGCTTTAAGCAATGCTACGCATGCCGCAAAGCGTGCTTTTGACAGAGGTAAGTCCAATTTACTCTTACGTATGGTGAATGGTCTCTTACCGAAAAGCCAGGAAACTCCGATCTCTTGTCCGTCTATAACGCGTATTGTGCGTGGAAGAAGTGTCGTGAGACGCCTGGATTAAATGAGTATGCGTTCTGTAGGAAGAATTGCCTTAGTCCCCAGGCGCTTCTGAGCATCGAGGACGTCAAAACTCAACTCCTAGTTTCGTTAGTCGACACAGGCCTAGTAAAGCTGGATGCTTCTGAAACGATTTCTCTTAGCAGGTTCGTATTTCATATTGAGAGCGTCGTCATCTGAAGTCATACTTACTTGAGATGAAGGGCACGGTTCTCTGGGCGCAGGCGCCAGTTTTTTACGGTACCGGAAAGACTAGACCTTAACAGCGGTAACGACTTAGTTGTGAACTCTGTCATTGCGTGGAGCTTCTATCCCAGGCTTTTAACTCGTCAGGGGAAAGGATGGAGGAACATTTCGAATAACCAATCTGTGGTTCTTCATACGACTTCGGTGAATAAGTCTGCGGACCCGTCAATCAAGTGGCTTTCCTATTATCATATAATGCAATCTCGAAATCGAAATTATAATGCCCACGAAACGAGCGCTGCCGAAGATTTTGCGATTGCATTGTTGTGTGGTGACGTTGAATTCAAGGTACTAACGTATCAATAACCTCTTTGCTTTATCTTTCTCCCTAGGGCCCTAAACTGACTATACTGTCTTTTCGCAGTTGTACTCTGGAGTCGTGACGCTCGATGGTAATCGGATCAAATTTTCGGTTAAGGACTGGAAGTCTATGATGGCCTTGAAAGCCTTGAGCACTAGGATCAGAGATATTCTGGCCCAAAGTTTCCGAAACCCTAAAAAAGAGCTCACATCCGATCAAAGGGCTTGGCTTGACATCTGGCAGCAAATATTTGTCCAGCAGAAAGAAAAAAGAGATGGAAAGGGCCAGGGAAGGTAATACTGCCATTTTGAAAACGGGACATTTTTGACGCTGCATTATCGGGGTCGGTTTCCCACACATTCTTCAACCAGCTGGGGGAAGAGAAGAAAAATTGTATCCAGGATACATGGCCGCTAGATCTACTTTTGGATTACTCCGGTGCTCGAAAAGCTATCAGAAGTCTCCTTAGAGGGATTTAATCACAAGTACATACAACCTTCTTTTGCAACTAACCCATAATTTGACAACCACGTCGCATATGCCTCCGCCTGAATCCCAAGATCAGCGTATCAACCTCCAGTTCTGAGTGATGCTTCCCCTTGCGGTTGAGGTTTCGCAAATCCAGGACCGAGGGTGTACTGTACACCTTTTAGACGCTCGGGGCATAGAAATACCTCTGAAGTTGCATACATATAGCACGAGACGGCTTACCAAGGTACTAGCATAGTATCAAGAGCTTACGATGGTACTGAGCGACACATCACACCTGGGATGCGATGTCGCAAGTCTGGCAAAAGGCAAATAATAACTTTTATGAAATGTATATCCACATAGCTTCTGGTATAGAATGTACTTCGATGAATGAATACATAACATCACTGCGGCGGAGATGTCAGGAGGCCAATTGATGCAAGGTTGAGTGAGACAGCCTGCATGATACATTCTTTGTACCCCATTGAATGTATGTACTCTACTAAACCTGCAATCAATGTACATGAGGTACAGTGTATGTGTGGCAGGGTCTCCTGATTTGGGTTTGATATCGGCCTGAGGTGTAACAACAAAGGAAGGACAGGTAGGCGGGCAGATCGTCCCCATCTTTGTGACACCTGCCCACTGCCCACTGCCTCCATATCAATTAATTTGCGTTATCTCTGTAAAATATGAAAGCTTCTGGCAACTTGAAGGAGAAGTGCTGGTATACCCGAAGGAGAGAGTAGGCACTATATACATAGTAGTTCTCCCTAAGATGTTGGAAGTCACGAGCAGGATGTTCGCCTTCCAGAATATGACATCATCATTGCAGCTTCAGAGCTTCAAGGACAAGCTATGCACATAGACACACGTGCAGAATGCTTTGTGTCTCAGACGGCTCTTTGTTGCTGAACAAATGGTTGATCAAAGAAGCAAAGTTATGAAGCTGCGCCCTCTTCCCGAGTTTGCTACGAGAAGCCCCTGGCAAACATGGATTCCTAGTCAATATGAATGGTAGCTTCGAAGCTCCGCCATTGGACATGTTATTTTTGAGTCAAATTGTTTCAAAACTTGATGGGTACATACATAAAGTGATTCTGAGGGCATCCGGTATCTCAGCTCTACCGATATCCATGAAATCGATCAATCCTGCAGCAGATTACCCTGGGTCTCAAAAAGTTTGTCGATGATTCTTTCCAGTAAACTCCATGAGAAACACACAAGTAGTACTGACAAGATAAAACCGATTGAATTGCAGAATGCGCATAGCGTTCTGCATTGCGCTCATCCCATGAAAGCGGATAGAGTATGCATCATGCGCACCAGATTGCATGAGAATTCCCCATCAGAGAGGAGAGCTTCGCAGATGTGGAAGACGCACATTCGAACTCGGAAGCCTACTAGCAAATGGAACTATTGCTTGAGTATGGCCGGCCCTTCTGGGAGCCGATATAGATTTCCCTGAAAATTGAGCTCAAAAACTTAAGGCAATTAAAACAGCGGACAGCGGGACTTCAGGCTCGATACAGCGATCACACCCTGAAATCCTAGCAGATGCTACGTGGCACCACTCTTGCTGTACAAATACCACCAACAAGATTCTCCTTTTGAGTTGAACCCTTTACACTCCAAGTCTGAGGCTTGTGCGTGCATATGTACTGTACCTACATGCATGTATAAGTACGCACGTACGTACAAATACATAGTGCAGTTGATGTTGGCTCCAGTCAGAACCAATTGGGCAATAGGATCAACTCCTACCGTAAATGATTGCTCATTGATGCCAGGTATGGGGCGGCTCTTCAACATCCTATGAATCCTATGTGAATTTATGCCCTCCAGCGGACATCGCAAAGTACTTCAACAGAGATCTCTCATATCATATCACAACCTGGCATCAAACAACTTCAGAAAACCAAAAGAAAGCAAAATATCGTTGCACCAAGCAAGATGTCGATTCACGGGATACAACCCGGAAATTTGGTTGGTTGTGCCTGATAGTGTGGCTTCGCACTTCCGATACCTAGACACTGAAGGAAATCATGATCCATGGATATTGCCATTCCAAGGTCGTACATGCCCATGGATGGCGTCTATAAGAACCCAAGTACATTATGTGTAGAGATAGGGTGTCAAGGTGACACAACAGTATGTGTAACATACTTCAAGAACAATATTGAGGGCTTGTGTACCAAAAGGAAGAATGAAGCAAGTGATGAAAAAGCGACCTCTGGTCAGGATACAATCCGGCCTAAAACATATCTAGACCTTGAGGATCAAGAAGGGAGAGTTAGTATGGGATTGTCAGATGAGCTCGTCAAACAGAGTGACTGAAAGATGATAGTTGAAACAAGGCATATTTCCAATATGAGGCTCCCAAGTTGTACGAAGTAGGGCTGATAGGCCGAGTGCTGTAAGAAACGCAGTCAACCGCATGTGCCAGGTTGGAGCCGGAGGGAAGCCCGACGAATCTCTGACGCCCAAATTACTGGCGTAAGGGGCCGCAAAAAGAATATTGAATTCAAGAAACGGCGCGCATCGTACCTCTATCAAGCTTCGGGCGATCCGCCGTTGCAAACCTGGCGCAATGTTCAACACGTTTCTTCGACGATCCATGTAACTTGATAGATCCGAGAGTCGTGTTCCATGGAATTACAGGCTTTCATGGGTTTGATAACATGAACGGCACTGATTTTAACTAGGACATTTTGGCCACCCAAGTACGAGTTCGTCATGGGAACTTTTGTGCGGGTCATAGGTCAAGCTTGATCCAAGCCCTTGCGAGTGGACAACAAAGAAAATCATCAATATTGGCGCAAATCCGGAGCGTCAATTATGGCCATTACTCTTTTCTGATGTTGCTTACTCCGTGCAACAAGTCTGAAAGTCATCAGCGTTTGCCATCCAGTACTGAGGCCTGGGAACACAGAGGCCGAGACCGGTCCTAGAATAGTAGCGTTTAGGAAACCATTTGTAGGACGGAAAAAAGATGGAGCGACAATATAAAAGCTGTGATTGTGTGACTTCGGCGTCCGATTGCTGCGAATATTAGGAAGAGTTTGAGATGCAACTCCTCTTGATCGAATCGCTCGACGTTTCGCTATGGAAAGAGTGTCAATCGTCAATGGGGTCCGCTGATTTGAGAAGAAAGCGTTTGACGCTGCTTAGCCCGGGCGAGAATGTACTGAAAGACAATTATCCTCAGGATTACCATGAAAGAGTGTTAAAAATGGGTATTTGCATGGATCCTCTCGGAAGTCGATGAACACTCGCATATGCAATAACGGGTGGATGCAGTTGAAACCGCTCTGACCACACGCTAGAGGCCCCACAGACCGATATCTGATTGACCAAGGCGTGGTGTACGACTGAGAGAAGGATCCTGGCAGCACTAAGCAGGGGTGGAATGATCCGGCTGGCATTGGCTCAAATCCTGACTAAAAGGTCGACTAGAAGGGATGCAGGGTTCAGAGGGACCAACAGCAACGTCTGTTCGCAAGCAGTTTATCTTCGGTAATCCCTCAATACACACGCACGAAGCTTCGTACTCAAGAGACTATTCGACAGCGCAGGCGTGTCCGTGCATATGCAAAAATCAAAGATCTCGAGGCGGAGGTGTTCGTCAACGAGGACAAGGGTTCTGGACGAGTTAAACCCTGCAGTCATTTCTGGGGTGTGCATTAGCCTCGGATAGATAACCTGGGGGGGTGTTGGAAAGCTCGTCATGGGGGCATCGAGACCGCACACGGTCTTCAGGACCATCAGAACCATCAGGTCTGTTAATCGTACTCATTAGATGCAACGACATCTCGCAACAGTGCGTGTTCTCGAGAATGCAGAAAGGTGATTTGAGAGCCTTGCAATCATCAAGTGAGAGAGAGAGTGAGAAAGAGATACAGTGGGGTCAGTGAGTGGTGAGAGGGAGGGGACTCGACGAGAGAACGTCGTGATTCGCTAGCGAGCTCGCTTCTTGGCGTTCATGGATCTTCGACGGCGTCTGTTTTGACCTTTTGATACGTGGCTGGTCCAACCACCAGTCATTCTTCAGTCCTCTCCTCGGCCTCAACTCCGCCATGCTTGATTCGTTCTGCTTGCAAGAGCAATGAGGTTAGTGGCGTTCATTCGTGACCTCTCTTCTTTGTCTGGAGTTCATGCTGGACCCTCAGCTGGGTTGTTGAGACTTCCTTGCCCAGCTTTGACTGATCGTCCCATGCTTCGGGTGATGAGCCGTCGAAGGATCGCGAGTCAGAAGAACTAAAATTCTGCCCGGAAAAGCACTATCCCAGCCACGTAGCACAGCGTTGGTGGTCACAGCTCATGAAGGCGTCAAGGCGGTAAAGAGTCTGGACCCAACCTCCTTAACACTCCGCATCTTATTTGTGGTTTCTGCCCCGATAGCCGCGGACGATCAGTGGTCAGGCCACGCAGCTTGGGGCCTCAACAGGGCAGCAAATCCACAAGAGTCCTATCACAAAGGGATTCCGAGGCTTCTTGCCTCCCGTTCTTGGTCATTCTTGATCGTGTTGCTCCCTGAGGTCGATGATGAAAGGCGCTGCTCCGCTCGAATGACTGCGAAAGTCTTTTCTCACAATCCTTGTTTCTTCGTCCTACGCAGACCGCGGATGGCTGAATGCCAAGCATGCTGACCCTTGTCGACCTCTGCGTTGTCAATCTAGAGGTACCGCCCCGCTGTGGCAATCCTGGGAATCTTAATGCCAGCCGATGTACCATTTTGTTTGCTGAAAGTGCTCAAAGGTACACACACACACATACACACACTCCAGGCGAATGTTCCTTCAATAGGACGGGCTGAGGTTTCGCTGGTTAAACACGGTAATAATCCCCAACTGGGAGTGGAGGAATTTTGTCCTGTCTCGCTAACCCGCAAATCAAATCTGCGCGGAACAACTTCTTGATTATGGATACATTATGATTGATTGATAATGGGGTTTTCAGCATCTACGTGGTCCGGCCACAATAGTTACTTCGAAGTTCGTACTCGTTCCTCCGTACATCCACGTTCTAAACGATTTCGATCTCAGACGATGAATCCCCAACATTGAACGTATTATCAAAGTTTCTAATTTCTCTGTTATCTCTAGACTTTTGGAGGACTCAGACCTCCAAAAGGTTCTGGCTCGTACTAAGAATAGCCGCCATTGCCATGGAGGGCACGGAACCTTATTTCAAGCTATCAGCAAAGCCCTGCAAGTTTAGTCTGTGAGATCTTTGCAATCCTTGCAGTCTTGTGGCTCGGTTATTTTTAATAATCTGACTGGCAGAAGAGGGAAAATTGTTGCTTCAAGTGCGTTTTGTCTTTACTATGTTTTGTCGCCGGGATCACCTATTAGGCACGGAGTGCGGAGTACTTCCTATGCAGGGAACGCTGTACATCTCACGGACACGAGATACCCCAAGCAAGGTAAAACGGGGATGCATCGTTCTCGATGTAGCATCATGTACGGAGGAGGGGCGGGTATCCTTCCCCATGGAGTTTAAAGGGGATGATGCAATGTGAGGTTAATGAGTTGCTTGCATGCTCGCTTCCTACAGATGAACACACTTATAGAGTACACCCACAAATGTGTTTCTCAGCTCTCAGCCATCCGTGCTCTCTTCTGTGTGTGTGCGGGAGCACTAAACCTTGTCCCTTGCAGTAGCACCCCAAGAAAAAAACATGTCGTAGGTCAAGACAAGATGAGGATAGGTAGGTTGAGTGTTTCTCCTAGAAACGCTGCTTTCCGCCTCTGTGGTTACAAGAAGTCCATGTTTGACGCAGAATGCCACATTTCTAGCCCTGGCAATAGCTCTGACGCAGGTACCGAGCACATACGCACCGCATTTATACCTGCAGCAAGCCTTGGGGAAGGGGGGCCAAGTGTGGAAGGGGTTGCATCTGCGACGTGGATAAGGTCGCAGCGCTGGCAGCAGTTCCGAGAGATCGACAACTTTCAGATATTATAGGCATCTCTGGATTATTTCTCATAGGCTAGTTATACTGGATGTGGTTAGAAAAACCAACGGTGCTGCTGAAGGCTTATCCTCATGATTTCCTGCATAGGTGAACGTGCAACAGTTCTAGCGTTTACGGGCTCGAGTTGCCGACCCATTTCTAGACAGCCGCGCATCAGAGCTTGCCAGTGGTGGATGAAACGCTCTCACGCAGCAATTCCAGACAGACTCTGCGGGAGTTACTTCTCGAAGCATTGGTAGTTCTTATCTACCGATACCGCAGGATGGCATAGCTTCCCCATTGTCCCGGGTTGGAATAGCCTTGAATACCCAATTTACATGGAATTCCGTCAAGGACTATTTGAGTAAATAACATGGATTCTTCGGCGCTAACTATGCCCTCACGGAGGTAGTCTTCCGCTATCAGTTCTCAGCGTTAGTACGGGGTGATGGTTGGTGGTAACCGTGCTATGAGGCGATTCTTCCGGCCAGGGTTTGTCGAGGGGGGACTGATTCATGATTGTGGAAAGCCCAGCAGACGGAGCAAGTAACTATTCGACCAGCGTAAGGAGTCGGTAGCCACAGAGAAGAAAGCGGATTTTCAGCCATTCACTTGGTTCTAAATCATTGAAAGTCGTTTGCTATAGTTATCAAGTCTGGCCAGTCAAAAGGTAACAGCTGAGGCTTTGCAGGGCAGACTGCAGTACAGCACGCTCCATGTGCGATGCCATTGCGTAAGGCCGCATGATCGTTGAGTACGTGCCGACAAGGAAGTCAGGACACACCATTCCTAGTCCCCAAGATTGCACTGAACAACTCGGGATTTGAGATAGTGTATGTGCTCCTTAAGGACAGGCATAACTCCGTATTGGCCCCAAACCCCCGTCTTCAGCTGGCGGTCAACGCCACGACTATTTACTTTGCCCAAAATGGCCGAGCGAAATAAAGGACGTTATTCTGCCCCAAAGTCCCTTCTGATAGCTTGTCGCACCGGGGCCAAAGAGTCTTGATTGAGAGGCCACCAGGGTTTGCAAACGAAGTCCCAAAATTGAGCCTTTCACTATTTCGTCAAATTATGCAACCAATGATTGACGAATATTTTTTTCTGCAATTTAGCGGGAATACTGTTCCCATGGAACTAATATTTCCACGACCTGCGCCGCTGAACAACAACCAAGGAGGTGGTGCATCCTATTTTTACGTTTCTTGGGTCCGGGAGGGGAACGGTCCCTTAGCTTCGGCTCTGGGACACCTTCGTCTTCCCACTATTCGTGGACTTTGTTTCTTCGCTCCGTGGTTCAGCACCCAGCACACCAAAAGAAAGCCGTGGGACGCAGTTGGTTGCTTCTTCCTTCGCTCCGCTTTATTTTGAATGGAGAGATCTTCCCGCCCGAGACCCATAAGGTTCCCAAGTTCTGAGAGATCGGAATACGGAGTCCATCATAGCGAATCTCCTCAGGAAATAGGAGTGAGGGAAATGTGGAATTCTGCTTCATGGTGAGCTGGCCTTCGAAGTCCAATACTCACCGGCGACTATGCCGCGGACGATGACACAACTTCCGGACAAAAGCACAGAATCTGCCCTGAAGAATGCCCCGCTATTGGCTGCGAAGCTGGTTGATTTGAGCCCAAAAATTTAGTTTGCCAACCCATTTCCTTCCCGCTGCAACTGCACATCATCGGCCAGGGTCGTTCGCGGAAGAGGGATGATGGGTCGATGAGGAGCATCCAGCGGCAGATGCATTCTTGTCATTCTTGTCATACGCCTAAGCTGGCACTGTCGTGTTCTGTATTTTACAATACGTATTTATACCTGGACACCTGAAACTTTGGTAACCCACCCGTAAAACCTTAAAACGTCAGCAACAACATCAAATTCTCCCGAGATCTTGTTGCTGACTTCGAAACTCTTGTCCAACAAACAGTTGCACTTCATAGCGTTGCTACTTTGCATTTCTTGAGGTGATTCGTATAAAGGGCTTTGGACGAAAAGCTCTTGCGGCCAGCGCATGTTTCATGGAGAAGGGATGACTGAAAGTCTCGGTTGTTTCAATGTGGCATGTGGATATATGTCGCTTGGGATGGCAAGGTGTTCCAGACAGGTGGCTCAGATTTTCTCCTGGAAAAAGACTTAGGGCTAAAGACCAGGAAAGGGAAGTGGAAGGACGGGAAACCGAGGTAAGGAATAAAGTCCTTTGATGGTGGAGAAGAGCTTGTTCCGATATATTGGGATCATGGAACCGCGGCGTTGGAGCACTTTGTGTGAATGCGGTAGAGGCTTTTCACAGCTCGATGCTCGTTCCTGCTATTGGCATAGCCGCAACATTCTTTTATCCTTCTGGAACGATAGAAAGGATACGCCTGCCCCAAACAGTACAACCTCGAACGCAGAAAATCATTGAAAGCAAATGTTTCAATTGCGCATCCTCTATGATTCTGGAGTGGCGGAGAACCGCGGAAAGCACATTTGCAAGTCTCAAGTTATGAATGGCGCTAAATCTTTGCGCGGCAAATCGTACATTATTTGCAAATGATCTTTTTTCTTTTTGGAAAATTTTCACCGGGTTGTGCTGTTTTCTTCTTTTCATGTCCGGGTCTTTGGAAAGGTGGCTGGGGGTTGGGCGAAGCGCATCAATGGACTTTGACAAAAGAAGACAGCAGATAAAGTATGCATGTCTTCTCTAGCTCCACACAAGATCCGCAATCTGGCTTCGCAGTGATGTGTGATGGCGAATGGTCCTGTGAAGACATAGCCCTGGCGTGCCGTAATGCAGACTTGAAGTCTTTGTTTGAGGAATTCCTTGGGAAGACTGCCGACGCAGCAAATCAAGCTTTTTCTCCACCTTTCGGTAGGCAAGATGGACAAACTGAAACGGATTAGGAATTTCAGAGCTTCGACCCGATCATTCAGTTCGACTCAACCGCCTGATGTTGGGCGGGAAGAACCATATTGTCTCTCTCTGTGGCCTAACTCTGTTTGGGCCCTTGTCCATATGACATCCACAATAGACTGATGAAGAGCGAGACGGCTTGGGATGCGAAATCGGAGCTTCTCTGAATGGTATGCATAGTTGGTTACTATTAAGTCGCGGTCAATACGACAGGACAAGAGTATGCTTGGTACTCCGTACACATTGTTACGTATGTACGGATGGACAGGGCAACGGGACAACTTCCATGCGCTTTTCTTCTTTTTGACGGGGTAAATTGTCTGGGAGGTCGCACGGAAGTCGATCACACATTGCATAACCGCTGTTTCTTGTGCTAGCTTAAACCCCACGAATGCCGTTTAGGTTCTGAGTTGTCAAAAGATCCACACTCGCTTTTAGCTTGAACAGCGTCAATAAAGTCCTACTCGCGGAGAAGAGGGAAAAAAATCAACAGAGAACTCACCTTCAGACCCTGCTAGTTGATAAGCGAATCTCTGGCCAAGTTCGACGAGGAGGCAATCTTTTCCTTTCTTTTTCCAAATGTGCACCGGCGAGAAGGAGAGAAAGTTGAGGCAGGTAGTTGGCTTGCCCAAATGAGGATAGGGAAAATTACAGTGTCCTCCAGGCTAGAAATGTACGGTCATTTACGCGGGTGTTCAGGTAACCATACGTAATATGTCTTAGTCCATCCAGTACGTACCGAAGAATACCGACAAGACAAGCTCCACGGGAATCTAGGCTGGGGGTGACAAAAATACACCAGAAACCAACATTGTGCCAACATGTTATTTGTCGACAGGGCTCTTCCAACGTATTGCTAATTACCGGGCTGATAATAATAATCATAACAGCGGGCTTGACTGAGATCCTTCGGCTGGGCGGGGGTGTGAGACTCTGGAAAAGCCTTGGGATATTTCACAATTAACTTCTTTGAGGGAAAGAGTAGGCTTTGATGTTTTCTTTTATTGCTCGAGGGCACAGACATGTCCTGAAATCAGGATGTTTGTTCTTGCTCCTGTGGAGAGACGCCTATCATGGCAAAGGAGCGTGTGTGTATTATGATTTTATTGGGATGTACGGAGTATATACGCTGTTCTGAAGTAATAAAAAAGTGATAGATATATAAATATCGCGCAACAGCAGAGGTGGATCTAACAAATAGCAGCCCCTCGGATGTATGTATACACCTGCGCAGGTACTATACTTTGTGTACTGCACACTCCTGTGATATATATTGTGGACATTATAGAGAGGTCGTTGTACCCACACCGTATTGCCATGTGTTGATTTGATCTCCCTGCTTGTGGTTCCTCTCTTTCGACTCTGCTTAATAAACTGTGAGTGTCTTGTGTCCTTACCTTGAGTCCCTTTGCCTGGTTGTATTGTACAGACAACCGAGAGCATTTTTTCCCCTACCTGACCGAGACATTAACCAGAGCGCCCATCAGCTGCAGTCCTGTGATCCTCTTTGTAACATCACTCCCCTTTTCCAACTTGGGGGCGAGACAGATCGTTCTCGAACTCGACCTTTCTTGGCCGTCGAGACGCGAGGGACAATCGAATATCCGTTGAAGAAGGGGGAGAAGCAGAAAACGAATCATAAGCCACGGAAAGTCCTAGGGTGCGGGAGCGTCACCCAAGGGTATCCACCGGGCCATCTTCCCACGGTTGAACGGCGCAAGTAGCCCTTCTGACCACTAGCGTTTGCTGGTTTCTCGCCTCCCTTCTCGCTCCCTTCTTTCGTCCCCAGCCAGGCTGCCAGAGACCTAAAAAGAAACATCCCAACAACACCACACCACCCACAATCACAACCACGCAGCTCACCCCTTCTCTCCACCCACCACACCCGCTCTCTCTCTCTGTCTCTCTCTCGCCCTTCCATCTCCCGCGCTGTTCAGTCAGTATACTAATTAGTGTTAGTACCTTTCTCTCTCACTCTTCTCTCTCCTCCCTCCCAGCCTCCACATTTTTACTTTTCTGTTGCCCACAATTGTTCCCTTCCTGAACTTACTGCACAGTATTATCCGACCAGGGCAGGTAATGTGATCACCACCACTTTTCCTCCATCTTGTTTGTTCCCTCTTTAAACTAATCCTCTTTCTGTACTTTCCAGCCTCTCCCCCTTCTCCCTTTTCTCTCTCTCCCTCTCTCTCTCTCTCTCTCTTCTTCTACATCCCCATTCCGCCCATTATTACTTCTTGTCTCCACTTATGGGTTTTCGTCCCATATGCCCAATCATTCCGTTTATGATTGTATGACCCTTGCCCACTGCCTCTTTTTTCTCCTACATTAGCCCCGTTTTCCTTTTTTGCCCTCTGCACTGCTGCTGCTTCGTCTTCTTCTGCATACATTTCGTACTTCCTGCATGATCCGACCTTGCTGCTGCTTCTCCCCAACTTATCGCACTTTTGACTGATATCTTGTCATCACGTCGTTCTTTCTACGATCCAGATCCAGGAGAGCAAGAGAAGAAAAGAAAAAAAGAAAAGAAAAGAAGGAATATCTTCCTCTACGACTCGTCACGATTGCTACGAATGATATTTTATGCTTGGTTGCATTGTTGCGTTCTTGTCGCCTAATTCTCCACCCGCAGTCGATGTACTCTTCGCACCAAGTACCTACCTTCGAGAGCTTTTCCCGTGTCATTTGACATTTCTGGATATCACACCTAACAAAACGCAATTTGAGTGACCGATTCTTCTTCGGCTCGCTCTCCCCACGCGAAAACCAGTTCTCGAAATCAACCCTGGGCAGCAGCCCTTTTACGACCATCACTGTGTTGTTGCCACTGCGCAATCGTGAAGAGAAAAGCAGAAAAGGATACAAGCAAAGTGTTTCCGTGTACCATTATTACGACTGCATTTGAATTTGCCGGGCGCCTTGTCTATCTTCAGATCATTTGACGACACCAACTAGATCACTTGTCTTAGACTTTCGCGTTTGTTTTATTGAATGAGCTTGGAAAAATCGCAACGAATCCGCTATTCTAGCCAGGATCCCTCTGGAGTCCGTTAATACTTGAAGCTCCCGATTGTTTTTGCCCCGTATACCTTGCGTCTTTCGCCCTCTCCCGAATTTTATTCCTCGCGACCATCCCTTGTTTTGGGCAATCTGCTATACACTACAAATCTCTATTCAAGCGAGATTCGTGTTAAACCGGAAAGCTGGAGCTCCCGCCGATATCCCAAGTCCACACCCGCGACGCTGTTCATATCCCGTTCTACAACCATCACGCCTCTCAGCGACCCCTATCTGGTGGTGACAGGTTTCGATCTCGGTTCCTCCCTGCTCCGCAGTCAACAGCACCCATAGAAGATTTATCAACGTCGAGCGCGAAGCACGACACTTCTGGGCCTTCCAACTTACTATCTGCAACACCTGACAGTTCCCGAAAGGATCTCGGAACTCGTTTATCCCCTCATTCGGAGTTAAAGGTTCCCCAATCAGTCCCAGCGGAGGAATCTGATAGATCGAATTACCGATCTCCTTCGGAACCGACGCGTCAGGCAGATTATATGGGCGCAGGGGACGACTATCTCCAGAATCCAACAAACCTGGGAACCATGAACCAAACCCAGTCATATATGGACGTCCACTCGTCACATTTGCCTTCAGCGCAAACATATACCTCCCAGCCCGGGGCTGTGGAGACGATACCACATTATCCATATCAACAACCGCCTCTGTTGCAGCCAGGCCCCACGGCTTATGCACCGGCCACCAGCTCCTACCCCTATGGATATTCTAATCCTGTGACTTCACCGCAATCGAACAGTCAGCCAGTCACTAACGCGCTTGCTCCACATGTCCCTGCCCAGATTTTACCCTTGCCTGGTAAGTTACTGCGATTTCGGAGTTCCCTTACGAAGAATTCATGTTGGTGGTTACTGATCAATCTTATAGCTATGACGACTGCTCCCAACCCCCATGGATATGGCGGGTCTAACAACCATACACCGCCCTACAACGTGCCGCATACCTTCGACACCACCGGCCAAATCGCGCCTCCAGGCATGAAACCAAGAGTCACGGCCACTTTGTGGGAAGATGAGGGCAGCCTTTGCTTCCAAGTTGAAGCTAAAGGCGTCTGTGTCGCTCGTAGAGAAGGTAAGCATTGTGATCAACCCGGCAATTGATTCGATCTATACTCAATTGAACCTTCTCTCTATAGACAACCACATGATCAATGGAACCAAATTGTTGAATGTTGCTGGAATGACAAGAGGAAGGAGAGACGGTATTCTCAAGAGCGAAAAAGTTCGACATGTGGTCAAAATTGGGCCCATGCATCTCAAGGGCGTATGGTATGTTTCGCCAGGACTTCTTGTTTCAACGGGCGCCCATAACTGATCCATTTCTAGGATTCCTTTTGAGCGTGCACTCGAATTCGCCAACAAGGAGAAAATTACGGACCAGTTGTATCCGCTCTTCGTTCACAACATCGGAGGCCTGCTCTACCACACTTCGAACCCGACCAGACCGAACTCGATTGTTTCGGCCACTGAACGAAGACGGATAGAGGCAAGCCAGCAACCGAGTCGCCCTGCTCAGGGACCACAGCCCCCGCCACTGCACCACCATCATTCCATGCACAATCCTGTAACATCCCAAGTTACGACCCAATCCTCAAGCCAAGCACTCATTCCTGCCGGTCGACCAAGTTTCGAACGCGCCCACACGTTTCCAACCCCGCCCGCCAGCGCATCCAGTTTAGTGGGCGTCACGAATCAGGGAAGCTCCTATGATTGGGCTGGTAACGTCCATAACTCCCATGCGTTGTCAATCGACACAGGCCTGGGTAACTCAAGGTCGATGCCAACAACCCCCGCAACGACTCCCCCTGGATCCAATTTGCAAAGCGTGCAGTCGTATCAAAATCAGCAGAGTTACGATTCCAAGCCGTACTATTCCTCTGCTCCGTCAACTCAACCCCAGTTTACCCCTCCCCAACCAACTGCTCCACAAAATATGTCTACTAGGTATGTGAGACAAACATCGACGAGTCTTCAAGCAGCAATGACTACCGGGAATGATTCGGACCTACGGCATACTAACAAGTATTTGCACAGTCAGGGAAATGGGCAAGTAAGCCATGGTAACACAGTAGGAGAGGGAGAGCATGAAGCTGAATACATCAACGAGACTAACGGCTACCACGCCAATCGCCCCTCATACAATTACAACACCAACCATTCCAGCAGCTCCATGCAAGGAGAGCCAGGCCATCTGTCCACTGATATCGCAAACTCGACCACAAGCGCCAATGGAGCCGATAGGATAGGCTCAAGACCCGGCACCCAAAATCAGTGGGCGTCCGGCTACTCGACCCCGCGCCTCGGCCCACCGAGCAGCCTATACAACGTTGTCAGCGATACAAGGAGCACTTCTGCCAATGGCACCACCGGGGACGCTTATTCTTCCTCCAACTCGGCCTCCACTTATCCTACTTCGTCCTTGAACGGTTCCAACAAGCGGTCTAGGGACGATGACGACCAAGAGGAACCTCAACGACCTGACAGCCAAAACTGCGAAGTAAGCTATGAGCATAAGCGCCGAAAAACTCTTACTGAAAACCCTGTTGGAGGACCGGTGGGTGGTGCATCGCTAGCCCTTCAGAGCCTGAAAAATGGAGGGATACCTCGACGCCGCTAGAAACGGCAGACTTGTCTAACATCATGAGCCATGCACATGACGAAGTTGGGGCTTCCACCATTCTTTCGCTTCTCAAGGACATGTCTACAGATTCATTACTTCGCGAGCTCCGGTCATTAGCACCGTTCCACATATATATGCTTCAGATTTATCCAAATGATGACGGCAATTCACTCCGCCGCTCCCATGCCGCCTTCGACATTGTTTCCAGGCGTTTGAATGGTGACGATCAACCCCGCAGCTGATACACCCTTGTGCAACCGAAAATCGCTTTTGAGAGAAGTCACGGAAATGTCATTGAGTTGGTGGAACTGGGCACCGTAACCCTATTCGGATCCATTTTCGTTCCATGGCAGTTTCTGTCTCTAGCCGCATGGGACATTTGGTCTATTAGAGGCGCCCAACGAAATGCCAACGGCTCCTACGTGGTTTCTCTTGAGAACGGGACAAGAGATCACTGGACAGTTGTGTCCCCGGTTTTTCCGTACTTTTCCGTTCTCGACTCTTCTATTTTTTGCTCTCGCTTTCTTCTCTCGACCTCTTTTATCTAAAATCCATTTCGCTTGTTTAAACCTCGTCGTTTATCATTGGTGATTTATTAAAAAATTTTTTGTTAATGATGACACGAATCTCCTTGATACAAACGTTTTGTCTTCCCCTGAGAAAGCCTTTACTCTTAGATCGAGGCTGGTCATCTGCTTTTCTACACTCGACCTTCTACTAATTCTCCACTTTGATGATTCGCATGAGGAAACGCTCGATAAATCAGTTAACCGCCTCTGTTATGTTCCAGCCAGCGAGTTATTCAAAAAGCGGCTAACCTTCCGACGCATGGTGATGATTATGAACTGGAGCGAAGAGTATTTTGATAAAGACGTTTTTATCTTTGATTTCTTTCCACTGGTTTTTCAGCCAACTCTTCTTCCTTCATTTCTAATCGGTCCCTTCCATTACACTTTCTTGCTTTGCTTGCTTCCAATTCTATTTCCTGCTTCTTGATTTTCTCTCATATTTCTAATGGTGCAGGTGGTGCAGTTATCTGGATACGGTGTTTTACCTCATGTTTCGTTTTTCTCATTTAGCCATGCCATAGATCAACGGGTGAATGAATGAATGATATCATGGCCTTCGGTTCAGACCCTTTTTTCGTTTCGTATTCTGGTAGACAGTCGGAACAGCACCCTGTGCCTTTCAGCTTCGAGGGTACAAGCTGTCGAACCGCCCATTCGCTTTGCTTCCAGAGTACGAGGTGGGGGCCGTAAAAGCGGTGATAATCCCAGGATGTAACATCGGAGACGAGCAGTTCGCTGGCCCTGTTTGTCCTCCCAACTTTACATTTAGAACAATCGTATGAACAGCGAATAGATTAATCGTGGGGCGGCTTGGACAAACGTGTCGACTTCCACGTGAGCTGCATGTCGATTTCCTGTTAATTTTCTTTTTTTTCTTTATTTTATTTTTAAGGATCGACGTGCATTGAAGTAAGTGCGAAGGAAGGAGCGGACTAAACTTGATTCGGAGAAACGATAACACTGCTGACTGTGCAGCTTTTGCCGCATCGCCATCTTATCTGATGATTGACCACACAGAGGAATTTGGCTGTGTCAAATGGCGTTTGGGGACCACATTGGACAAATCACAACCAGGCACATCTTACGGAGTACTGAGAGCATAGTTACCTGTGGAGCCAACCTCCAAAAGCTTTTCAGCATCAACTGTCGCAGTCCGCTATCCAAACCACAGTTGCCGACTAGCACCCTGGCATAGCTGCCAGAGCATCTGCTTAACCAGAAACCGAGGCGGCCTTAAAAAGACAGGAAAGCTACGATGCCTCGCGACAAATTCGCCATCTCCCCGGCTCTTCGCGGCATTCTCAGTCACCCTTCCCAGGCCAATCTTGACCAGTTTGACCCGTGGAACTCTTCGTCAACAGGCCACCAGCGGTCTGAAAATCCACATGCTGGTACTGCCTGGCGGGAAGTAAGGAACCAGAAGCTTTCCCTGCAGCTTGGGAAGAAGACGGGTGCCCAAAGGCTGGAGCGAGCTGGAGAGTGGAAGTGGGTGACGTCGGCTGAGAGAGAGGAAGAGGAGAGGAGGATGGAGAAGAGTGGGGATATTAGATCTTTCTTTGGGGTAAAGAAGGGAACTACTAGGGCGTCCAGTGATGGGGAAAAGATGGGACAAGGATTGTCGGGGAGAAGAGAGGCCGACTTTGATGTTGGCGGTGTGAGGGATTCAAGCGTTGACGCAAGTGGCAATGCTGCTTATAGTGCAGAAGGTGCCGATAATGATCGGCAGAGCGATAGGGCAGGTGTTTCTCAGTATGGCGACCGGCCCAATTGGAACGTCAGCGGACAGGAGTGCGAAGCCGGAATGCGCCAGACGGAGAAAAGCTCTAGCCTCCACGATCCTATTTTCGCTAACCCTGCGCCTGAAGATTCTCCCACAATGTCTACAGTTTCTTCACGGCAGCCATCTCAATCGTCGACCAGGAATAGGGGAATATTTAGGGACTTGACAATCTACGTCAATGGGTCCACGTTCCCATTAATATCAGACCATAAGCTCAAACACATGCTCGTCAACAATGGCGCGAGCATTTCAATCTCTCTCGCAAGGCGAACCGTGACGCACGTTATCCTCGGTCGCCCAAATACAACGAAGGCAAAAAGTCCAGAAACTGCGGGTGCTGGGGGTGGTCTAGCTTCAGGAAAGCTACAACGAGAAATCCAGCGCGTTGGTGGGAAAGGCGTGAAGTTTGTTGGTGTCGAATGGTCTTCTGCCCTCCCCCCTCCTATTCGTTACCCCCTTACTTTCATAACCGGAGGCTTACTTGTGCTATTCTATCCTATAGGGTTCTGGAAAGCGTTAAAGCAGGTCGTCGGTTGCCTGAAGCGCGGTTCGCTAACGTGCATATGGCGTCTGGGAAGCAAAGGAGTGTCATGGCTGATTTTGCCGTCTGAAGATTGATAGATGGCTTTTTTGATCTACCTGGCCGCCGCCTTCCCGGATAGCATTCTCTGAATTTCAAGAAGCAGGAGCCGGCTCTCCGCGACAAATAGACTACCTTCTATGATGTGAGCACTTGGCCGATGCTATTCGATCCAATATGTGGTTGCAGACTTCCGGCTCCATTTGCATTTCGCATGAACCACACGGCCTCTCTGTCTGCACGCCAGAGGCATCCATTCTGACCAGTCTATATTCCGGCAACACAAAGGCTACACAATGGTGCAAACTAGATGCCAAACACCACATAAACTGGAGTTTCAATTGACCAGTGACATATCTCTGTACCTCATAGTCAACCGGGAAGTCGACACTCATCACAGAATGCATGAGAGTCCTTCAGCAAAGGATGCTTCCTTCATGCCTGAGATAATTTGAGCGACTTTGATATGAGTTTTGCGGGAGGTTTTCATTCCCATTGTATTGTGCTACACCGGGCTTTGTTACTCTACACACTCAGTGGTTACCTTGCAGTGGGTTCATTTTGGACTATCCTTCCATTCTGGCTTTGCATTGTTTCTGACCAGAGGTGAGGCCTGTGTCGCTGGCAGAATCTTCCAAACTGGCATTCTTATACTGGCGCCTACTTCTCCGCCTGTTTGAAACTCATTTCAACAGCAATACTCCATCTTGCAAGCTACTGACAGCCGCGCCCCGCTAAGTTTTTCCTCCTGATCATTCCAATTTGTACAAAATGACAGATTCTGAGTGCTCGGAGTTCTTCCTTGCCTATGGCGTGGGGTTCGAGAAGAACCCTGTCAACCCGATTGAGGTTGAATTCCGACGTCTTGCACACAAACACGGCTGGACTCAAAAGAATGGCCTATTTGAGAAGTACTGGCACGAATGCCTAGTGTCCGAATTGCGTTTTCACTTTCGGTATGCTCTAAGCGGCGAAACAAAGCTCGAGGTACTGAGGAGGCTCTGCGAAATGCTTGTGGAGCAAGATAACCGGGAACATGTGAATACCGAGACCACCAAGTCATGTATCAAAGTGAGTGCTGTGAAGCCCCGTCCTTGGATCCCCCCGTTTAGCGTTCTCAGCGCCTCGCTTGGCACACGGATTTTTTGAGCCAAAGAAAAGGAAGAACGTGCTAAGAAAAATAAATAGGCATTGCGCCGGTACGCCATAATCAACTTTATAGAATGGATGGATTCTCAGAGATGTGGGGGCTCTCCGACGCGCTTTGGGACAACTCGGCAGTTCGCGAAATTCACGTGGCATACAAAGAAATATGTGCCTTTGAGTGTGGTTAAGGCAGTACCAATCCTGAAGGTCTTACATAGAGATGGTACGAAAGTGATGTGTGGATGGCCCTCCCCGCCTCGTTCCTTACGGCGATCCCGAAGTAGTAGTTTTGGAGACAGCTCGGAATCTTGAGAAGTACTTCTGTTAGCGGTGAATAATTTGAATTTTCATAATTCTTGTCCATCAAGTAGGTATCGTGGACAGCGTGGTTCGAACCTACAAGGAGCTGTCCTAGATGGGAATCCTTCCGCTTTGAAGGAGTGCGCATTGTGGTTGGCCTGTCCGAGGGGGAATAGGCACTGCTAAGCGCTTTTGCTCCTAAGACGATGGAAATGCAAGTGATCTCATTGGCACAGAATACCCCCATATATGAAACGGCCTGGCATAAGTGGCTTTGAAATTACAGGAGTGGTTGGTCCAAAGATGCGTCACCAGATAGAACAAGTGGTCGCTAACCAGTACCCAGGCAAGCTCCGCGACCACCCAAAGAAGTTGTCTCCAGACATATTACGACAGAAAAGACCGGGAAAACCATGGATAAGAGGCATTCTAAAGGTCCTACCGCGATATCCTCAAAATCGCCGTCTCCATTAAAAGTTTTGTGTACTGTTTATGCAGCCAGTCAATAACCGGGGACATGGGGGGTTTATCCGCTTTCCCTAGGCCCTGGTAGAAAACGGACTTCAAACCAAAGTTGACGGTGTCTCCCGCTTGGTTAATCTCGGCAGACATTTCGAAAAGGCCATCGCCAGCGCGAACGCCCCTATTTAGTGGGGAGTCACCACATCTTACCACAATCCTGGTGGGAGTATGTTCGACAACTTCGAAATGGTCGGTGATTTGCGTTCCAACAGCATATCTGGATGAACGGAGCTGGGAGGTCGACCATAGTTGATGGGCGGTTTGGGGACCTTGGTATTTATGTGCTAGGAAGGCTCGTTGGAAGGCATATCCTAAAGGGAAGATGTTTGTAAGCTGTCCGTTGAACCAGTCTATGGACTTGCTGCGAGTGGAATGGCCTCCAAATTGACCGCCTACCTAGACCGCCCCAGACGCTGGCGCAGAACCCTTCTACCAACGATCCATCTGATGCAAGGAGTCTAGGGTCAATGGTAGATAGAGGGAATTCTCTCACACAATAATCGTGGGTTGTTGGATTATTGGAGGGATTGAATTTGCGGAAATGAGATGAGTGGAAGAGATGGTCTGCTGGGGAGAGAGGAACAAATTTCGAGTCCTTGGTGAAGTAGTAAAAGCCCGCTGCAGTGGCGGCAGATCCATAGACGGTAGTTTTGAGGAAGCGGCGGATGAAACGCATTGTTTCAATTCACGATAGAATCCCAAGTCAGCTTCTCTGTGGTTGAGCCGTAAGGCATGGGATTGCCATGAAGATTGAGTGCCGTCACCAATCTCCACAGCCAGCAGGGTTCGTTTAACTTCTTTACCCCACACTTGGCAGGCCTGTCTCCCGAAGCCCGACAATAACACTTTGACACTGCAAATCCCATGTGCAAACGTACATACTATAATTTCAGCTGGGCGCAGGCAATGGGCTGCCGTGTTGATGTCCCGAGGCACCCGGAGAAATAGCAATGCTGGAGCAGCAACGGCCAATGTGCTAGCTGGGGTTAGCCCAATCATGAGACTGGTACTGGCCCTGGCGCTTTCCCTCCCCTAGTTTAAGGGGCAGCTGGCAGATTTCGACGCAGGCCCGTCTATTTTAATTCCCCCAGGGCTTCCTATACCTGACCCTGATCTTTGCGCCGCTTTTCCCTAGGTCTGCTCTTTGACGGGTGGGCTGCGAGTATCATCTCGACTGTGAATTTGGCGGAGCGATAGATCGACCATCTGCTTCAAGCACTGTATCAATGGACTCTCCCAGGCGTTGGCTACCGCGCGAAGGTTATTATTTTCTTATTTACGATCCCATAATGTGCTCCGTTACTAACTGGCCAGAGCTCAGGTTTCGTCGCAGACGTTGCGGGTGGAGTGATTAAGAGGACTGCCTTCTCGCCGTCGTTGACTCTGCCGCTCCTGCTCCTTGCGAAGTACACCGTCAAGGGCCAGGAACTCAGCACTAGGCGACCGGGCGCCTTGAACGCTCTGAAAATCCTCGTATCGATTGGGCTATACCGATGGTTCAATTGCTGGCTTAGCCGTCGTGCTCTGAACAACGGGGTCTCGGATAAGTACAATTGGAACGGGGAAATTGCGATTGTCACTGGAGGAAGCGATGGAATCGGTCAGAGAATTGCGCTTCTGCTAGCTGCGCGGGGATTGAAGATTGCGGTCCTAGATATCCAGCCACCGAAGTATGAGACGCCGGCGAACATCAAATTCTACCCATGCGACATTTGCTCGCGCGAACAGATTGCAAATGCAGCTCAGAGAATCCGAGATGAGATGGGTGAACCGACGATTCTCGTCAACAACGCTGGGGTTCTGAAGGGAAAAACAATTCTGGGTAGCACGGACATGGACATTCGCCAGACTTTCGAAGTGAACACTCTATCGCATTATTGGCTGACGCGAGAGTTTCTGCCATACATGATCTCCCGAAATCATGGCATGGTTGTCACAATCGCCTCTTTGGCTGCCTATGTCACCTGTCCGAATATGGTTGACTATTCCGCCAGCAAGGCTGCAGCTCTTTCGTTCCACGAAGGACTCTCCTCTGAGCTGAAAACTCGCTATAACGCCCCTAAAGTGAGGACTGTTTTGGTGACCCAGGGGTTTGCTCGCACGCACCTTGTGAATGTTATCAGCCCCGAGAATACATGGTTTAATCCCCTTCTGGAGCCGGACAGTGTCGCGGAGGCAGTCGCCCAGCAAATCCTCACAGGAACCAGCGGCCATATCGTTATGCCCGGTTCAACTGGAAACCTTTCTCAGAATTTGCGGTCTTTCCCCCATTGGCTTCAGAACACGGTCAGGAACCAATGCGAGCGGTTGATGAGGTCTCCGGCCAGGAATTGAACTGGGCAACATTCTCCTAACGGCGGGGTGAGGTGGCTCGATATTTTTAATGCTCCATTGTACGCATGTTGATACCTTAACCTGTCTTTCTTTGCCTTGAAATCACAACCCTCAACGCAGTACCATGCTTTGCAAGCCAATATATACATGTTAATATTTGATTGTCGTCAAATTCAACACAACATTCAGCAGATGTAGGAATTTGGTAGTGGAGAAGAAAGCTCCTTTTCAGTATAGGATTAAATCTCAGATGTTTTGGCTATGAGTTTCGACATGAGACTAGAGCAACGGCATCACATTGCTGTGATACTGATTCATTGGTGTGGGTGTTGCTGCGTCGCTCGTGATTGGCTATCATCAGGTGAAGCTGCACCAAACTCGCCACAAGACATTTTCTCTTCAGCTGAGCTTCACTTCACCTCCTCCACCCTCCACCACCACCCTCATTGCTATATTCTTGTGGCCATACAAGGCTCCCGAACTAATGACTTTACGAATTTCATTACTTCTCCATGTATAGTACGGAGTAATTGAGGTCTTTACTTGTGCCATCTCTTTTCAATGAAATTTCGACTGTTCTGTAGCTTGTTGAGTTAGCCGGCGGGCTTCTACCAAGGAAAACGCCCGAGTGAGGGACCCACGGTCCACCAGCCACCTCGACAACCACGAACCATCAAAACAACCACTCGCCCCCAGATAAACAAAAAACATACTCCGCATGGAGCACTGAATCCGCCAGCATCTACAAGCTCGATTGGGAACGAGGAGAAATCTTTCATATCCCTTTTCATCGTGTTAGAATCCAGATCAATTACCCTCGCCCATCATGCTACGAAGTTTGCTGGGGAAATCCAGCAGCCGCTCCTCCACGTCGAAATCCAAGTCTAAATCCAGATCGGAGCGCCATCGACATCGCGACCGCGATGAACAATCAACGACTACTTCCTCATCTCGCCATAAAACAAAAAGCTCTCACAAATCCTCAAATTCTTCTTCCTCGGGTCAAAAGTCCACACGAGGTGACGATCGTGGTTTGGACATCGATCCCCCAGCGTCCACATATTCATCTTCTTCCCGTAGATACTATCCCGAGAGCGTGGCGAGATCGACGGTGTCTAGTAGCTATGTAACGGCAGATCCTGGAGAGCCCCTGGATAGCGTGTATAATGGCAGCGAAATGGATGCGCTTGACGAAACGTATCGCGAGAGGTCGCTTCGCTCAGAAGCGCGAAGGCAGGAGCGACACGCACGCCACGAAAGCTACGAGCGATTACGGAGCCTAGAGAGTATCGAGGAGCGAGAACAGCGGCGCCACGAACCGCAAGCACCGGACCGTAAAGATACAGACCCAGACAAACACAGGGAGCGGCGGCGGAGGACGGAAAGCGACAATGGCTGCGAAGACCGGCCCCGTTACTCTGCTTCACGGGCCGCGCCAGATATGGCAGAAGCTCATACACCGGAGTCCTTTATCCCTAGAGGAGATAATTATATGCCGCCGGCTTCGATACCCGGGGCCGTTACATCGCCATTGGCTCCAACTCAGCCATTGGATCCAGTACCACCGACCCCCACGTACGGTTTGGCGGCTGAGTATTACAATGACCAGGGCCAGTCGGTCTCTACCCAGCCCGGTGTTCGGCCCGAAACATCAGCGCCGCCAGTGATTGCAGGAACGCAGCCGCATCTAATGTCGCCTCTCGAGACACCCGCTCCGCCTGTTGAACCTAGCGCAATGGGACAAACCGGTGCTGCGGCCTCGTTCTATAACGATTCTTCGATGCAATCTAACGGACAGCAGCCTACGGTAGACGTATCGACGTTGCCAGCCGTACCACCAAAACCCCAAACTTCTTCTCCCGCCACATATGGAATTGACCCTGCTCTATTTGGCGGTGACAATCATGCGCAACAAGTAGCTCAGATTACCCCCGTTGCGCAACCCCAGAGCCACTCCAATGGGTACCAAGAACATCACCATCCTGCTTCATCCCAACCCGGATTAGTAGCGCTCGGAGCTGGTGCTGGACTTGCAGCCGCTTCTGGTCTTGCCTACAATGCAGTGCACCAGCCACACCATATCGGACCCGGGCAGTATCCGCCAGTGACATTAGAATATCATCAGAAACACCATGGTCCGCTGCGTAGGTTCATTGATTTTTGGAAAGATCCTGAGGGTGTGGCTCAGTTTGAAGAATATTCGGAGATAACCGGTATTTGCAAATATTGCTTCGAGCCAGGCACCACGTCAAAGGACGCTCCTCGGAAACACAATTACCGCCGCCGACATTCGTATGACCCTCATATCAACAAATCCAGAATTGACAAACATAGCCGGTATGCATCTTCTGACGATGATAGTCGCCGAAAACGTTCGAATAGGAGATCTTGGATTGCTGCAAGCTTGGCTTCCTATGTCGGAAAATCGGTATATGACAAGGCCCGGTCCACCTTTGGCGACGGCTCGAGTGCTACGTCCAGGCGATCGCTGGCATCAAGGTCGTCAAGTTTTGAAAGTACATCATCGCTGGAGGGCAAGAGTCGTATCTCACGAGGCGTCACTAAAGTTTCTGATCGCAGTCATTCTCCAAGTGCACTGGAAGGTAGATATACCGAATTCCGGAGAGGAGGGACTGATACTTACGGACTACCTCCCGGCGTTTTCACTCCTCCAAAGCCCCGCTCTTCTGCGCAACGTCGCCAGTCGGCATCAGGGACATCTTCTTCATCGGAGCGCATTCGAGGCTCCGGGTTGAAAGGAGCTGCTGCCGCTACCGCTGCGCTTGGCATTGCGGCCTCATCATCATCATCATCGAAAGGCCACCGCAAGAGTCGGAACGGTTCCCCAAAAAAGTCTCGGCGCCGGCGATATTCATCTTCTAGCTCTTCTGGTTCCCTTATTGATATATCCCGCCCGTCCTCCGGTAAATCTGGTCTGGCCGGGTTGTCGTACTTCTTCACAGCCCCATCAGAAAAGCAAGCAAAGGATAAACTTCAGAAGCCGAAAAAGAAAGCCAAAGGCTTTTTTAGTTTCCGCTCTGTATCTACATCTTCATCGGATGACGCTGACCTCGCATTTGGCACCGGCTTTTACAAAGCGCCTTCCCGGAAGTCTCAAAAGAAAAGACAAGACGACCATGACTTGGATGCGAGACTGTCCGATTTAGGGTCCACTGCGGTTTCATTAGCTAGTGCAGCGTCTCGTATGAACGGACGTCGTCGCCATGATATTGCGGCGAAAGACGTGCATCGGCGATACCCAAGTGGTAGCCACAAGTCGGACACTTCTAGTAGCAAACCGGTTGCTGAAGACGGATGGGAGTCGGTGTCAGAGTCAAGCTTGGATTCAGCCTTAGCATACGGGGATTCGTCCGATTCAGGGACTTCGAAATGGGGTTGGAGATGGGGCAAGCGCCGGAGAGAAAAGCCGAAGGCACCCAGATCTGATGCATCGGTTCCCGAAAGGCCCCGACCTACCGTCATTCAGGGTCCGCCAACTGAGAGCGATACTGGACTCTCGTCGATGCACCACGTCTATCCAATTCCTACATCTGACCCTTCGCGATTCGATGCTAAAACGGAGAGTTTAATATCTGGTTCTACCCCAAGTCACCCACAGGAACCTTTATATGCGTCTCATGCTGAGCCAGTAAAACTCGACCAGCCTCAGCCTATCGCACCGGTTTCGCAAAACGTTTACAGGCAAACGGAGGCTATACCCACGCACCCTACGTCAACATTCCCTCTCAAATCCGGCACTTCGGAAAGAAGTGATTTTCCTCTGCCAGCAGTGGAACCATCATTCGAACCAGTCGACACTTACCGAAGCCGACGTAGTGACTACGACGACCGACACTCCAAAGCTTTACGAAAAGAAAGCCGCCACCGGAGACGAGACTCTTCCCCTGTTTTTCCTACCAGGAGACCTGACAGCCCCGAATTTGGACACCCCAAAAGGAACTCCACTTCGCAAGTTCAGTTCGACCTAACCAAGGAGCAGGCTGAAAAGGAGTTGCGCCTTCAGAAGCTGGAAGATGAAAAGAAAGCTCAAAGGGACCGTGCATCAAATACGAACCAGGATTACAGTTTTGCACAATCGAAGCCTAGTTCTCGTCGAGATTGGGAACCAACTTATGTAGAAATTCGACCAAAAGACTACGATGAGTACGATTATATTGCTTCGGATTATTCTTCGGATTATCCGGCACCTCCTCCCAAACGTACAGCCACTGTTGGTGCAGCTTCCACTTCCGCCATCCTCAGTGAACTGGATGATATAAAGAAGGATAAGCGAAGAGAGGAACGAAGGGAACAAAGAAGGAAAGCACGTCGCGGCCAGCCTGTGTCGGATGAGGACGAAAGGGCTGCATCAACGGTAAACAAGAAGGCCTTTGAGTCCGATGATGAGGATCAGTCTATACGGCGAGCTCGTCAAATTGCGAGAAAGGCTTCAAAGCGCGTTATCGCGTCCCCGGTTTATGAGAGCTACGCGGACTATTTCGTTCCGGAGGAAGTCCGATCTGCTAAGAGCTCCCCTCGATCAGAGGCTAGCTCGGAATTCCAATCCGTCAAGGACTCGCCCAAAGTTCAATTTGATAGAGAAATGTCCCGAATGTCCGAAGGCATTGATACCAGCTGTCTTCCATGGCCAGTCCCTCGCCTGAACCTGATCGAGCCGACACCTCCACATAGCGTTGCTGGCTCAGTGATTTTGGAAGACACGGGGTCTAAAAGTCACGACGAAGCCAAGCGTGCGGCACCTATAATTGACGAAGCGTCAGATTCTGATATGAACTCTCGAGAAGTGGAGGTTATTCGGGATATTGAAACCACCAAGGAAGAACAAAAGGTTGATCATGATCACATCTTAGGCCTTGGAATCGGAACTGAACCCGTCTCTCCCGAACACCACGCTGAGGCATCACCTGCACATTCAGTACCGATGAAAGAACAGATCTCGACAGAGACTGTTCGCGAGACACCAGAGGTAGAATATGCAGCTGACGATGATACGAGCTCGGTCGAAGAGATTGTAGCTCAGCACATGCCCGGTGGGTTTGACGACGACATTGAGTTTGCAGCGACACTTGCCGCGGGGGCCAGGCTAGCTGGATTTGACCCTTCCATTGTTACCGACGATCCAATATATCATACCCGTTCCTCCCCTGGCTTGGAATCCAGAGACATCCCGGCTACATCAGTGGTTCTTGAAGAATTGGATGAAGTAGACGCCGCAGATAGCACAAAGGGGTTTCATGGATTTGTCGAACCCGTGTCTTTACCATCTTCTGACACAGAGGAGAAGGAAGATACTCCAATACCGCTTTCTCAACACGCTCCTAAGATGGAAAATACTAAGACTGATAGAGAGATTTTGAGAGAGCCTGTCCATGTTGAAGAGAAGGGTACAGAAAGCAGACAAACACAGCCCCCTGACTTCAGCCCTTCTAATTCCATGGTGAAAGGTGAAGCCCCAGAGTTCTTTGATGCCGAAGAAAGACCAGCTCGGACTGGTGAAGAACACAATAGTGCGAAGCATATGCCACTAGACCGCGGACAGGAGCCCCTTGGGCAACCGGCCGCCGATAACTCTGGCCTCCAGCATCGCGTGCCTGACAGTTCTGAGCAAGGCGTAGTTCCGCCCCCGAAAAGGGGTGAAGACAGCTCTGGTCAGCCTCAACCGGACACTGAACCGGTGAAGAGTAAAAAGTCGCGACGGAAATCAAAGGGTAAGCAAAAGAGTGGTACCTTCGATACTAATCTTGTAGGCCCGGATCCTTTTGCACTAGTGGCTCATGCACTTGACGAGACTCCGAAAGAGACGCAGAGCCATACAATCGAGTCCAAGTCTGAAGCAGATTCCCAACTTGTTGGTACAGCCCCGGTTACGCCTGCGACAGCCAATGAACCTGCTACCAAATTGCAGGAGGTGAATGATGCTGAGGACGATTTTGCAGCCGCCCCATTGAGTATGAGTAAGCGGAAAAAAGGGAAGAGGAAAAGTAGGGGTTTCACAGACTTGGCACAAGAATCAGCACCAGGGCTTCTAGAGAAAGTAGCAGAGCCTGTGGAAACCCAGTCGAAGCGAAGCGATAGTACGGATTTGGATCAAGACAAACCTCCAGTGTTGCCCCGCGAACACCCAGCTGAAGTCGAGCCTTCCAAGAGCCAGAAGCGTAAGGATCGCAAGAAGGATAGAAGACATCGCTATGAGGAGATTGTTGAGTCAGGCAAGCAAATAGATACAAATGTATTGCCCAATTCTAATCTCACATAGAGAAGGTTGCTAACACTTGACAAGACCGAGACCAGCACCGCTGAATCTATGAAGAACGACCCTAATCCGATCCATGATCAAGACCTTGCGTCCAATCCTTTTTTAGGGGATAGCCCCGAATTGCCGTCGAAGGAAGATGGTGCTTCGGGGACTGATATAGGTTTCCAACTTTCGAATACTCCGAAGGAGCCTACTACGCCTACTTCGATCCCAGTGGAGACGATTTTCGGTGAGAGGGCCCGCAGCCGCTCAAGCTCGCCGTTCCCAAGCCAAAAATTTGATCTACCACAGCTATCACGTAGCCGACCGGTTTCATCTGTAGCCACGAGGTCCAGACGGATTTCAGTTCGTGGCGACCCCGATCTAAACCCGCTCGCGACCCCATCGCCAACCGCCATACCATTGACTTTCCGCCGGCCTGCCAGCTGTCATGGGTCTCCCACAACTGGGGCTCCAATAACGTCTCCGACAGCAACTAAAAGCCATAAACGCCCAAAATCAACAGAATTCAAGTCTGACAGGGAATTACGGCCCCTTTGGCTTGTGGAACGACATAGCCCGGCTAAGACGGAACAACCACAGGAGGACCCGTATCCTTCCCTCCCGTCTAGCCGGACAACGTCACGAACTCCTTCTATGGAGAATTTAAGGGACCAGGACGACACACGATTCATGTATGATCAGCCAATGTTTACGCCGCGTCGTCAGTTAATGCCACTTCATGTTGACACCAGTCGAATTACGCCGAATGAAGACATCCTAGGTTCCAAACAGGTGACACCAACAGCAGAGACTTTCCAACAGACGCCGAAGAAAGACAAACCAAAGTACGAATTTCACTCTCCGTCAGAACTGCTTATGGAGCCCTTTGATATCGCGGTTGATCGTCTACCTCCGTTACCGCCACTTCCAGGCGATGTCTTCGCTCTAGATGAAGACCTCCCACCATTACCAGAAAGTGAACCAACTAGCCCTGTTACGGTGGCCGAATCCTGGCGAACGGCGGGTGATAGATCCAGTATTGGTGCTCAATCCGATTCGACAGTTATCCCAGACATTCGGAGCCCGGTCGACCGTGCCCAAGTTCCGGATTCTGGCAGTCGTCCGTCCACAGCCTTTAGCGCATATGAATCAGCAGTGGAATATGAAGAGCTGGAAGATCGTACTCCAGTACCTGCTTCGCCAATATCCGTTGTAGAAGTACCTGTTGAAGCGGCTACGACGAAAAATGTTGAGAAGGGTCACAGCGTTGAGGAGCCTTCTGACAGAACTGTGGTGGCGGCTAATACTCATACTGATATCCTTGAGTCTCCACTGGAAGATAAGTTCGAAGAGGCACGTAGTGAAATTGATCAGGCGTATGAGACACCAAAGGATACTGAGTTTCCCCAGGTTGTGAAGACCCTCAACACCGAAGAAGTGCCATCTGGCTTTCCAGAGGGAATACAAGAAGATGCACTTGCTGCAAACGTTCAGGGTGATGCCACGCCTAACCTGATAACCAGCCCTATGGAAGACGCACCTTACCCTCAACAGAGCAAACATTACCAACAGCCCACGTCTGTTGTGGAGGAATCGTCTATTAGGTCGCCTTGCGTCTCTCCACAGGGAGAACATGTCCCAATGTCCGGCGAAAGCGATGATTCCCGTGCGCCTTCACGCATCGCGCAGACGGGAGAACTTTCGTTCCCAAGCAATGACTTGGAGGTTGGCTCGCCTTCCCCGCCCCCTGTCGACGTTCTCTCCATACTTGCAGATGATACTTCGCTGAAGAAGCTTGTGGAGGAAGTCCACGTTGGCCAGCCTACTGCGTCCGAGGACCAACAGCAGGTGGTATTACAGGAAGAAAGTCCGAAGTCCGACGTTCTCGACTCCAGTGCCAAACCTTCAATTATCGAACATAGCGGATCTCCTATGCCAGTGGAACCCGACACTGTTTTAAATGTTGAGTCTAGCGGGAAATGTGATAAAGCAGGAGAGCTAGCAGAACCTTTGGCGACGAAAGACGATGTTTCGAAAGAACAATCACTTCCCGAGGTACCTGATCCATCACATAAAACTCTTGATTCTCCAGACACAGCGGCAAGTGGTATCGCTACTGCGAACCGTCAATCTAATGATGAAACTCTTGGAAACCAAGAGGAATTTCCAATCCTTCCCACGAAATCAAAGAAAGCGAAAAAGGGAAAGAAAAAAAATCGAAGCTTCGGCACTACTCCGGAAGAAATGCTGCCTGGCAAGAGTATAGCGGAGCATAGCCCCGCTGGTGATGCCGTCGAGGAACCAGCAGAGCAGCCACCCGACAAAACCTATTCTTCCTCAAAACATATAGAAGAGGCTCCTGAAGATCATTTGCCCGCTCTTCAAAAAGAGATAGATCCTGACCCTGCCCCAGTTTCCCGGAAAAAAAGCAAGAAAGGCAAAGGAAAAGGCAAGGGCAAAGGTAACCAGGCAGCCACTGAAGACACCAAACCTGAGGATATCACCCCTGCGGAACAGGCCCCTGAGGAAGTGTCACCGTCGCCAAAAGGTGATGACTATGAAAGTGGCACAGCTTGGCCTCAAGACAAATCTGCTTTCTCCGCTCAGCTCACCACCGAGGTTCAAGATGACATTAAATGTACGCTCTCAGAGAGTGACCAACGGGGAGAAGTAGAAGAATCACCATTGGCTGCAGAATCTTCTACGATTGAGCAGGATGGGCAGAAAGCGGAGCAAGATAAATCGTTATATGAGGACACGGAAATAGCAGTCGACCCAGAATTTCCACCGCAAGATTCCGGTGTGCACGAACCTGAACATATACCAGAAACCCTCGAAAGTCCGCCTCGACTTGCATCAGAGGAACAGGCTCAACAGGCTGGTACGACTACGGAAAGAACTACCGAGGCACAGGATTTGTTCCATGATTCTCATGAAGACCTACGTGTAACTACACCAGAGGCACATGTGCTGGTTGATGCGCCCCGAGAAAATGTTCTTGAGCCACAAGAGTTATCCCAAGGTTCTGCTCAAGACTTTATGGAAGGGCTTGTGGAGGAGCAGACAGAACCGCCTTCCGCACCTGCTGAAAACACCACTGCAGACGATGCTCTCAATTCTCATGGACAAGACGCTAAGGCTCAAACCCCGCAAACCACGACTCCTTTAGAGGAAAGGGACATCGGCGAGGATATACAAGCTCATGCCGAGGCATCAGAGCCACAGGCCACGGGAATAGACCCGCTTCCGAAGATTACAGGGGAGCCAGCCGAAGGAGATGTTGAGTCTGGCCCTATCCTGTCCAAAAAGGACAAGAAGAAGAAGAAGCGCAAGAGTAAACAACTCCAAAGCCAAGACATGGCTTCTGTCAACGTGGATGAACAAGAAGCTATGCCTCCAGAAATCGAACAAATTGCAACAACCCAACCTGAAAAAGTGGAACATGGTCATATGGTGGATGATGTAGAGCCTTCCCAGTCGGCCAATGAAGTAGAAACCGAAGTTGCACCGGCGCTTTCAAAGAAGGAGAAGAGAAAAAACCGGAAAAGCAAGAAGGCTCTCGTGGACGAAATTCCGGCGGCCGTCGAGACAAACGAGACTCAGGAAATTGAAGTTCTTGATGAAAGGGTGCCCGAATCGTCCAAGTCATGCGAATCATCTACATTGGGCGCAACCCTTCCAGAGGATCCTCTCGTAAGCACCGACGTCATCAAGGCTGATTTTGACTTAGTTCCAGCGACAATGCCAAAGAAGAAAAGAAAAGGGAGACTGCAGTCTCAGAATGTCTTACATAATGAGCCGGAGGTTGCGGAGCCCAACACTAAAGAGCCTGACGCTGAAGCTCCTATTGAGACGCCAGAGGGAACGCCAGCTGAAACCAGTGCTGTGTTGACAGGTTCTGAACCGGAACAGGCGCCCGAAAAACCTGCAAATGTAGAGGAAACCGACCCTGAGCTTATCGTTCCTGCACAGGCGGACGCATTGTCTCAGGTTGAGGTTCCCATACCGAATGAAGACGCCCATTTGGCCGTTAGCTCCCTGGACACAGTACCTGAGCTGCTACCTCAAGAGGATAGTACTAAAGCGGTGGTTGGTTCCGCTGACATGCAGCAAGCCGGTTTCATTCTTACGCCTACCAAGAAGAGTAAAAAGAAGAAAGGGAAAGGGAAACAGCCCCTGACAAAAGATGTTGTGTCTGATATAGACAGTCAGCAAGCCGAAGATGGGGGTTTGCGTTCGACTGGGGCTTCTGAAGACCAAGTTGAACTCCCGCAGGTGAATGTGGACACGCCATTAGTGAATGATGATGCATTGGCACCCGCAACAGATATTGCTGAACCTATTTCCCCGCCCGTTAGTCGAAAGGCAAGCAGAAAAGGGAAGAGAAAAGGCAAACAGCTGCTTGATGTGATTGAAAAGCCAGGCGAATATGCTGAAATGGAGCTTGGAAACGACGGAGAAGATCATATCGAGGCACGGAGCACAGGCAAGCAGGCTACTGAAGAGGATCAACAGGAATCGTCTAAGCTAGAAACTATGCTGAATGAGGAAACTCCACAAGAGCCGCTAGGACCTATAGAACCCCAGCAATCAAGCCCCTGTCCTGGATCCCCGCTGCGGCCCGCTGCGGAAAATGCTGAAAATTCATCGTTAGACACAAGCGAACCCTCAGAGATACCAGTGGAGGAGGCGTCCGCTGACAAGCACTCTGTGACGGATATTCAAGAATCCTCGGTGGCTGATATTTCCAGCAAAGCGGAAGATAGCATTGAACAGACTCTCGCAGAACCGGAACAAACAACGTTTGCTGCCCAAGAAGACGAAATGTCACAACCCACTGAGACCACATCAAATGTCCAGGCCACTACGCCAGCAGAGTCCGGAGAAGCAATTCGAATATCAGAAAGCATTCCCGATGCAGACGACGCGAATATTCCCGCTTCTGCAAGTACGGCGGAAGATTTGGATCTGACAAAGCCGTTGGAATCTTCCTTTGAACAAGACTTGCCAAATGAAACTTTACCGACACAAGAATCGCAGAAAGCATTGTCGGAGTCGTTGGAAGATACGTTGAAGGAAACATATTCTAGTCCACAAGAACCTGATCCACTTCCCGCTGCAACGGGCGGTGGCGAGGACGAACTCTCGAGCCAGCCTAAACAAAAGAAAGGCAAGAAGGGAAAGAAGAAGGGTCGAAATTCCATCCAAACGAGTGCGTCCGAACTTCAAGAGTCCGATCCTAACGAACGTCCCCAAATTGTTCCCTCTCCAACAACTGAGGAGCAACCTGCAGGAGGCATGGCCGACGTTCTTCCTTTGAGGGAGGATGGGCCTGTAACTTCAGAAGATACAGTACTCGAGAAATTCTCACCCAGTGAAAGTGAGCCTGGTATTGAAGCCGCAGAACGAGCCAATGAGACTCCACCACATATGCCAAGCCAATCTAATTCAGAATTAGACATCTGGTCAACCCCAAACCTCCCAAAGAAGCAGAGCCGGAAAGACAAAAGGAAGCAGAAGAACCGCGCAAAGAGCCAGGAATTCCCGGCAGCAGAAAATGATGTCGTCGCGGACCCCATTGAGTGTCCTGAAACTCATGAGAACAGAGATCTTGTGGAGTCAGGACCTAAGCGACAGGGCGAGCTGCAAGATTCAGAACCGGGGACTGGTCGGCAAAGCGAATTGATTGAAGACGCCCCTGCTGAACACTCTGCTTCAACAGTTCCCAGCCTGGAGACTGTTGATGAGCCAAAAGATCACAATCTGCCGGCAACGCAAGCAAACGATCCAAGCGACCCAGTCACTATCTATGAAGATCGACCCGCGGAATTAGGCTCTCAAGAACCTGAAGCCGTCGTTGAACTTCCAGCGAGTGAGCCGTTGGATGAGGACTACAAGGACGCCAAGGATTATGAGTTCGTTGCTGATGAAACCAATCCAAAGACCGGGGGGAAGCAAAGGAAAGCAAAGAGGCGGGAGTCAGTCTCGTGGGAAGCGGCGGAAGTAGGGCCCCAAAGTCCCGTAGCAGGCGCTGAAGCACCTCAAAACCCAGTATTAGGTACCGTTGAAGGAGAGTCGTTGACAAAAGACTCGGACGAACATGACAATTCAAGATCTGCAAAATCTAAAAGAAAAGCCAAGAAGGATAAGCGGAAGCAGCGGGAGTCAACCTCATGGGACGAAGAGGCTCCATCCTCCCTGCCCACCGACGCAGTTGAACTTGCCCAGGAAGACGGTGTGGTTGAGGAATCTGTGACTGGTGCCCAGCCATCCTTTGAGCCAGATCTTGAACAGCCGATGTCCAGCAAAGCGAAGAGAAAGGCGAAAAAAGACAAGAAAAAGCATCAATTTGACTGGTCGGAAACGCCCGTCGTTACGGACGATCCCACTCAAGCTGCAGACCCCGAGAAGGCTTATCATTTTGAAAACGAACGAGACAATTCTAAGAAAGAAGAGACACCCGAAGTTTCTGAGCTGAGAACGGGAAGGGGTACGGGAAAGGAAGACGAAGGGGAGAGGTTACAGACCAGCGAAGGCGCCGAGATAGAAGGCATAGCTGAAAAATCTGAAACGGACGGTAAAGACTTTCAATATTCCAAGAAGAAAAAGAGAAAATCAAAGAAAACCGCTAAAGCGACCGATTGGACTGATGAGATTCCCCGTGAGCAGGTTGTAACGGAGCCTGCTGACCAAGATCCATTGCGATCGTCCGCTGCAGAGATTCCCGAAAAGCACGTCGAGCCGGCCCCCAGTGTCCAAACCCACGACGATGACGCGAATGATGTGACTAGTTGCGATGCTACACATAGACCGACCGGTGACCCTTTGATAACTATCACTGAACATTCCTCATCAGTGCATGATGATATTCCCAGAGATTTATTTCTAGTCTCAACCAAACACCATAAAGACGTCCTTGAAGAGCCTAACCCTTCCACCGTTGGTGGCGTGTCATTTCCAGAAGGCCCCCAGGGACCGCCGGAGAATCTCGATATACCACCAGAGCCAGCAGCTAAGCCAGATACCCCCAACGAAGACAGCCCCATTACTGGCAAACAGGAACAAGTCAAGGTTTTACAGGCCGAGGCAATAACTCAAGCTTCGAATATTGAGACATCTGATACAGAAAAGCGAGCTCTACCTGATGAGAATATAGTATCACGAGCTCCGTCCCCTGAAGGTCCCGTCATCGGTCCACGATTTGGTACGCTGGAGTCAGGCGAAGATATCCAAGAACCTTCTTTGGGGACCCAAGGCCCGGAAGCTCCTGTTAACGACAACCAGGAAAGTTTGATTCCTAGTGTCGACCGGCCCTGTGAACCTGAACTAGCGAATGAGACTACTAAGGTTGACTTGAGCGACCCGAGCTTCGAAATTGTGCCTCATATCCAGTGTGAGGAAGATAATGAAGGCCCTGTGAAAGCGGAAATTATCGAGCATACTCGCGACGGAACCGATGCAGGCCTCAAGGATGAAAGCATTGTCATGGAAGGAAACACCGAGTCCTCCCAACTTAAGGATCCCCCGGAGAACGTGCCAGCCGAGCGAATCACGGATGAGGTTGAAACCGAAGAATGGGCAAAACCAAAGCGTAAAAAGAGCAAGAAAGCCAAGAAAGTTCTCACACCGCAAGACGTCCCCAGACATGAACCTTCCGAGATCTCTCCTGACGTCGGCATGACAGCTCATTCTTCTGATTCGCCCGAAGTGTCAGATACAGCGCCCATTGAACACTCGGCTTATCCTCTATCAAAGAAGGAGAAGCGATCCAAGAAAAAAGGAAAGAAAGATGTGACAAAGGCACCAGCGGAAGACATTTATAGGAGTATTGATCTGCCCAAATCAGTGGGGCCTATTTCTTTACTGGAAATTCCCGGTTCAGAGATCAAGGATGATCATTCCACAGGTGAAATTGCGCCAGAGATTCGAACTCCAGAGTCAGTGCCCATTCAAACGCAGGAACTGGAGACATATCCGACATGCGACAAACTGGGACTGGAGAGTGAGACCTTGGGCTCAGACCCTGTTTCGATACAGGAACAAGTATCCATGGTGGATACCGACCAGTTCAAAATTACTGATATTTCGGAATCAGAAGTTCAAAAAATAGATCTTAAGGCTGTTCCTGCAAGCACAGAAACTGGTGTTGTCGAATCCAATGAGAAAAGTCTTTCCAACATTTTGGCCAGCCCTAAACTTATGGACGAACAATTTCCTGAACGGGTCACAATAGAGGCTCTGTCTACGGAGAGGGAGATTCCAACATGCCTAGAAGGCCCCCAACCGAACACCGAGGTTGAAGTACAAACTCCAGCTGTGATGACCAATTTACCTCAAGATACTGGAGTATCTAACATTTACATTGGGACAAAAAGTTCACAGGAAGATTTCCCTGATGTTTCTGAAGTTGAACGTCCAACAGAAGCCAAACCCTTGGTCGAGGAGCAACATATTATCCCGGTGAGTGAAGTTACCCACCTAGGCCAACATGAAGAGTTGTCGAAAAAGAAGGGCAGAAAAAAAAAGAAAGCACCCAAAGGAGCCAATAAAGACAACCAGACCATGGAAGAACGTGAGATCGCAGTGCCGGAGGTACCTTCTGAGAGCCCTAAAATACAAGCAAAACCAAGCGCACAAGAGGCAAAAGCCCATCGAATAGATGGTACCCAGGCCACCCCTTCATCGCCCGAAAAAATTCCAACATATGCCCTGGAAGCCCACCCTCTCGCTCTCGCACCAGAAGGCCCCTCTTCGTTGGATAAGAAGGCCATCATTATTCAGGCGAAGGAAGGTGCCTCTAGAGATGACGAGTCATTACCTTCGATTGACTGGGACAACCCAAAACAAGGTATGGATGACATGCTTTTTCATGATGACGCATCAAAACCAGATACTGCTTCCCTTGATTTACAGTTGTCGGGAGACCAGATCAACACTCCAGATGAGATTGAGATGGATCACTCCCAGTTGCTTGATCATATTGGCGGGGACATTGGAGATTTCGATGATGATGCTAAGCCCATTGCCCAAGTAACAGTTGACGAACATTCCTCGCGCCCTTTTTTAGGCGTTACGGCCTTGCAGGCCGTTAAAAGTGAAGAGCGATGCAAGGGAAACATCCCGATCGAACATAATCAAGAGGAATCTGCACACCAGATAGCCCCACAAAGCCAAATCGCTGCGCCATTCAAGGAAAAATGGTCAGAACTCGAAGAAAATGAATTATCAGAACGGGAAGTCCAGGAAGTCGGCGATGGAAATGAACCGCCATCTTCGAGCAGTGTAACGACAGGGAAGAAGAGAAAGAAGAGCAAGAAAGACAAGCAAAAACTGCAGGATCTTGCCGAAAATATTCCACCTACAAGGCCGACAGACAATGCCCTCAGCATAGATGACATAGTGGCACCCAGGACAGCCGAACGAGGGAGCATTGCCGATTTAAAAGTTGCCCCCGAAGCAAAAGATCTGGGGGAATTCGACGGAGGCCTCCAGTACCCAACACCAACGAAAAGTGCTTCCCAATCACCAAAACTTGAATCTGAGAAACCTTCATGTGAAATTGGGTTTGAGAATACAAGATGTGTAATTCACGGAGACCAGTCATCCCACGAACTGCCAAAGAAAATTGAAGAACCGGTACCTACTCCAAAACCCGCAGGCAGAGTTAGCACCGTTTTCCCTCACCTAGAACGGGTCTCGAAGAGAAGAGGGTCGAAGTCAAGGTCGGGGAAAAGTGAAGCAATTAGCCCCAACGAGATTAAGGAACGCGCCACGACCAGCCAGTCACTACAGGGCTATGATTCAAGGTTCGATAAACCGGACGTTAGCCAAAAGGATGAAGCGCGAGATCTACCGACTGTGCAGAAACAACAAGAATACAACCATCCGTTGAAATTGCCATCAACAATCCGCTCCATCAGCCCTCTGCGAAGCCTCGAGCCAATTGGCGAACGATCTATCGATAAGGATGCCTCATTACAACAGCCAACATCTCTATTTGGTGGACCGTACGGGCTGGCTGAACAACGTTCCGGATCTCCACCAAAGACTCCTCTCGCAACAATCAAAGAACAGGTTCCGCCAAGCTTGCCTTCTCACACCCGTCATCGTGAAGTCTCCGACGTTGGTTCGCCAGATAGGGGAGTGAAACATGCAAGACTCGATCGAAAACTAAGCCCGGTTCCTAAACAACCAGTTGCCAGTAAACTGGACATTGAGCCACGCCGGGTCTCCTATGAAACGCCAACTGGCACCCCAGAAGCAGCGCAGTTTCGCTCATTTTCAGGGACCCATGACAATATCCTCAAAACGCCGGAGGCGAGTGAATTGGTCCGGCCAGTAAGGGTCGTTAGCCTTGAGAGTATCAAATCCATGGATTCACTGCGTCTCCGCCGGAGCCCTGGTAGCGGGGATCTTCGGGCTCAAAGCAAATTCGATTTATCGGGCGGGAAAAACAAATCTCCGGTTGCCCAACCAGAAGAGGAGGTAAACATTGAAGCGATTCCATCATCCTCCACTTACGACCCGATTACCGACAAGGGCAAACTGCCGCTGCGAGGCATGGCCGCAGATGTCTATGTAAGTCGCGAACTCATTTGTAGATGATTTTCAACTCCAGTGCGATGAATTTGATGGAAGCTAACGCTTATTTCCTTTTTCCCGAAAAATAGGAAGGCTGGGGTGACGTACCAGGCTCCCCTCTTTCTCCATCGCGCCCCCCCAGTGTTCGTCGCCGCCGTAGTTTGCAGCACCTTCAAGATCTTGAAACCCGTCTTGATCAATTAGTATCCGAAAATCGTCTCCTCTCATCCGCAAAATCAACAACCGAGAAAGCCTTAGAAACACAAACAATCACCCAAAGGCAACAGGCAAGGGCTCTTGAAGCGCGTGAACGGGAGATTCAAGATAAGGACTCGGAAATACGTCAGCTGAAAAAGACAGCACAATGGCTTCAGAAAGAGCTTGCAAGACTCACTGAATTAAACGAAGGCTTGGCCGCGACGAATGCGAATCTCCTGTCTTCCCAACAACATGAAACGAACCAACACAACGAAGTCGCGCAACAATGGCAGCGATCCCGGGAGGAACTGGAAGATCTCAGGGCAAAATATACTCAATTATCTGCTGGCATGGAAAGTATAGTCAGTACCGAAGTCGACACGGCTCTGGCAGAAAAGAATGCAGAAATTCGTCGGCTTCGAGGGGAACTAGTCGAGGCTCAGGACAAGATAAAGGAACTTCAGGAGAAGATCGTTGCGGCGTCTCATGACAACATCATTACTTTCCGCGACGAAGACTACTTCGAGGCTGCTTGCCAGAAACTCTGTCACCATGTGCAGCAATGGGTTCTCCGATTTTCCAAATTCTCGGACATGCGTCTGTGTCGCTTGACAAGCACTCTCCGGGACGAGAAAATAGCCGACCGCTTCGAAAACGCTATCTTGGATGGTTCCGATGTAGATTCGTACCTGGCCGATCGCGTGAAGCGTCGGGATGTCTTCATGTCCGTGGTCATGACCATGATGTGGGATTATATCTTTACTCGGTACCTCTTCGGTATGGACAGGGAACAGAGACAAAAGTTGAAGACTCTTGAGAAGCAATTGAGCGAAGTAGGCCCACCGGCTGCTGTACAGCGCTGGAGAGCCACGACCCTTTCCCTGCTTTCGAAGCGACGTGCGTTTCAAGAACAACGAGCCCTGGACACAGAAGCAGTAGTCCAGGAGATATACCGCACCTTGTCCAAACTTCTTCCGCCTCCACAGGAATTAGAGAAGAGCATTCTAGATTCTCTCCGAAAGGTAATGAGAGCGGCCGTTGATCTTTCGATTGAGATGCGCACTCAGAAAGCTGAATACATTATGCTTCCTCCATTGCGACCGGAATATGATACCAACGGTGATTTGACCCGTAAAGTTCATTTCAATGCCGACTTGATGAACGAGCGAAGTGGCGAGACTACCTCAAATGAAGAACTGGAGGAGCAACAAGCCGTCGTCCGCATCGTGCTCTTCCCATTAGTGGTCAAGAAGGGCACTGACGAAGGCGAAGGTGATGAAGAGATTGTTGTTTGCCCGGCTCAAGTTCTTGTCGCTAGACCAGGCAAAGACAAGAAAGTCGTTAGGGTGCTGAGTGGTGACCGGCTGTCTGTCAATCCGGTAAGCCAGTCGATTCAAAGTTTCCCGTCGATAGATATAGATACAAGTAACATGATATGAGGCGTCACACTCATCTCATGCTACTTCGTATTCTGTGCTTTTGAAGATACCCTTTCTGGACCTACCGATATGGCGGCGTTTTTGGATCCGAGTGGACCGTGGAAACTTGTATTGTATACATTTGGGATAATTTCGGCATTTCTTTTTTATTTACACAGGCGTGTTCTATTGTTGATTTGACTGTACTAGGCTCGTTGGGGGGATTATGAGCAATGAGCAATGTTGCTACTTTTCTTTGCCTGTTGGTCTGATGACGATGTTGATGATTTGACGACTTGTGCTATATTGGAACATGTAACTAATACAGGGCCTGTTTCTGTTGCAATTAATGATAATCCATGTAACAATCCACAATATCTGCTGCTTTGCAAGCCGCCTCGTTTGTTGTTGTCTGACGTGTCGGGAGCACAAGTGTTGTTCAGTCGGTGTAGCTCTGCTTAGTGAGCCGGTTCGGCATCTGCAGACGACCAGGGATTCCAGCCACACAACGTCATTGAGCCTGCACTCCACCATCTGGCAAGCGAAACGTTTTCCATCCGCTGACCATCCACCCGCTAGCATTCTGTCAGTTCTAGCTGCCATTCGATTCATGTCACTACGTATGAACAGCTGCCACCTCAGGTACCTTGAGTTCTTCCCTCCCTAATGTCCAATACGAACGCCTCAACCTCTCCCGCCGGGAGGGGAAACTCGCCCAATCCCAGTCGTGACCTGCAAGGGCCTTATCAGGGCAGCCCACAGCCCGTTTCACCATTCCCAGAAACGCAGATTGGTCCTCAAGGACCGACCGGCAAGCATGGTAAGAAGCGAAGACATCGAGGCCATAAGCGACGGCATCGACGGCCTTCTTTTGCTCCGGCCACTGTCGAGACGCCACACGCGGCTTCTCCAGATCGGCCAGCCGAAGGAATTCCCGAAGAGGGTGAGAGTGCCACGCCAAAGCCCGCAGCTGAAACCCGTGGAGCGTCATTCTACCGGTTGGGCCAGGTAGTAGGGACTTCGAGCGATACGAGCTTGGACAGCCAAGTATTGTTGGATCATAGGTACCATTTGTGCACACAATCTCCATTTATTCTGTGAGTCAAGAGTTAGAAGAACCGAGGACTAATATAGCTCGTTCGAAACTTATAGGAATCAGCCGACTATGCGGCCTCGCCGTGAAAGCAGGCTAGGCCAGAGCTTTCGACCCGAACATCCTCTTCAGTCCTCTCTCGCTTCAACTGACAACCGCGCTCGTCCTAGCACAGCACGGCGACCTCCTAAGTCTTCCGAAGAGAGCGAAGAAGAGTCAGACGAGGCAGATGATCTAACGCCTCTCATCAGACCCACTTCACTGCTTCGTTACGGAACAGATAGCAGGGACATAGCGAGATCCTCGCGGCGGTCTTCCGGCCGTGAGGCCGCCTCAGGGAGTCATTCGCCCAGAGATGCATTGGAGTTCAAGAGGGATTATGATGTCAATAATCCACCTTCAATGCCAGGCAGTCCGAAGCCTGGAACAAGCCTAGGATATGACGCTTCGCTGATCACGGGGGGAGAGTTCGGCCGCCCAAAATCTCCGGGAGGTAGAAGTGCCTCCACTTTCCCGCGCGATGCTGTGATTGATATGGACGGTGCTGGCAGAACTGACATAACTGGTTCTGCTCCGCCATCGCCTCCCGTTTCACCCCACGACCTCAAACGCCGCCGGACTGTGACCCTTCCTGTGGAGGAAGATGTGTGTTTTCCGACTGGTGGGCTATCAGATCTTGCTGAAGAAGAGTTTACTCCGCATCCACCAATAGAAGGGTACACAGAGGAGCCGCGTCGAAGGAGAAGGAGAGTGTGGCCGGACCTGTCAGTTCTAGAGGAATGGAGCCGGGAAGAGAAAGAAGAGCGAACGGAGGGCATTCGAGCGAAGAAAATCAGTGAACCGGTTCTCATCGGTGGAAGACTCCGAATTCGAAATGCTGCCTGGAGACATGAAGAAGAAGAAGCGCCGTATCGATTCACTTATTTCAACGAAGAATTCCAAGGCACTATTCACAGCCAGACTATCTCCGAACTTGTACAGCCCGGGCAAACGTTTAAAGACTTGTTTATCCCTGACCCGCCGGAATTGGAATCAGAAGACGAGGAGGAGGAGGATGACCTGCATGCCTTCCATCTGAATGGTAGCCGTACAGATTCTATGTCCATGCCCGGTTATACTAGCAAAAGTGACCGGGACAGCCACGCGGCTGACTCTCGAGAAGTGAGTCCCAACCACACGTCTCAATCTCCCCAGAGAGAGAAAGAAAAGCGTTATGGTCCCAGGCCAACGTTTTGGTTGGATGTCCTTAGTCCTACAGATGCGGAAATGCGTATCATTGCCAAAGCATTCGGGATACATGCCTTAACTGCAGAAGATATCATGATGCAAGAGGCCCGAGAAAAGGTGGAGCTGTTCCGCCACTACTATTTCATCAACTACCGGACGTTCGAACAGGATATTCATAGCGAAAACTTCCTCGAAGCCGTGAATATGTACGTCATTGTATTCCGTGAAGGTTTGCTCAGCTTTCACTTTTCACAAACACCTCATCCGGCCAATGTACGACGCAGAATTCGCCAGCTGAAAGATTATCTCATCTTGAACTCCGATTGGATCTCTTACGCTATTATTGATGATATTACGGATGCTTTTGGGCCCCTGATCCATTCTATTGAGGACGAAGTTGATGATATTGATGACACCATCTTGCGGATGCATTCCGATTCCAAGGACCTCAATGAATCGGATTCTGCTGTCTCCGGGTCTGACATGCTTCGCAGAGTCGGCGAATGTCGTAAAAAGGTTATGGGTCTTTATCGTCTCCTAGGTACCAAAGCAGACGTTATCAAAGGCTTTGCAAAGCGCTGTAACGAGCAATGGGAAGTGGCTCCAAAATCGGAGATTGGACTATATCTCGGGGATATTCAAGACCATATTCTAACTATGACTGGCAATTTGACACATTACGAGACGTATGACCAACACCCTTTCCTCAATGTGTATCCAGCCGGACTAATACCTTGTCGATAGCTTGCTTTCTCGAGCTCATTCCAACTATCTTGCCCAGATAAACATCCGCATGAATGAACGACAAGAGCAAACAGCCGACGTATTGGGCAAACTTACCGTTCTTGGAACTATTGTACTTCCAATGAACATTATATGTGGCATGTGGGGAATGAACGTCAAGGTCCCCGGTCAGGATATTGATAACCTCAATTGGTTCATGTGCAGTACGTTGCTTGTCACATTGGCTTCCCACTACGCATCAAGGGTCTTCGTTTACTGATCCTCAAACCATTTAGTCACTGCCGGTCTCGTTGTTTTCGCCATCGTTTGCTTCTATGTCGCAAAACGAGTCTACAGAATCGTGTGATCGATCGCTCTTTTTCCTCGCTATTTGGTCTGTCATCACAGCACATTTCTGGGGTCACATGTACACTTATTTCATCAGGCGCCTGGGTTCCTCTTCCATGCATTGGGGCCAGTATATCATGCTCACATGTTTTGTTTATATAGCTACTACAGACTAGTAGTACGTACCTGAGTTACTGGAATTGGCGTTTGGACATATGGTTTCAGCTGCTTTCCTGATTGCTTTCTTCCTTTGTCAATATCTTATACCTATGTCACCTCTTCTTCTGCGTGTGACGTATGTTTCTGATGATGGTTGACTCTTTTGATCCGACTGGATACACCCATACATCCATATATACTATACAAACATGCACAATGTCCTCGTCATTCATGACGTCATCTTTTCCCAATCGTACTGAACACCTAAGACGAGAACGAAATTATCAGACGGTCTTAGGTGGAAAGCAAGGCTTTTTCAATTTGTCGGGTGGTCATTATAGACAGCTATATACTCCTGGTATGTGGCTTTTCGCCCTATGTATCTGGGCTTGGAGCAAAAGCCCATCCATGCACATTCACTGATTCGGCCCCATGCTATCCGGCTTTTCAATCCTTCAATCGGAGTAAGAAATATCAGCTTTCATGGCGTATGGAGCTTTCGCTCAATCAGACTCAGCTTCACACTTCTCGCATTTCACATTAAGTGTAGGTATTTCCTGTATCATTCTCTTTTTTCAACAAAGGAAATTCGTTGATACATATCTGTCAAACGAGTGACTAAAAGACGGGATCAAGGTCATAACATAAAACATGAGACAGTCGTAGGGGTATATTAAAATGAAAATATAAGCAAAAGAAACAGATAATCTCCCGAAAAAAGGATATAGAATAATGTAACAATAATGAAGGTCAAACGGGAGAAAGAGATAGTCAAAAACTTGATCCAAATCCATAGCACCGAAAACGCGCCCGCTTTCCCTGGCCCGGCCCTGATTCCAATTGTTGCCTTTCTTCCGTCTATATATTTGTAAGTTGAAAACTGCATCGTGATTCATTGAATCAAAAAAGAAAAAAATATTTATAAGCAATCCTTCTCTTCCCAATCTGGGCAGAGGTATCAATCCTGTTTTGCCCGCCTCTTTCATTTGCTGCCGTAAATAGTGCCTTTTGTCAACAGAGTCACAGAGGGAGTAGAATTAAAAAAGGGATAACGGAAGGAAATCCAAAAGTATATGTGTCGCTAAAATGAAAAGCAAAAAGAGCACATCAATCAAAAAAGTAAGTTTCGATGCTCGCGGAGAAAGGAATCGCTGTGCTCCACATTTACGAGAGTTCGCAACGAAAATGAGCCAATCGTGTCAGTCTCTGACGGATGTGCAACATGTAAAACGGATAGTGGCATGTGAATAAAGTCCAAAATGGCGAAGGAAGCCGTTGAAGAAGGGAAGTATACAGGGCATAAATGAAGTCGGTAGGCCCGAGAGAGATAAATAGAAGTTGTGGGAGTGGAGTAACGGCCGAAAGAGCCGCCTCAAGATCATTGAGTATGCACAGAATCCGGGTCATGATCGTCGTCATCGCTATCTTTGTCACCATGGCCACCTTCGTCGGGCAAGACATTAATTTTGGAACTTATAGAAGCCGATTTGGCCCCGGAGCTCAAGGGCAACTGATATTTGACGACTCCACGAACGATTAGTTCAAAAGGATGTTGGAGAACTCGCTCCCATCTAAGAGAACCTCCCTCCTCGGTTTTGTTCCCAGGTTTCGTCAGCCGGACCTGGCCAGTTGAGTTAGATGCGGTATGCTTCCAAGGTGACGGTTCAAAGGTTAACGGCGAGGCGAAGTGGAAAATTCGGCCTAATAGCATGGTTTGTGGGTCACCGGATATATCATCGTCTGGCATTGGATCCGTTCCTTTATCGACTCCACCGCTGACATTAAGATGACCAGGAGCTGGAATATTCGAGTCACGTTCACGGCGGCTGCTATCTAGACTTTTCGCCATAATTGCACGCTTCTTACTGTCTGTGGTTCGGGGCAATTTCTTCGGATGCGGTCCACGATCTCTCCAGAACGATTCACTACCAACGTATCTGCTCTTCGCAAAGATATTCACGTCCATGTCATTGATGGTAAGCGCGAATATGTTTGGATTGATAGCTGCAATGTCCAAATCAAGCATGATCGTCTGTTCAGAGGCCAAAACGTTCTGGATTTCTCTTACGTGGACGTTTTTGAGAGGCTGTGTGGCACCAATGATGAACAAAGTCGATCCACCGGTGAGGACAAAAAACAACACCAAGAGTAGGGCACATATGCCGTAGCGCGCGCAAAATCCAAGTCGTCGCTGTCCTAGATACTCCATTTGTCGAAGGCTAACACCGTTGGTTCGTCGCCCGTGACGGCCGCGGATGCCTCGGATGGATCCAACCAAAGGCGTTCTTTCATCGTCGGCACCTTCTGCATCAAAATCGTAACCATAAGTGTCTCCATCCTTTTTGAGATTTCGACTCCGACCATTTCCAAGGAAGTGTCGAGAGGGTTGAGAACTTTGAGAAGTCTGAAAAGGCGACTGATCTAATACGGGCTGATGAGCACCATTTCTTCCATGCCGTCCTATGTGGTAATGGCGTGCTGTATGCATGTGACCATGCCCTCTCGAGCTTCCCCTGCCAACGGACCGATCATCACCCTCACCATCCATAGTGTTGTATGAAGAATTTGTAAACTTCATACTTCTTTTACCCGTGATACCATGTAAGGCATCTCTGACACCAGGCCGCAGTCTACTTCCATATTGATCCATTTGGCCCACCATGGATGCTGCGCTTGGTGTTCGCGAGTGATATCGATGTTGGCGGGATGGATGGGGATCCGGCGGGTTCGATTCATAAACGAATGTCTCCGCAGAATCAGACGAATCTGCATCGTCAACGGCACTGGCAACTTTAGCTTCAAAGATATCTGCTTTCGACGATACTACAAACGAAAGTCAATCTGTGTCACACGTAACATATAATGATACGCAGCCTTACCCGTTCCAGGTGGTAGAGTGGGCTTCCGGGTTTTCTTTTTCTCTTTTTTCGGCCGGATAGTCTCATCACTGGGGCGTAGGCGAAGTGTGGCGCTTCCATCTTTTCGTCCCAGTCCACCCCGTTCACCAGCACCTCCGCCTAATGAGACTTGGGGTATAGAGCTAACTGTTTCGGTTTCCACGGTCATGTTCGTCATAGAAGTCTCTCCGATTTTTCCACGTGCAGAGCTCAACGAAGTAAATGAACGTTTTGCAATAACTTCATCGGTTTTTGGGTTAGCAGAAAGCTTTTGTTTGTTATCTGTTTTCGATCCACCACTCTTATTGCCGCTGTCACTGCCACTGTCTCCAGCAGATTTTGTACATTTAGCCGCTTCGCCATCATCTTCAGCAGCTGGCGGGTCAAGAGGCGTAAGACTCGGAACCCTACCCTCCTCAACTGTTTCGAGGGTGGGGCCGGTCCCTCGACCCATGCCACGGCTGGGAGTCAGAAATTGAGCATCTTCAGGAGCCTCAGGGTATTTATCCGGGGACAACAAATTATCACTTCCTACAGGACATCTCTTGCTCGAAGTGTTCGCGGAAATGCTATCGTGGTCTGGGCGTCTGGGAGAGGTTGGACGTTGAAGAGGGATTCTTGGGGATACACCCGGAGGTGGTGACTTTATTCTATTCAGCCTGGGCCACTGTAGAGGCGGGTCGCCCGATTTCGTAGGCATATTCGATTTATTTGGCTGGGACAAATCTGTTGAAGCATCTGTAGAGGGCGGCGGAATGTGGGGTATGCTTGAGTCAACGGGGTTGCCTTGCAGATCGAGGACAATCGGTATAGACGTGTGGCCGATCGAGGTACTGCTTGGTGTGCGACTAGGGCCCAATTCTTGACTGTTCTTCCGAGACCTTGAAACAGATCTCGATGTCGAGATAGAATTCACACTTCGAGGCGGTGCTCTGATGGGAGAAGTTTCACGGGAAGAAGTCAGAGAACTTGTGGATGACAACGGAATCGGCCGTCCCGCCGACAAATGTTTCGATAAATGCGTGGTGCCATTCGATTGCGCGTCACGCGTGGAGGGAGGAGCCTGAGGATTTGGTGAATGCCGGCGCTTCCCACTGTGAGTGACAGCGGCAGGCGAGTCCCAATCAGGATTTCGTTGGCCAGACGACATGGTGGCGGGTACGAACTCGCCTGCAGCGGTGACGGTTCAGTGGAACAGTGATGTGAGGCTATTTCTCGAAAGATACCGAATCCGGAGGGTCGTTTCACGCACGCAGGGGCCGGCCTGCAGATTGAGTGAATGATGTGCCAGTTACCAGTGTCGAAAAGATCTTAGCCAAGACATGGTATACTTGTATTCGGTGAAGGGAAAGAGGAGCGAAACGGATTTCGGAATCTTGTTTTAGTTGCTTTTTTCGAAGCGATGTCAAATGAGAGCAAGGGATGAGAGAGTCAAGGAAAAGCCGTTTTTTGTTATTGTTGGGCCGAAGGAGACCACATCATCGGAATTGTACTGTACGATTTTTGGGGCGGAAGGTCGTCGGGAGAAGTTGGGCAGACGAGCAGGTAGAAATGGCTACGCCGGATTGGTTGGTAGGAAGGATCAGGTCAGGAAATGTCGGGAGACAAGCGCCACGTTCCTGGTGTTCCGTAAACTAATATTCTTGCTTAGACCTCGTCTTCCTTGTTCGACTCTTCAGAGGTGCATCGGTGGGCGGAGATGGCACTGCTAGGGTGGTGTGGATTGGCGGTTAGCGTTCGATGAGACCAATGAGGGCGGCCCACGTCAAAGATTGTGATAGTAATTGTTGAACACACCCAGCAACCCGACACCTCCGTGCAAGACGATATAAGAGTGAAGCGGCCAGAGGAAACGTGGATCTGTGCTCTCCAAGGAGGAGACGATTGCGAGCGGATTTAAAAGGACGGAGGAAGCCGATGGGGCCGTCTCGAAGCCAGGAATTCGTGGTGGCAGAGAAATAATCTGAGAGAACTGGAGAGGCCCTTTTTCATTGCCTCAGCATGGTTCGAATTTCTGAAGAATGATGAGGAATTGGGAAGAGAGCGAGGTGAAAAGGCCAACGGCGATGATGGCAGTGTCGTGGATGGAAGGTTCCTGGTGATGATGGTGGTGGCGGTTTTGTCATCGTCATGATGGCCGAGAACAGTGACTTCAGTGGACTTGCCCTGGTAATTTCACGCCTGTCTGAGACGGAATGTGACTGTACAGTACCACTGCCGAGACTGGTTTCATGTGGCTCTCTCAGTGCAAGTGCCACATGTGGCGCAGGTCTTGGCGTTACGCAGTACCATGGCGATACGGAGAAAACCCGGCAAGCAACTCGTCGACTGCACATTCCAGAGTAGGGCCAATGAAGCCAGCATGAAGGGAGAGAGCGTGTTCTCAAGTGACTGCTTTTCCATCTTCAATTGAAGCAGTGGCTTGCTTTGCTCTAAGAACTGCCGTTGTCCGCCTCTGTAACAGCGAACAGCCTGTTGATTACATACTGATACACCCGCTGACCGCCATTGATCAGCACCTCAAAAGTACCCCCATGTACTCCCCTCCTCACAGCGTCCGCCCACACTGGTGTGGATTTATCTCAACCCATTCTGAAGCTAATTTCTGTGCTATGAGCCCTGAGAATCCTCCGCTTCTGCTGAGGACATGGCTACGAGACGAGGTTGCGCTGTCACTTCGTTTCTGACAGCCGTTCAGCAAATGAGTTCTGGGCCGTGACATGGGAGCAACCTTCCCACTTTCCCAGGAATCCAGGATCTCAATGCTGTCGTCAAGGATCATTGCAGGTTTTCCTTCATGAGGTGTCCAAATCTCCGCATTTTCCAAGGCCACAACGCTGGTGGTTAGACGACGCTAGTCTGATGCTAAATGGGGCCAGAACCCTGGCCCAGGCATCTAGACTTACTCGTTGCTGTCCAACTCACACACATACACACACAAACACGTACACTTCGCTCACCTCCTTCTGTACCAACCCGACTATCGGGTCCTTGCAACTCCTTCCTGGTAGGCAAAGTCTCTCTACATGCTCTTCCCATTCGTATTGATCCAAGGACGGGACGTTAAGTGATGTCCTAGGACTTGTGGTTTGACAGGGGAAAGCCATGGTCCGGCCCTCACAGCTCTTAGTGTCGGCAGCTCCCGATCCAGGAAACTCGTGAGAAACCGCTTTCCTGCCTGCCTCGCAGTCCATTGATAGGCAAGTCAGGAAAAATGTATCGGTCATGGCCTCGTTTGTCGACACCTTTCGAGTGAACTATGCTTTACTCACGAGGGAATATGGCCGCGGTGGAAGCTGTTGAAGTGGAAGACTCCAGAGCCTCGGAGGCGGGTTCTTTTGAGGGAAGTATATGCCCAACTGGCTCGGGAACCAGGGGCAATAGCTGGGCAAGTCTGTTGAAATAACTTGGATAGAGTATTTTCACTTCTCCATTGTCGTCTAGTAAGACAGAGAAAGGGAACCGCTGTATTAACAGGGAGGCAGGTTTGGCTAGACCAGCCAGGCACAATGTTGATATATCCCTGGTATCCCTTAAAGACATTCCTTAAGATATTCCGTGTTCCCGTAGTTGATTGTGACGGAGTACGAAAGGAGCTCCAGTTTTAAAGTCCAGTCAACGAAATTGGACCATCTTGAAGTGATCTCATTAGGCTACTTGCTCGAAAATCTGAAACGCGTGTTGCGCCCAGTCCAGCCCACGTCCGACTGTTCACGAGTGCAGGTGTAACCAGATTTTATTCCACCGTCAAGCAAACAGCTTGGATGGCATTTAACCAAAATCACAACACAACGAGGGGTGGGATGAACGAATTATCTTGCCACCCATTGGCATTGCTGCTCAAATGGACGAAATATGGTTGATATTTGGGAGTTAGATAGTTTATGGAAACAGCGTGATATTGTCTGCCTTACCTACTGATGAGAGTTTCCTGCAAACGATATAGAATCATTTAATACACGCACAAGTGTCAACCGACCTGGTGAACTGGATGGCTAGACAATTTTACCATTCTGCTTTGCTAACTGAAGAAACCTGTATCGGTTTTTAATCGACCTTCATCCAGGATTGACCTTGATTTTCGGAGAGTCTCAGCACTCTAACACATCTTACGACCAACCGACTTTGGGCTGTTCTGGTCGAGACTCGGAGCCTCATCTGGGCACCCTTACACAGACCAATGTTTTCTTAAACTAAGGCTCATCAGACATGTCGTCCGGTCCTTCTAAGGGACCCTACCCTCGTTAGCTCGGCTGTAGCCTATCAAAGGACCAAGGCTTTATCGCGCCCCAGTTTCGTGTTCAAGCCAAACAAATACCTCTCAGGCTCTGAATAGGATTAGAGAAGAGATTGATAGGATGCTTCTCTGACATGACCAGGATCTTCTCGCCTTTCGTGGGTTATGCATTTCCTTGGAAAGGTGCATTTGACAAATCCCTAACTCTCAGATTGCAAGTACGGCATTGGTTCCTCGAGTTTATCCAATGATGACTGTTGTTAGTGTTCTATCCTCGCAACAACGTGCGACACACGAGCTCAAACAAAAGCCTGACGCAAGTTGGAATATATGTAGTGTATATGGTCTACTAAGATGATGCCCAATCAATGCCTCTCAGCAGAGTTTCTACTGAGGCTTAGAGCATAAGGCAACTGCAATATAGGATAACACACAGAGATGTCCTGTACACCCTGTTGGCAGTTAATCCTGGTTTCAGGGCATTTTGAAGTCATTCCGGGCCGGAGCTCAACGGGGAGGCCCCCAATGCTGACAGGATACTGAGAGCCGAACTTCAACAAACCACATTGGAATATTCTCTGATTGTGTCGGGCTGATGGGCGTTAGAACCAGTGTGCTATTGGTCTTGAGTGTTGTAACTCTTTGTCCCACTTGTCCGTGGGCGTTGGATCCATTGATTGGAGGCACGGGTGTCGACACTGGAGGACAACGGTGACAGTCATCCAGAGCATCGACGCTAAATAGTGGAATCAAACTTTTTGTCCTATCATCATCCTGAAAGTCGAAAGTTCTTACTTCTGGGATCGAGTCATCAAGGGAGCGAAAATCAATGAAGCGCCTCGCTCACCAATGAAGAACTCAAGATGCGTCTCTTAGAGAGCACCGGCCTTCAAGCCGTATATGCAGCCCAATTCAAAAGAAATGAGAAAGAAATAGCCTGGAATTGATGGCAGACAAGACACGCTTGTCGAAAAGCATCCTTTAGTTCAAACAAGTCCGTACTATGGCTGGATAGTGGAAACGCGGAGTTCCCTTCCTGGAGTCAACCATGGTACACTGCCATCTACAAGGAAAGTATATCCCAACATCATCCTGCGCCCCATGAACGGCCAGCGACCTGAGACAAGCGCCGAGATAATGTCACAAGAGATGTTGCGGCTCAGATCCATGCGGGGAAGAATGACGGGGAGGCTGAGGACTGGGGTTGATGCTTCCAGTCCACACAATCGCATTGTTCGGGGTGGGCAACGAGAGACGGGCGATCATTGGCTGTGAATGTGTGATGCTTCCGTCAAGGCTGGAGCCGGGCGCGAGGCTCGGGCGCACAGAGCTCACAACGCCTGCAGGTTCCCTTGCAGATGATCCTAACGCCTAGCTGGGAGTGAGCCACTTCCCAATGAGCGAAAACAGGGCGTTTATCTCGGTGGTCAATGGCACTTAGGGCCTGCCCAATGCTCCATTGAGGACCAAGGAGGTGGCTATATTAAGCGATGCAAACTCCCCGTTCGTCACCTCAGGTTCAAATCTTCCTCAAGTCTTTGCACATTCCATCGGCAACTCTCAGTGACCGAAGTGGCCGATTGCCAGGGCAAAGCGGCAAAAGCTAACTCCAGCCTGGTTCTCCGCGGTCGTCCACATCACCATCTCTCTCCTGGATCCAAAGTGGATTTGCGAGGTGGGATTGGGCGTGCTTGGCCATCGTCATCGCGGGTGAGATGGCCGTTGCTATTGCCAGTGAGTGCTGACTGCCATCCCCCACGCTTTTCTCGAAGTTTTCTGTGCGGCTGGCCTTGTGCACACAGCCGCCGCGGACTCGGGGGCATCCAGTCTGCTGGGTGTAATTACCGGTCCTGACCAGCGTATTTCTTTCTTTCTGTACTGTTCAAGAGAGTATCGTGACGGTACATACAGCTCTAAAACCAACTGAGCCTTGCCCCTCCTTTGACGCTGTGTCTCTCTCTCTCCCCGACAACATCCACCTCTTCTCATCCTTCTTCCAACTTGCTTACCCCCGCCATCTCTCGTCCTCAAGCCTTCAGGTTCAGCCTTGTTGATCACAAACTTTCTGGACTCGCCCTGCATTTCGTGCTTCTTTCATCCCTTTCAAGCATTGTTAAACGATCGTGTCAATTGAAGCCTCCAATTCCCTCTCTGCCCTCCAGCGTTTCAAGAGACTCATTTTGCCTTCCGCCAGCATAGATGAGTTATACGACTAGAGAAAGGGATCGTGATTGGGACGAAGTGTCCCGCCACTCCGACCCAAGAACTAGCTATTCCACCATAAAGCGTTACGTCATTTCGGACGACCATTCCGCTGCCTCTCGAAGAGACCATCCCAGTGAGCGTGGACTCGTAATCCGGACAGTGGACCGGGAAGGCCGGGACACCATGCCCCGACACTACGATTATGAATATAACTTGGAGACGGACTACGACCGTGGGTCCCTTTTTCTCCTTTTGACACATCCCCTTTCCCCCCATTGAACTACAACCACCTTACCACGCCACGGGCTCTACGTGTCATATAACAGAGCTCTACTGACAATCATGAATGTTCCAGCGGTATACCGGGGGTCGCATTACTCCAGCTACTCCCCCAGATCAGACTCGGAGTACCAAATTGTCCATCGATCTGAGGCGATGGACGATCATCGCATGGTCCGTCGCGAACCTAGGGAGGATGATTTTTATTACCACAGACGCTTCCGTGAATATGACAACGGAAGGTCATACCCAGAATACGAAGTGAGAAGTTATCGCACTGAAAGCCCCCGACGCTCCCGCTCGCGGAGGCGGAGGTGCAGCAGTGATGACGACGTCGTTCATGTCTGCCGCGGCGGCAGAGAAGAAAGCCCTCATGATTATCGGCGACACCTTGCCGAGGGTGCTCTTGTTGGCGTAGGCGCTGCAGAGTTGATTCGTCACAAAAGCAAGAAAGCCGGCGACAAGGGAGAGGAGAGCACTCTCGCACGCTTGGGCAAGGACGTTGGTGCAGGGACCCTTGGCGTCCTTGCTGCTGATGCCATCGTGAGAGCCCGAAGCCGCCACCGGAGCAGAAGTCGTCCCCGAAGCAAGAGCCGCCGTCGCTGTGAGTCACTTGACCGAGGAAGGGATTATCATCGCCACCGTTATCGGTACCGCCACCGGCGCTATCATAGGCACGGTAGTCGGTCCTCTTCGTCCTCGCGTTCCCGAGTGCGCACACTCGCTGGACTGGGATTGGGTGCTGCTGCCATTGCCGGTGCTGTCGCATTGGCCAAGAAGCATTCTGAACAAAAAGGCGACAAAGAGAAATCATCGGGTCGCCGAAGCCGTTCCCGTCGCAAGAGCCGCTCCCGTCGTCGCCGCTCCTCTTCATCATCCTCATCATCCGATGCCCGTGACCCTGAACATCGCAACAAACGAATGGCAGAGGCAGGCCTTGCTGGGGCAGCAGTCGCCGGTTTGATCGAACACGCACGCAGCAAATCTCGGTCAAGGAAAGGTCGCTCGCGCAGTCGCATCCGAACAGGAATTCCTATAGCTGCAGCTGGCTTAGGAAGTGCTGCAATCGCAGCCCTCTACGAGAAAAATAAAGCCAAGAAAGTAGAAGAAAACGAAAAGGAAAAGGAATCCCGCCGTGCGCGTAGTCGATCGCGGTCTAAAAGCAGGGCCCGATCGTATTCGGATGCTCCGCACAATGTTCCCCCACATCTGATTGAATATGGAGACGACCCAGTTTACGGGCGTATCCCAGCTGCTGATTACTATGGCCGACCGGAAAGCCCATACTACGCTCCCCGGCGGCATAGCCGCAGCCGACGGCGCAGCCCCTCGACAGACAGTTGGTCATCCTCCGACCGGGACGGTAGACGGCATCGCCGCAGCAAACGTAGCGGGCGAAGTCGATCTAGAGACCTAGCAACTGCCGGGCTGGCTGCTGCTGGTGCCGCAGGGATCGCAGCCCATGAATACGCACAGAGAAAAGAGCGAAAGAAGAGCGAGAGGGATCGAAGTAGGTATTTTCACCCATATTTTATAATCTCTTTGTTTCCTTTAGCTTCTGAGCTCTACCTCGCTTCAAAAGCTCCCGTCTTGCTGACACAATTCATTCTCGCAGAGCATAAACAACAAGAAAAGGAAAGCCAGGACTCATACGATGATACATATGATTCCGCACCTTATCCGCCATCGCCCCCTCCCCCAGAATCTTCCTCGTACCATAATAACAACAACTATTATCCGCAAACAAACCAATTCCCGCCGCCTCCAAGCCATACAACGATGAACACACCAAGCCCTCACTCGTATGGCCCTTCCAGCTACTCATTACCTCATGGACCAACGCCAATACCGCCATCAAACAATATACCGTATAACCCTGCCGATTATCCACCACCTCCCGGTGCTCCCCCGCCTGCTCAGCCTTACAACTTTCCACCGCCACCACGGGATCCGTATCTACATACGCAACCCCGAGGTGATGAGAATGTGAGTGCTGTACCGAAATCCACCCCCTCCACTGAACAGCACCAAAATTCATATGAGGGTGGGTTCAGGTAGCACTATTCGAAGCACCCCTTTATTAACAGGTTGTCTTGTAGGTTTAAACGAAGCCGACCGACGCAGCCAGCAGAGCGGTCTTCCGTTCCCTACGACACGACAGTCTTCGTATCCAGATAGCGCTTTGAAGTCAGAATCACTTAATGGGCGTCCTAGGTCTACGAGCCAGCCCGCTACGAAAACGGTACAATTCGATTTGCAGCCTGATTATGCTTCTGTGGCTTCGTTTCAAGATAACGGATACGAAACGGATGACAGTGATTCTACCGTTGACGGAAACAACAAAACAAGCCACCGTAGTGACCGCAGATCTCGTCGCAGACGTTCTCGCCATTCTCAATCTCCCGCTCCGCCCCCTGTTACCCGGAGGCATGAACACAGACACAAGGCCAGGACTCGACAATCTGGAAATCTACTTTCGGACTCTGACACAACAGTTGATTTGCCTGATCGCTTTGATTCACAAGGGCACCCAGTACAAACAACATGGTGGTAATCTTGGTTTTGGTCGTTTTCTTTTGGCTGATATCAGTGAATTTGGGATGTATTTGCTTTCATTCCCCTGGCACTTGCTTTATTTCTGGTTTTTTGTTGGTGGTGGGTTGGATGTTTTAGTTCATTTGTTTGGAATCTTATCGCTATATACCTTTTTTGACGATTGTTTGGAACAGCTTGATGATGATCATGATGATTGAATGTGAATATGGACATCCTAAGTCCATAATGACCTTGGTTATGATTTCAATGATTTTGTTTATGGTTGCTCATTACACAACAATCTATTAGACGTTATGGTGTTCCTATTTGATTCCATACTGCCTTTATAAATTGCGTAGTGAGCTTGTTTCTCCAAGTAAAATGGCAGCCCTTTGGGATACAGCCGATCATAAATCCAGATCCTTTGCAAGGATTTTGTACATACCATGATATACTAAGCAATACGCATGACTATGGGTGAGAGTAGAGACTGGTGTTTGCGCCAAGTGTACGGAGTAGTGTATGTCTGGTTGCCTGACCACAGTGGTCAGCGCCCAAGCCCCGGTGCCCAGGCCCCTAGAGAGTCACGTGTAATTCGCATTTTAGGCATTGATTGGAGGCTGGCACATCTAAATGCCCAACAAATCTCGACCCGGAGCCCTCTATATAGAACGGGGCTTGGGCTGATTATAACGGGCAGCATGACAGGCATGGTCACCAAAATGCTTGAGAACCATGCCAGCCTCGACTGAACACGGGCACGTGTAGTCCGATGCTTTTGAGGTTTGACAACGGGCCATAACCAATATTGAGGCATCTACCAAGACTCATCCGCTATTATAATGAGAACCTGCATGGGGTCGTGTTGGTTACGCCAGCTACTTGCCAGGGGCCCTTGTACGATAACATCGCCTGAAGGAAAGAGAAGTCACTGTCCCTTGGCGAGTTGCAGTGGCTGGCATGTCTTTTCCTTTCCGGATGATTGGATTTCAGGACTCTTGTTCCTGACTTGGAATCATCATCGTCGTCGTCGTCGGACCTCCGTCTCGAGCTCTCCATTGGAAACTCTGGTGTTGTCTAGTCCACCGTTGAGACATTGAGAGTAGGTCCCCCCTTCAAGTTCAGGTGCCCTCGTGAAGAATAGTCTATTCTAACAAGACAAACCAACCGCTCCGCGTAGATAACCCCAGCCAGCATGACGCCTACCTGCCCGGATTACATTGCTAAACCCTCACCATTGCCCGTAGACGTCTGCGCATTCCACTACGAACACAACGAGACCGCGGTGGCCATAGCAACCCGATGCTGCGGGCCAGGCTCCGAGCTCGTCGGCTACGACAACGATTGTTTCAAGTATTGCGTCACACAGAGGAATAACTCCGAGGTGCTTCTGTGCTTTGTGGAGAGTGACCTCTTTGGCGCTTGCTACTTGAAACAAAAGACGAGCACCGGTTCAATTTCGAAACCCTCGATCATCGCTGCTGTGGTGCTTGTTACGGCATGCGTATTTGGAACTGCGATATGATTCAAGTTTGTGCGGCATTAAACACGGGATTACTGGTGTGTGTTGACCTCTTCGTCGTCAATGGTGCCCTCCTTATTCCTATAAGTTTCGGAGGAATCTGACGGGCAGTTCGTTGATTTACACCTTTTTAGGTCTCAATGGTCATCCTTGGCTAGTTAGGGATTCCTCTATTTTGAAGTAGCTCGTTGCTTATGACATGCTGCGGCCGACTAGTGTTATCTTCAAAAGAATCGGGCTTGGTGATTTACATGGAATGCTCACTGACTTTCCACATATTTCGGGATGAAATATGTCGGCATTATGTCTATATTTTGCCCAGATATCAGGTCGACAATTTTCGGATATATTCATATTAATACAAAACAGCTAGGGCATATAGTAGCGGCGAACGGAACTTGGCTCGGTTCACTGGGCAATGCAGCATTTTTTTGCTATGCCGCCTTAAGAATGCTTTGCCAGGGATCAGCTTGGATCTGAAAATGTATTGAAGCTTAAATTGAAATATTAAAAATACTTTATAGTGATTGAAATGTGATGATAAGATGGGATAAAAATCGGTATATGTTACAGAATATTCGAGGGTCGATGTCTCTATATAAACCGGGCTTATAGAACACCTGGTTTAGACCATCGGTGCCTGGCCATCCAGAGTGATCATATTATATAAAAAACCATAATTGTTGAGGCAGAGCGTATTACCCCAAGTCCAATTCACATGGATTGAATCGCCTTGCGCGCCTGAAAATCAATATGCATCTAAGTCTCGTCATTTCGCTCGCAGTTCAACCGACGACTCTGTCAGTGTACGCCGTATGTTGATGTCCCAAAAAACCCCAGTTTGACCATGTAATGGTGCTTGGGCCGAGCCAATACTGGGCTTGTAGCTGTGCATGCACCGCTTCGGTTTGTGAATCGCCTGGTGGGGAGTATTGAGAGTGCGATATTGTATGGTTGAGTCCCTGGTGTGCAAGTTGCTGTTGCTGTTGCTGTTCACGGAGGTAAGGGTGGGCATCCAGAGGAATCGAGCTTGGAGAGGCCTGCGTGGGGTTACTGGTAGTGCTTCTCGAGGGACTCATCGTGGAGGAAGGGGAGGGATAGCAGGTTTGTGGAGCGCTGTTATGAGTTGGCCGGGTGGAGATAAAGTCACTTAAAGGGTTCGCAGTCAGTAGGGGGTTTCCATAAAGGGGCGTGAGTATGAGACGCACATTAACCGGTTAAGAATAGGCACGGCCTTCTCGCAAAGGCTGCTTCTCGATGAAAGTGCTTTGAACACTTGCAGAGAATCTAACAGCGTATTTTTGATTTCCTCGTTCTCAATCTGATTTTCTGAGTTCATTATGATGACCACGAGAACAACAGCACCATGGAAGGCATGGAAGCTTGCAAGCCCGGCTGTATACCACTTGTATGGTGCAAAAGCAGCGGATTCCGAGAGAGTCTTTTGAATTGTCAAAAGACCCTTGGCGGAGTCGAGGCAGCGATCACGGGAGGCCCGTGTTGCATTATTGATTTCTCCCGATAGATATCTGTTTAGTGTCGGGCGGTGGAGGAGCAGGAACAGTTGGTGAGAATAGCCGTAAAGAATATGCATGTTCGCTATATGCTGATTTGGGAGTGGCTGGAGTTTTGAATCTGAAAGATATTTCGTATGCCATGTTTCCTGCTGTACCTCAATTTCCCGGTCTAGTTTCGTGATCACGCTCTGAGAAGGCTGTTGCAATCCGAAGATTTCACTGCATATCCTGCAAGCGATGTCGTACAAGCGAAATTTGAATAGGAGATATGTCATCTGGGTAGGGCCCGAAGGCAATGGCACGGGGCTACCGTCTACCAGGTCGCAGTCGTTGGCCTCTGCTGGAAGACGGACGTCCCGACTAAGCTTCTGCTGGTCAAGATTCTTGAACGAGATCTTCTGCGTCATGTGTAGCATCACCAAGGCTGCCCAGCAACGACGCCGCTGTTCAGCTTCGAGAACACCAAGGCTAAAATGGTCAGGATCAAGATGGCATCCCATGGCAATAGCCACATGGTGAGTCATTCCGATAAGCACCCAACAGGGTTGACTGCTATGTGTTAGGGCATATATCAGAAGTACCAAGGCTTGTAGAGTGTGCAGTGAATGCCGTGACATTACTTCGTCTGCGGCGAGACACTGCATCGCAGCAGATCTGTACCGAGCTGATACTACTCGGATATTAGCAATGGCAGTCGTTTCCCGTCCGAGATCAGGAAGCAACGGGTCATCTTCGTCAAGGCCATTGACTGCAATGGCTAGTACGGCGAACAGGAGAGCCAGCCAAGACAGTGATACTGAGTTGGAATCCTGTTGGAAACGAGAGTATTCTGCATCGAATGACGGATCATGGAGGACGTGAAACAGCTATAGAGTCGTAAGTAAGTATTAAATGTATCCAGTCGTCAACAGCAAAACCTACGGGTGAAAAAGCCTGGAAATATACGTCCTTCAAGAGATCACAATAATGCCTGGGAGGCAGGTGTGCCATAAGTTCGCTGCGATTTGCAGAGGACTTCCAGCTAAACGGAAATCCATACGGATCTTCTTGCGTACTAGCTCTCAGTTCCTCAACATACTTGTTCATTGATCCCTGGGCCACGTCTGATCCAAGCTTTGACGACCGAGGCTCAAAACGGACATAACCAGATGGGGATATGGTGAGAGATCCCACGCTTTGGAGAAGCCGCGACGTTGAGCTTGGGGAAGTCTCACTTGGCTGGATATCGACTACAGGGCTGAGTTTCGTAGATTTTGTGTCCGATTGCGACATCAAGTCTGCTTCTTGTACAGCATGATCACCCACATATCTCCGAAGCAGGTCTTCGAGATTGCGTATACGTTGGAGAAGGTCTTCTTGGGCGGGGTTGGAAGAGGCATTACTCCCCAAGGCTGTCTTCGGCTGTCCGAGGAAGATGCATTGGGTCGGACCCAGGCCTCGTCGAAGACAAGTCTCGCAGGGAGGCCCATTTCGAGTGCAACGAATTTTGCGCTTTCGACAAGGCTCGCAACTTATTGGTAGGCGTTTGCTCGTAGTATGCGGAGCCATGACCTGAGAAGCTTAAAGAGAGTGGATATCAACGCAGTAACTAGCGCAGGCGAGCAACGAGCGCCGTCGAAGTATGTTGTAGCTATGTGTGCCTCACTGGCATGCTAAGCGCGGGCCGCTGCTTGAGTTATCGCCTGTCTGCCCACGCAAGGAGGACAGAAAGGGAGAAAACCTGAGAGCCGGGTATGAGTTAACCGCGACATGGGTTCTGAGTGTCGCTAGCTTTATCATGAAAAGAATGGGCTTGGATGAAGAGTTTGCCTGCGTTTGCGCTCGAGTCCCGTGAGAACGCATGCTTCCCAGCTAACCCAAGAGGGAATATAGTTATATCTTCCTGCCCGGAGACTAAGTCGATGGTTAACCCATTAACGAGTTTCGCTTTTGGGTCATTGGACTCGCAGATCCTCTCGTTTCTTTTTTTCCCTGAATCTGTGCCGGTGGCTGAAATCGGACGAATAGCCATCGTTTCTCGCCAGAACCCTAGCCGCGCTATGGGCCTGCAACAATGGGATGGATGAGGGTTCGCCGATAGTCGGACTGGGATAGAAGTTCTCCTTTGAATTCCTGAGATCAGGATCCATCATGATACTCTCTCAATCCCGCTCAGCCGCTGCGATCCGTTGGCCGTGGACTGCATGCGATGCCTTGACTTGAACTTCATCGCTTCAATCTTGCCAAAAAAAAAGCCGTTTCGCCCTGTGAAAAGGAAACATAGCTGTCAGGCAAAAGAAACAAGATACCGATCGAGGGTCCGTGACACCAGACACACACCACCCGCCTGTGAGGAAACATGGGTGCTCGAGACTGATAGGTCCATCGGCTGCCGCTCACCGAATTCTAGGCCCAGCAAGGATTCTTACCATGCGTCCCGTGCCAGGCTGAGTCCCAGCCCAGCTCGAATTGAAGCATCAAGTTACACCGACCTCGCGGGTTTATCCTGGGCTATCCCGGGTGTCATCGCGTTAAAGGCTGCTGCAAAAACAAAACTGACTTGTGACTAAATGGTCTTTGTGTGGACCTGCGATCTAACCCAACCGCCATGTCTTTCATCATATGCCAGATAATTATGGCGCGATCCGATGATTCCCAAGACTGGACCCAAATTTGGGAAAAGAAGATAGTACTTCTTCAGAAGCCAGTTAGCAAATCATATCCAGCCGCATTCCGTGCCTGTGGGCCGTGGCGCCAGCGAGCATGAGATCCCGACGTAGGATCAACCCGAATACGGCTACCGGCTACGAGAGGGTTGCTTTAACTACTCCAGGAAGTGCAGCTTAATAATTAGACCTCTGATTGAAGAGTCTGGAGTGCATGAGCGCCAGACCTCGAGAGTCTTCAAATGCCTGCCAATTGCCGACATTCCTCACCTCGGTGGGATTTTGGGACTCGGGATTTACACTTGCGAGCCTCGAGCATAGGTCAGGAGCTGACTTTGTCTTAATTGCCAGCAATAATCAACAGCTGACACCCAAGTTTATCAGTCGCGAATTGCGTTTTGGAGCTTTCAAGGGCCATGCATCCTCGCGTGTCCTTCGGTGTCCTTACCTAGATGTGACAGCCTGGTGGCAGCTAAAAGAGCTAAATTCCCCGCTTCCGCAACGGTGTCGACATCACAATTATGGATCCGTTTCGCATCGTAGCCGCCGGGTCAGAAGTATTTCTTTTGCAGTATCTGGCATCGGCGATGGTGGCAGGCCCGGGCAGTTTGCAGAACCAAGGAAATAGCAAAAAGACAAGACAGGCCAGGGAATGAGCGGTGACTATCGGTTGCGATGCAGTAGTGTTTGCATATTTGAAAATGCGCCTCAGACGCAAACGAATCGATACCGAGTGTTGAAAGAGCGGAACTAGGGCGCAACCCGGGTCGTCCAAGCCGCATATGTGCGGTGAGTTCCAATCCTTCAAAGACAAACAGGAAGTGATTGGTAGGTAGGGGTCTGCTGTGCCTCCCAAACCGTGAATGAACGCTATTGGAGGAGTGTCAGCCTTTCTCAGACGGTTGGAGGCTTGGAGAAAACCGTTTCAAGCCTATTTTGGTGAACTTTCCCATTCACTGGCCCTGCACTCTTCGTCACGAGGATCTGCATTTTATGACCTGTCGTCTTAGGACTCGGTGGGCCACAGGGATGCAATTCCGTTTTTCAATCTCCTGCGGGTCGAAGCGGATATCTCAATATGGCAAGCTTCTTTCAAGAACATAGCAGGCTTTTCAGACAGACTCTTACGGTCTATTGCAAGCGAGGGTATTATTAGCCTGCAGTATCATTAGGCTCACTTCTCGGTGAGACTAACAGTTCCGGTTGCTAAAATGTCGCGGCTAGGAATCGTCTGGTACCATAAAATATCTGGATCAATATGAAGTTGCGGTATTATTAGCGCTTCGGTTCTCGTCCCTTCCTCACCGATTTTCGCCTTGATCTCAAGGCCCCTCGGCGTGAGCTCCGTTGGAGTAGTGTTATCTCCCTGCGGAAAGGGCTCCTTTCTTATGCCGTGTGAATGCCATCGCTAACCCACCAATTGGTAGTACATCTTCCAAGTGCTACCAATACGAAACTGTTTATGGCCCCTTTGCGTCCAACGTGTAGTGCTATCGATAATCGTATAACCCATTTTAGCATTCAAAAGGCCAAAGACGCTCAAACTCCCGCCTGTCTGCTCCACTCTTCACATACTCGGTCTTCAAGTCCTTCTTTATATTTCTCAATTTTCCCATTACAATTTCATAGTTTTCATGCTCAATCATCCCCTTCTCAGGCCACAGATCTCCCAACTTCTCTTTAATCTCGTTCATGACGTCAATTGCGCGCTCTGCAGACTCAATGTCTCTCCGGATCTCTGCTTCTTCCGCGTTGGAGAACGTCAGGGGGAATGTGGTACCGAAATGCAATTGTGCCCATTCATCTTGCAGTTCGAGCAAAATGGCGCGGACATGTGCCTCTCCGAGTGAGAAAATATTTTGCGCGAGGAGAAAAAGGTTTGCGACATTGGTATAGCGAAACTTGATGGCTGCATACTGAGTTGGGTTTTTCTTGTGGACAAGCATACGCCATGCTACCATCACACATTGATCCAGATACAGGTTAATAACTGCAACCCTCTCCCCCTCTGGGAGAGATTCGGTGTTAGGGAAAGGAGGGCGTTGAAGGTCATCCACAACTTCAGGGCCATCATATTCAAGAAAGCTAGGGTCCATCGCGTGCGCAAATAAGGGTGCTATGCCCACTGACTGCCAGTCGATAATGCCAAGGATTTTGGTAGGTTCTGCTGGGTCAACAAAAATGTTTTCACCATGGAGGTCATCATGCCAGAGATTACCTGACACTAGGGAGGGATCGGTTGGTAAAACGGAGTCGATGACCTTGAAATACGAATTGACGGCAGCAAGTTTTCGAGCTTTTGATGGCAGGAAAATACCAGGACCGTAGAACATCGTTAGTTGTTTAGGAGTGTGCTGGAGGTGTTCGATTGCTGATTTTTCACGGCGGCCAACTGCCAAATAGTACTGCAATAGTGAATCCCCTAGCTCGAGGTTAGCTGATGACCGTGGTGTCCAATTTGAAAGGTGATTTACAAGGACCGCGATCGCATTGGATTTGCTGCCTCCCATCATTGATCCATTCACGACTAACAGCTGGTCCCACAGCAAATCGAGTGTCTTTAACGGCCTGACCATCTTTATTGATATACAAGTCATCCGTTGCAGAGGATGCATCCACATCTTCGGCATAGTAAAGATTTCCGAACCGTGTGAACTTCGTAGCTGTCCAAACTTTCTGGAACTCAAATATCTGCAAGAACACTTTTAATTTATCTGGTGGCTCTAGGCCATCCCAGACCTGGGCTAGTTGAATCCCGGGTATCTTTTCCATGATGATATACTCTGCTCCCACAGAATTGCCGACACCAGATTTTGAACTCCAGGAGTAGACCTTGGGAGCAGGTGTGCCGAGCACGTTCCTCATCTAGTTATCGACCCAATGGCCTGTCAGCAATTGGACGATAGTTTTGCTGTAGCATCAAATTACTCACAAAGTCCATGGTTGCAACCTCGCTGGCAGTGGTGAAATGGGGTATACCAGCGTTGGAATTCGGTATCTTTCCAATGACCTCTTTACCGTCATCCATGGTGAGAATGAAAGCTTTATTATAAAGCCCATCAGGACACGCTTGGACATTCACACACTCTTTTGAGCCGGTCGCTTCTGCGGCAACACGGGCGAGCTCATTGACATCGAACTGAACTTCTCTCTGGGCTAATTGCTCCTTTTCATCGTATACGAACCGACCGCGTGTGAAAGAGAAGAGCTCTTTATTTGAGTTCCAATCTGTCCAACAATCAATTTTGCTCGTTCACCCTTCAAAATGCAGACTTTTGCTCTTACTAGCCGCTTGAGCTGGTGTAGCAGAAGTAAAGAGAAAACTTCTTATGACTTGGCGGCAGTACGGACGAAGCGTAGATCTCAGTGGCAGAAGCCGTTTGCCGAGCTTGAAACCTGCCATGCCTTGTAGAAGAGTGTTTTGGTAAATGCAGTAGTACGTACTATGCAGCTGAAAAAGCGTGAGGTTTGCGAGAGGAGGAGTTACGCAAGAACGAATCGACACCAGCTAAAGCAGTCTTCTAATCTATAATTAGAAGCACCTATAACTTCAATGAATTTGGCAGGTCTCAAGATAACATGGAGTACGGAGTAATAGCATGCTGTATACGGAGCACATGCTCCTTGTTCGACGGTGAGATGGCTGGGCTATTCGCAACGTGACCACTTCATCTCCTGATTTGGGATGCACGCCTCGACTGATAATATTACCACTCTTCGGCTAGCACTTACAATGTGTATTAGCCACGGAGTTGATGTAATATTCCATGCTTCCTACATTGATCGAAAGGGTAGGGTCATGGAAGTAAAGTACCCGAGGATAGAAGCGCGGCTAACCGGCTCGCGTATAGGGATGGACTCTCTTGAGCACAAACAACCAAAGCAGGTTGTCGTGCCTGCGATAGATTGCATTTTGGTTGACGGAAATGCGCTTGAAGACATCAGTATTCTGCAAGACCATGATAAACTGAAGGTCATTATCATAAACGGACGGGTACACAAGATCGGGCAAACCAGAATTCTTAAGTAAGAGAGGGAGTATCCAGAGAAGAAGATGAGACTGCGGAAAGATTTGAGGTCGACTGAATTGATATCTGCAGTAGCCATGTCGTAAACCTCTTTTGTTTTCAGCTCTGTTTTATTTTCGGTATGAACCACTGATGATTGCAACTGAGTCCGTTATGTCAAGCCATGAGGATCCCCGGATCACTTGCATCAAAACTCAATGTGAACTTATGATACCGCTCGTCGGTGCGGAAAATCAAGTAATTCTCTGTATTTCCTTTTTTAGATAACAGTCTCCTTTCCCTCCCACCTTGTTTCCCTGGTGCCAGTAAGAGCAGCGGTTCGTGTCAAATGCTTTCCATAGGACGCCATCCGTCCAGTCATCCCATCAAAGTTTGCCACCCTGAATGGTGTGGTTCTCATAAGAGAGATACCAAAAAGCGATCAAAGGTATTTCAAAAGATGCTCATGACTTCCATTCCTATAACCAGTCATTTGCCCTAATTACAGAGCTTTCGCCGCCATGCCTTGAAAATAGGAAATAAAACGGATATGAAAAGCGACATGACATTGACCATGATAATTTCGATTTTATCAAGACGGAAAGGCTTAGAAGACGAGAGCAGCACCCTTTGTTTTCTTATCACCACTGTTCAGTTTGAAAAAACGTAAATTAGCAATCAGTTTAAGAAAGTGACCCTGGGGCTTCTGCAACGCTGCGGCCGATAGAGAGAAACGGATGCGGATACGTACCCCAATTCGAAGTGCTTGCATCGCTTCAAAGCGAGCTGTGCCTTGGTCTTGCACACAGTGCACTCCAATCGCAAAACGACCTTCTTGGTGGTCTTGGCCTTCTTTCTGAAGACAGGTTTGGTCTGACCACCGTAACCGCTCTGCTTGCGGTCATAACGACGCTTACCCTGAGCGAACAGGGAGGCCTAGATTGGTAAAAACAAATCTCAGTCGATGCCCTCTTCACGTTTCATCGAGCTCTCGTCCCGCGCCGACTCGGTATCGGTTGGATGCGAATGCCACCGGAAAAAGTTGGGATGCAGCGTGCTCACCTTTCCAGCCTTGTACTGGGTGACTCTGTGCTGGGTATGTTTCTTGCACTGCTTGGACTTGCAGTACGTCCGGCGGGTTTTTGGGATGTTGACCTATATCAAAATTGCCAAATTGACATCTCGTTAGCCTCCATCGTCACCAATGAGAGAAATGCAGATTTTCGATTGCGATGATGCCCGGGTTGTCCAATGCGAATTCGAACGAAAAACCTGGCGCCGGACGATCACATTCATAACACCAACTTGAGCAGCGTAATCGGGAAGCTGTATCGCTGAAATTGGTGTTCTGCCCGCAGTTTCTAAGAGAGCTCAAGGTAACCCCTCCTTGCGAGTGCACGCGTTCGATGTCAAGATTCCCAAAGCTTGACAAGAAAAACAAGGCACGACCGGTCCGCAAATCTTTTCGTGGCTTCAATATTTCCCATTGTGTGAAGGTGTTCCCGCTGCAAAATACTCGGCGCGCCGGGGGATTCGATGAAGGTCCGCCTCTCGGGGTAGAACGTCGGAATCCGTCTCTTCAAGAATTCCAAACTGGATAATATCAATGAAAAGGTTCTCTTACCATTTTGACTGATTTGGCCGGATCACAAGCTGGGTGTGGTCGTTGTCGTCTCGTCGTTGAATCACGCAGTGCGGATGTTGAAGTGTGCGTTCTCTTCGCTTATGGAATTCCCACATCACGCTAACCGCATTAGGCAACCTTCACCCCGTCAATCCACCACAACGGTTTTGGTCGCTAGTTCCCATGTTAACAGCAATCGGATATCAACGAAATCTCGCTGGTGTATCTTGGACTGTGTGTGGGCGCAACTTTAGCTATATGTACGCGTTGAACCCGTCAACTAGGTCCTGATCTTTCTTCGGCCTCCCCAGAGATCAACTGCTCTTCTTGGTGAACGAGTACTGTCAAGGCTTTGTTTCTACATTGTCTTAATGTGGTAGCATGAACTACTTATGAAGGATGCAAAATGTATCTTCGATATATGCCAAGTCCAAAGCTCCCGGGTGTGACAGCGGACTCCCCTGGTTCAAAGTCCTGGTATCGCTCATCATCATCTGACTGCTAACTCCAGTCTCCAGACAGGTTGCTATCCACCGGAAACCAAACTTACTATCGCCTGTGATCCCCTACCCTTCACACCAGATGTCACTTTCCTTCGGTCTGACTCGGCTCAACTCTTGGCCTCGGATACTTGGTCTTGAGCGCCAAAGGAGCCCTATTCGGGGTTTCTTAGATGCACCGTAAGGCAAGAAGTGATCGCTTTCATCACAGAGTTTTGGGGAGAGCTAAGGAGGTAAGTTCAAGTAGATGAGATAGAAGATCTCTTCGTAAACCCAGCCCTTCACTTCAAGTGTAAAAGATTTTAGAGTGCAAGCATGGAGGGCGGGGCCGGGCCATCCGATCAGGAATTTGCAGCACAACAGAGATGATGCAGTAGAAAACGAGTGTGGGAGTTCTAGCAGCAGACAAGAACGCCAACTCGTGGGAAGGCAACTTCTAAGACCATGCGGCTCTTTAGTCTTGGCACAGAGCAAAGCAGTGCATAACGTAAGGCAAGTGCCCTGGACAGTCCATACATTCAAGTCGTTGGATGGATGTACCGACACACATGCATGTACCCTTTGAGTTGCCCTATACCTGCCTATATTCTCAATATGTACCCCGTGGTACCTTCTGTAGATATTCATTGTTGTGGTATGAACGGTACTTCCTGAGCATGGCGGTCTCCCAGCAAAAGTAACAGGGCTTAATAACACCCCACCTTAGTGCAAGAGCATGAATTATATACACTCGAGACCCCGCCATACATTAGGCAGTACTCCCCATAACCACCATAATTGTGCCATTTCTCCCAGCAGACAGTATCTTCCATTTCCGTCTTTTGGCTCATTGGATCCTCCCTCAAACCTGTGCTTGTATCCTGCAGCACTCATCCAAGTCAAGCCAGTGACCCAGTCGCTCGAAACCCAGGGCCAGAATGTTAATCAAGTAAGGATCCAAACCGCCAGCTGCATACATAAAGAAAACGAAAATATAGAGAGCTAATTCCATCCCTTTTCCATTCCAAAAGAGTCCGTACCCTCACCGGCAAGGAGATTGAGCTTGACATCGAGCCAGACTACAAAGTACCACCCCCCGCACGTTGACATTTTACTGCACCCAATGCCGCGGCTCTGTGTATCCTTTTACTAACAGATGAATGCCTCCCCTCGCAGGTCTCTCGTATCAAGGAGCGCGTGGAAGAGAAAGAAGGCATCCCCCCAGTCCAGCAGCGTTTGATCTTTGGCGGAAAACAGATGTACGTGGGACACGCGACAAGTTGAAAAATTCCTGATCTGAAACTCCTCCCTTTGCTTTCTCCTCTGAACTACTATGGGCCATCCTTCGCACACATTGTTTTAACCCCCTTTTGTTTCCACCGAGTAGGGCCGATGACAAAACAGCACAAGATTATAACCTCGAAGGTGGGGCAACGCTCCATCTCGTTCTCGCACTACGAGGAGGAAAATGAGAAAGACTTGATGGGAGTACACGGAGAACCATGGGCAACCGGCATTCTATCTGAATACCTAGCTGAGCCGGGGATTCTCACGGCTCTGCCTAGATGGAGGATACCATGACCGGTGCCACAATGATTTCATGACGGGTGGATTGGGCGCCTCCATACATCGAGGGCTTTCCATTTTCTTGCTCACCCCTCTTTTCACGGTGATTTGGAGCCTAGGCGTATTTTCTGCATATATGAACGTTTAGATTCTTTCCTGTTTTCTCTTTCAACCACCTGCGCCTTGGGGGTTTTGCTTTGAGTTATCTGTGGGCCGAGCATGCTGGTGATAAGCCTTCGGCTTCCGGTGACATGCTAGAGACATACTACACATAGGCAAAAGCTACAACAGCTTCTTCTATCCGCCTGCAAGTTTTCAATACACTATCTCCGAGAAAGAAAAAGGAAAAGACGCGGATAACGACTTAATCATTGTATTGACTGTGCTTCATTTGCCGTAAGGAGAATGATGTGCAAGAATGTAGTATTGTACATATACCAGTAATCGTAGGCAAAACTTCGAAATTTCAGAAAGTCGTGGTTCCAACCCATCAACAAGCATAATCCTCTTGAACAGAAAAGACTCTAGTTCTAAAATGTGACACGAAAAATAAAACATTCGTTCTGCTTGGTTCGATGCGCGAAATGTATGTGAAAATAGTCGGGATGGTATCGCCTTGGAGCAAATCCATAGACGCCACCATGGAAAAACGCCAGGCTTGAAAAGTAATAGGATGGTTCCACCGTAACCGCATGATGATCTCATTAAATCTGACCCGGGTATCATATCCTCATAATGACCGCAGTAACCATATCCGTACGCCCAGATTCCCAAAGAAGCTCGGAAGTTGAAAAAAAGAGGATATTCAATTTATCCCTCGGAGGTATGCGATTATTGTTGGTGTTTAGGATATGCGTTGCTTTTTAGTCCTGGCAGATTCTGGCAAAGCCTCCGAACCTGTGTCGATGGGCCGTTTGGAAGAAGAACGAACAGAACCGGTCGACATTTGGGCGGGTGCGACCGCTGGTCGCTTTTTCGAGGTCAGAAGTGGGTTTGGCGGTGTTCGGCGTCTTGGTGGTGGAACAATAGCAGTCTTAGGAGGAGTAAGCCGGCATGAACCTGACTGAGGAGGTGTAGTCGTTGGGCTAGGAGACTTCTTCGATGTCCCCAGAGGGGACGGTTTCATCACAGCCGGTTGAGCACGTGGTACGCCGGAAGGAGTGGGTTTTGGTTGGATAAGCGGTGATGCAGCATGTTCGGTCGCGGTGTTGGGACGTCCCAGTGTGGAAGAATTTGGTTTCGTTGTGGAATCAGGTGTGCTTTTCGAGCTGACACTCGAAGACACCTTCGCAGTTGGCAATTTACGGTCCGCGTTTCGCTGAGCGAGCCTCCGCTCGTACTTGTAATCCTCGACAAGCGAGATTGGCGCCTTTTTGACCACTGAAGCCCTTTTTGTCAACTGGTGCGTTGGGATGCAAAGGCGCCGATTCCGTCTAACAACCGGCAACTTAGACTTTTTAGACTTGCTCTCTGTAGGAAGTTTGGGCTTCTCGAAAATCCACCGTCTCGTGTCTGTATATGGCGTGATGCCCTTCTCACTTGGCGGAGGAGCCAAGACGAACACCGGCTTGAGGCCACCCATTTTCCGGTCGAAGTTGGCATACTTTTGAAGGCTGGTTGGCTTTTCTTGAGGAAGACCCATCTTCTTAGCGTTGACCACCTTGGGCGAATGCTTGGCCTTTTCGGATTTGAGGCCATTCATTGCCCGCTTGACCTGCTCGGCGTGCAGCTCGAGCTCCTTTGCCGCTTTCTCTCTAAGAGAGCAGTAAAAGTCGTACCAGCTCTCTGGTTCTTCAGAAAGCTTGATATCCCTCCAGAACGGGATATCGCGCTTGATGAATTCCATCCAGAGCTCGCCCATGTGTTCTTTGAGATGGGGTGAGTTTGTTTCGATTAAGTGCTAACATGTGTCAGGCGGGTATCTAAAGAAAAAAAAGGGAAGGAGGAACCTTGTGGGTATGTACTTACTAGTTGCTTTGGATTCTCAACCTTCATGAGAATAGGCTTAACGACCTCATATGGAGCATCGCCAACACAATCGATACCTATTTCAGAAATTAGTACTAGTTAGACCGAGTGCGTACTGATGGGCATCGAGGGAAAAACTCACTTTTGACCTGTTTGATACAGGCTCTGCGAGACATCTCCACAAGCGATGGGACAGGCATGTCTGCAATAGTTCACTTGTTTCAAAAAGTAGAAAAATCGTTGTTAAGAAGCACTCGTGGAAGGAAGGGTGTAAGAGGGTCGAGGCTTCGAGTGTTAGATGGAAGCGATGAAGATATGGCGTGAGAAGAAGGAAGGAAAGAAGGGAAAAGAGAGGGGGACAGAAGAGAAATATATAGGTGTGTGTGTGTAGGGTCATGACCTAAATACCAACCAAGGGCTCATTCACCAGAGACCTGGTCTGCTATTGTGATATCAGATTGATGTCGTAGATGCAGCAGTATAATACGTATGGATGGCAGAACGCTCTTCTGATGCACACCGCCTGCGCACACTCGAATCCTATTGGCCGGAGCTGGCTACAAAGTCTAATTCACGTGACCGTGGCTGTGATCCTGAGTTTATGTAATCGACATCAGTGCATCATCGACGAGGAGAAATGACAACTGCTGCTCTTTGAAGCCATGGGACAGCTATGGCGCCAGAGTGGCTTTGAATTTGAGGAAAGTATATACATGCATGTAAACGGTCAACGATGAAGTCAACCGAGCTGTCCTTAATTTTGCGCCATGGTACGTCAAAGGGAACCCGTTTTAGTTCTGTCCTTTTTACGGGAGGTCCCGTTACTTGAACTTCTAGCGCGAACTTACAGTTCCAGGCTTACAGGATTAAAGGAGAATTCCGCCTCACAACCGGATATTCTCGCGAGGCCCTTCAAACTGAATCGGTATTCAGTGCTGAGTTGAGGCAATGAAACTAGATAACTCGACAGGGTCAACATCGAAGCAGAGGAGAGGAGAAGATCGGACAGGTATTCAGCGGCCCGCCTCTATCTTTGTTCGGACCAAATGAGGATTAAGACCGAAAGTAATTGGACCCAAATATACGGAGTAGATGTAGCAGCCTTGGAAGGCGGGCGGTTGCCGGAGCTTGGATTAGGTGATCGCGTAATGTTTAAACTGGCGAGTCGGCACGTTACGCTCAAACATGATATCGAGCTCTTCATATGTCCTGCCTTTTGTTTCCGGTACTCTAAACCATGTCCACAAAAGACAGACGAGTGATAAGCCCTGGCGTATGAGTTAGAACCGTGCACAGCAGTTGGACGTGAAAAGCGATGATGGAAACCAAACGGAAACCTTACGCCAAAGAAGAAGCCCAACTTTCCACGCATGTTCCCTGCATCCGGACTGATCATGTGTGGAATAGCCACGGTCATAACGATTCCAAACATCGCTTGAATAGCTGTGGCGATAGCAATTGTTTTGGAGCGAACTTTGGTCGCGGAGCACTCACATAAAATGACGAAGCATACAGGCCCGACAGACAGATCGTATGCGAAGTCCCATACTAGCATCATCGATGATTGGGCCCATATCACGCTAGGGCGTTCAAGATAGTTTGGGACACAATCTAGAATGCCAATAACGAACAGAATAAGGGCCATCGCCCCCAGTCCGTTACGGTATATTGTTCTCCGACCGAAGTACGAGAGAAGAACCCATGATAGGCATGTACCGACGAACCCAACACCGAGGAACCCAATCTACAACCGTCTTAGTAGGCGCTAAATAGAACTTAAATCAAGCAGCTACTCACACCCATATTGAAAGCATCATCGGTTGAAAGGCCAGCCACTGCATTGTATTAGCCACTTCTCCACACCGGCAATCCAAAATAGGGACGAGGGCGTACAGGTGAAAAAGTATGTGGAGTAACCGATGAGATAAATCCCGCTGAATACCTGGATTGTGTATACCCCTATAGAGATTTCAGTCCGTCGGAGATTGATTTTCTTAAAGCAGTCCTTGTACGTGGCACCGGCTTCCATCTCCTGTTCAAATCGATCGGTTTCAACGATCATTGCCTAGTGCAAGCCATCAACTGGATGCCATTTGAATGGTGTCTCTGAGTTAACATTGCGCATACCAAAGTAGCTTTCACATCCACACTTGATGATGCGAGCCTTCGAAGTGACTGTTCGGCATCTTCAAATCTTCGCTTTCTCACTAGCCACCAGGGACTTTCTGGAGCGAAAAAAATACCCGAAAGTATAACAGCTGGCCAAATCCATTGCATGGAGAACGGAATGCTGTAGGCCCAGTGGGAATCCATACTGTGGGTAGCAGCGGTAATACCATTGGCGATAAACTGACCTATAACAAAGCATAAATTGATATATGCGGTTAGGACACCCCGTAACGCAACGGGACAAACTTCAGAAGCATAGGCCGGGGCGATGACTGCATAACAGCCAAGAATTAGCCCGCCTAAAAGCTCGCCCACCAGCAACACAGGGAGAGAACGGGCAAAGAATTGGATGAATACGCATCCTGCAGTGAGTACTACGCAAGTCTAGATAACACTCGTTGAGGTTAGCAAGCCATAGTAGAAGCGTGTAGGATGTACTCCAACCAACCAAGAAAGTCCACTTTCGCCCAAACCGCTCCATCGGATAACTTGCTGCTAGAGCACCCACAACCTGCCCAATTGGACTGCCCATGCTGGACAAATATCAATAACACTAAGTATTATATCAAGTCGAATCTGCCAATCACAAACCTAAGTCCAGATTGCCAAGCTGCAGAGATTATCATTTTCCCTTTGAAAAGGTACCCAAAGTCCTCTTGGAACTTCGGTAAACCGTATAAATTTCCCATGATCTGGGGATCGAAACCTGTCATTATCACCCCGAGGGAGAAAAACAAAGACCAAGCAGCTGCCTTTGGGTAGAGCTTGAGGGCAGTGCTAAAGCTCATGCTCGTTTCCGCGACTATTGCAGCTCGCACATCCTCACCAACGTCAGCAGTGACCTTGCGGTCCTCGACATCATGGTCAACGTTCCCCATTGTGACAACTGTGTCGGTGGGTTCTACGGATAGATGAGTATAAGAAAGGGCGGAGCCAGGGAGTAATGGGCTGGTTTCTGTTTCGTGCATTAGGCCGGAAAAGGTAGGGTATGGTGCGTGCGTGGTTCGATTGGATGACGAAATAAGCAAAAAGTCGTCTCTGTACCTTTGCAGCCGAATGTAGCATTTCATGTGACCACCCAGTTGAGAAAGTACACAAGTAGATCAGTATAGGAAAAGTTGGGGAGGAATTGTGAATCTGATTTGTCTTCCCTCCGAGATTGATTCTATCGGAGGACAGCGACGACGTTCGTAGTCTTCCTACCGCAATTGAACCAGGCTAGATTTCAACCGTGCTGGCTAATAGTAGCAAGAGGAGCCAGTAGTACTCGATGTCAATGTCGACATAGCACACCTACCCCGGATATCTTCCTATGTATAGAGAGATATGCCGGTCAAAAACAGCCCCGGAAGCTATATTTGGTCCCCAGGCTGATGAGACGTAAGAGCACTACAGATCAACTTTAGAACCGTGATATATAATAACGCTCCAAGGCTGAAGGGCACGCTGACTTGCTGTCGTGCTATAGCCCCGCAGGACGCTCCGCTTGTGTGCCAATTTGGATATTCCAGGGTTTAGGTATACGGATGGTAGGGTGTCATCTTTGGTCGACTGTGCAACAGAGAAACCGATTGAGTTAAGACTCAATCCCAGGTTGAGAACCTCATATGCTAACTGGGATTGAATTCTGAGTGTTGTATGGCTCCGTGGCTCGGGCCTTTTGCTCCATGCTAGGAAGAAATCCTGTTTTTGAGGCTGTAGAGCGTAAAACTCCAGAGGATGCTTCTCCGTCCAAGCCGACGAGTTTGAACTGAGGTTGAGATTAGATTGTCCCAAGCAGTCTTGGCAAACCATCTCACTGCCTTGGCTTTCCGGGAACCGTCCTCAGCGAATTTTCGAAAAAACGCCTTGCAAGGCCAAATCTTTGTGCTTGAATGTTCTATGCATACTATCCATGGGTCCCCGGTTTTTCAAGGATCTACATTGGCATCCTCCTCATCTCTTCCAAACTCCAATACTTCCTCATATTCTCCGCCCCCAACTCCCTCACCTCCTCATCCAAATGCCTCCACAGCACATCTCCAAACCCATCCATCACCACCTTCAACTCCTCTAGCCGTAACTCCCTCTCTCGGTCCTTACACTCCTCCAGATATCTTTTCAGCTTCTCCAGTCCCGCGTGGATCTGCCTATGCTGTGCGATAAGCTCCACTCCCTTCTGGAACTCAGGCATGCGCTGCGCGAGGTAGGGGAATATACTCTGTTCCTCGATAGCGTGGTGAAGTTCAAGGCTGGAGCATAGATCGAGCCCGATACGGAGGAATTGGAGGACAGAAAGGTGTTTTGGGCGGCGGTTGGAGGTGCAAGCGTCGTATAACACGGTCCAGGATTGTCGGAAATTGTTGTGCTGTGCAATTTTGGAAATGTAAGGTGAGTGGTCTGGCTTAAGGAACTATACAAGAGCAGGAGGAGGTCTGTGTTTCTTGACATACAAAAAAGTCCATGCGCTCCGCGAGTTTGTTATAAACGCGGAATTCCGCCGGGGATAATTTGGCGGGTGGAGACGGGTCAACGTCAGAGGACTGGTTTGGCGCTGACATTCTGATCCCAGCTCTAGAACTCTTTATGATGTTTTATGTGGCCTTAGACATCCCCCATTCATGTGTTTTATGTACTCCAAAAGAATGCATAACCATCTATCCTCCCGGAGGCTATGTCTCCTTAAAAAAGATTTCATATGAGGCCTTCCCCACATGATCCAAGCTGTGCCCCACACTAGGCCATGAAGCTTGCATAAAGCCGAGATTTGTAAGCCCTGGACTTTTCTAGCTCTCGGAAGTGCAGGTAAATGCAGGTAATAATAGATAAGATTAATTAATAATACTCCGTACAATTGATGACCTTACAGAGACAGAAAGACCGATAACAATGATATCAAGAACAAAGAACTCCGTCTAAGAACGCAAGGAAATTAGTATAGCGAAAGATTAGGGGGTATCAAGACCGTATGAAGTAAAGTTACTAGACAAGGAAAGCGTGGGCATCAAATAAAAACGTGGGAGAGGAATCATGAAAGAATGTCAGTGTTTGCTAATTCGCCGATTTGACCTTGACGTCGGTGGCTTGCTGTCCGTTTGGCATCTGAACCATCCAATTTGGCGGGGCGAGGCCGGTTTGCTCATGAATCGTTGAAAACAGCGGAGGCAAGCTTTGCATAAGGTTTCGGATCGGAGCGGTAGAATCTTGCGTGCCGTCACTGGGACCTACGTGGTGATGGGAGTTAGAACATATGCGAAAGCGGTTACAGGTTGTAAGCACGACATACCGGTGTTCCAGACAGTAATCTTGGGCTCCATGCCTTGCACTGCCTTTGCGTTGGCATTTGCGAGCTTCTCGTAAGTGTTATTCTGAATCATCATGTATTGCAGAAGGCCCTGTGGTCCGCCGAAGGCGTCAGACATCGCGCTATAGGCTTTGGCCATCTCCATCATTCCCTCCGCTTCCTTTTTCTTAGCGATGAAAGTTGCTTCAGCCGCCTTTGTCTCGCGGTAGTCTGCAGACGTGTTAACACCGAATCACGAGTCACGGGGATGGCTTGTAGAATGACTTACATCGTGCGTCAGCTTCCAACTTGTATTTATATAACTGTGCATCGGCATCCTTGGTCTGCGTATAGAAATTTGCATCTGCATTTTGCTGAGCTGACTCGCGAGCGACTTTGCTCTTGGTGACTTCAGTGGCTCTCAGCCTCTCAAGTTCTGTCTCCGCGCGTTTTGTCTCGACTTGCTTCTGTAGCTCCGCATCCTTCATTTCAGACTGACGTTGCGCAGCAATTTTCTTAAGCTGGATGTCCATATTGAGCTCGGTTTGGCGGTTGGTAAGCTGTGCATCTGCCTGAGCCTTTTCGCTTCGACGCTTTGTCTCGAGCACTGCCGTCTCTGCATCGATCTTGGAAATCTCTTGTTTTGTCTTTCCCCTCTTCTCAGCCTCTCCGATTTCACCTCTCATACGAGCCTCCGCAACATCGATCTTAGCTTGATTGAGCGCCCCTTCGTGCGCCTTTCTACTGAGATACGTAAAGTATTCACTGCCGGGAGCATCCTGGAGTTCTTTGACGTTGGCATTGTAGCTGTACAATCTGGGTTAGTGCGGATGCAGACAAGAGAGACAGGATCGCATCATGACTTACATGCGAAGACCGAATTGGTCCAACTCGTTTTGGACATTGTCAATGACGTGCTGCTTGAACACTTGTCTCTCCTTGAAAATTTCCTCCATTGTCATACTGGAGACAATAACACGGGTTTCGCCTTCGATAATACCCTTGACAATGTCCTGCACATGGTTTCCTCTTGTTCGCGTGGTCACAACTTTGCCGGCGGTAGCATCGGCTTCGCCAGAGAGAAGGAGCGCATATTTTTTGAGGGCTTCGATGTTATTATCTGGTCCGATGGTGAAGACGGCCGGCAGCGAGAATTGGAGCTTCTCAATTGTCATCGCTTGCAAATTGAGGGAGAAGTCGAAGGGGGAGATCGAGATCCTCCTGCACTGCAAGCTGGTCAGTATCGCGCTTCAAGCATCATTTATAATGAATAAGCTTCCATACCTTCTGCCATGGCAGCACGAAAGCCGTCTTCTTGATGAGTACATCTTTGATCCCGCCCCCGGTAACCACCAGGTACTCATGGGGTTCTGAAACGTTGTAGCTGTTGCTACGTTAGTACAGGTCAAGCGCAGTCACAGTGAAGAGTTGCAAAGGGAAAACAACTGACAGCATGGCGGCGCGGTAGCTCGTACAGCTTGAAATTAGGTTCTTGGTATGATGAGAGTGAGGTGCTAGAGGTTAAGCAAGAGTCAAGTTGATTAACAAGCGGAAATTGAGGGTTGCTGCTGCTCTTTTCTATCTAAAACGACGAGTGCCGCTTGACAAAGAAGTAGTCAGGGTCTTGGAGCTAATGAGAGTTTTCCCGCATCTCGCAAGGCATAAACTGTCTGCAAGGTTACTTGACGGCAAGGCGCTGGGCCGGGGGTGGAGATCAAACTGTCATGGGACTGAGATCTGATCCACTGTCGGCTGTGTTTGCATGTCCCTAGCATGTGTAAGTTGGTAAATAGCTCCCAACTATTAGGCCCGGGTGCTTGAAGATATGACAAGGATGTGGAGACTGGAGTTTCCCTCAATTGACGGCATGCTTTCCCGGAGATACCAGAGTTACAACGCTGACAAGTTACAGCCCAATTGGCCGTCTCCACGGGGCAGCTTGCCGCCATTTGATTTGACACAAAGTAAGAATGGGCCTCAGCAACAGGCGAGCTTCGTGTAGCGACAGCACTTCAGATGCATCGTAGGACACCGCACCTGGGAGATAGCTACTGGTTACTGAACTCTGGAGTATTCAAATCTTGAACCTAACCCTCCGTACGGGGTACATAGGGCTATTACTCCGGAACCAAATGTGTCATACCAATCTATCCTAAAATGAGCATAAAGTAGTATTCACAAAACATGGCCAATCAAATCAGATCTCAGTTTGAGAGCAAGACAGGCATTGAACCGCACAAGCTATCTAACCTTACTCCTTTGCGAAGTATCGCGTCCATCGTTCAACAACCCCGGCCTTTCACGCGGGCAAATCCGGCGATGTCGGTACAGTCCGTCCCTAAGGGGGCTTAGCGGGGGTGGCTCCCAACTCTTGAAACAGAGAGTGGTTGAGCCTCATTGGCTGTCCGAAAAGGGTTTAGGGTGCAACGCCAAGTGCAACACTGCCCCTCCGCGATTGATCAGCCCTGGGCTTTGTATCTCCTGGCGCCGAAGTTCCGTGATCTCATTATCACCAGGCCAGAGAGCCCCACTAGAGACTCCAAAAGACTTCTATGAATACACCTGGCGGTGCCGTTTTATCCTTCATCTCAACAACGTCTTGACCCTTGTGATTCTTTAGTGCTGATTACCTGAGAACGGGGGCGAAACTTGAGGCATTTTCTTTGAACATTGCCCTGCGATTTGGCTTGCAGATATAATATCTCTGCATAATCTACTTTGCAGGATCCAACTCCTCTTTACGAACGTTAGGCGGATCTAAGTGCCCTTTCTAGTTCGGCAGTTGTTTATTCATGACATCTTCAGACATGAGTCATTTCCCAGACGACCCAGTTCCGTCTTACGAAGAGTCGGTCGCCTCACGACCCTTCAGCGAAGTTGATAGCAAACATGCGGCGCATTCACAGCCCTCCATGCCTCTTGCAACCCATCTTGCCGATACGAGAACCCATCGCATTGATTCCATACTGAGCACATACGTTGACCCGCTGCTTGTGTCGCAAGGCGCTGCAGGACTCTACAGAACAACATTCATCCTCGTCCCTTCTACCGTTTCCAGTCTCCAAGATGCTGTTAGTAGCGCTTACACCCAGCAACCGGAGCCGCAGGTTGTTGGCTTTCCAGCCAACGAAGTCGTCAAGCTCATTCGACTTAAAGGCGAAGAACATGCGATGGAGTTTTGGCGCCAACCCGCGGTTGTTGCAGAGTTAGAATCCTCATTCAAGGCTAGACTTGTGTCCACTGGGCATAGACTCTACGAACCGGCCGACCGGCCCAAAACCCCCGAGCCCGCTCCAGAGGTTGTAGAGAAACGGAAAATCGGATTCTGGGGAAGGATGAGGGGGAAAGTCATACATGACGATGAGATACAGGATCGCAAGCTTGGATGGCGGGCCGAGGACCCCCAAGCTGAAGGCTCTCCAACGAAGATTCCCACCGGTCTGGTCAAGGTCACCGTGCAATGGAAAGAGCTTTCTTTGCGGATTGCCAATGAGATGGGCCTTTATGAAAGTCGGCGGGGTCCTGCACTCTGTATCAATGTCGAAGTAGGGACGTAATACTCGATGATGACTTCGAACTAAGCTTGTTCCGTTCCATGGTTTACATCGTAGCCCTACCATGGAGCAATGAAATAGACTTCCCAGCACTCTCCATGTCACTTCAATCGAACTTTTCTGAATTCTCTGGCCCGAAAAAGGTCACGTGAAGTGCTCGTCTTCTGACTTTGGGATGTTACGATGGCGGGGATGATCAAATTGGAAGGGCGAGCCTCCATAGGGAACGGTACAGTATAGTTTTCCTTTCTTTGAACTAGTTAATACTTTCAGGTAAGTCAATTCAGAGTCCTTATCTTCACCAGTATCCTTTGTCCGGCTACAAGGCTACACAATTGTGCTTCGGGACTGAGCACAAATTTTGAACCCATGCGTCATGTATTTTCTATAGAACACAGTACGGAGTAGTATTGCGTGAGAATGCCCTTCATTGCTACTTGCGGAAAGTGTCTTTGAGGGAATGGCTCTGGGACATACCTTCCCCCCACAACAAGGAGGCGGGGATGACTTCAAGCACTGCGTGTCGTCTGTTCTTCTCATTCATTCTCGCAAACTAGTACCGTCTAACTCCAGTGCACAGTGGCAATTCTCCTTGGCTCAATCACACCGTCTGTTCTACTAGTACGACCCAAGTTCACACCGAAGACTTTGGAGCCCTAACCAGCAAAGAAAGAGGAAAATAAAGCAACGATGCCCGCATTTCCTTACAATCAGCGGACGACGGCCATCCAGAGGGCGATGTCGTCACTCACCCGATTGGTTGCGGACGAGGCCTCTTATCATGTTGAACTGCGCGAGCGCGAAGATCAAATCGCGAGAAGAGAGAAACTGATCGAATCGCTCGCGGAACATCCTGAAGATGAAGGAAATTCCATATGGATGCTGAAGCAGGAAGTAAGCTGGTCTTTTACTGGATTGTGCACCTTAAAGAGCCGTGAATGCGTTTACTGATTTCCGAATTAGCGCCGGGCTTATGAAGAGACGAAGAAAATGCTGCCCAGGATGGAACAGCTAGTTAGAGACGCTTTGGAGAAGGTTGAGAGACTGGTGGTAAGTTTCCATTGGGCATTGGTTAGAACACAAAGTATGCCCTGGTATTAACTACGTCGTTTACACCATGTGCAGAAAGCAGAGCAAGAAATGGAGGATGCCGACGAGGCTGTTATCAAGGAAGCAACCGAAGCAATGAAGAAAGCGAAGGAAGCAATTCCAGCGCTTGAACAACCAAGGAGTGAGGCATGAGGTCAGGGTGTACTGGAGCTTCACGTGCAGTTTGCCAATAGCTCACTATCATGGAGAGAGACCTAGCTAAATAGCTTTAATGAAAAAGGAGTCACATTTGAACCCGAATTTAACCTCTCATAAATGACCAAGGACAGCCGACACTTCATCCATGGCTTACTGCGGTAATAAATGTCTCCTTTATCAGGATATTACCTTCTTTACTTCTCTTTACACCCTAGGTCAGGGGCTTCTCCAGGATAGGCAGTGGTCGACATGGCGCCCAATGCCGTACAAGCGTAAGAGACCCTAACAACCCCATCTCGGGAACATATATCGTTCAATCGGGTACCCTCAGTAGCATCTAGCATTGCCTGTTAAGGATGAGAATCATGTCATCCTCAAGGTTATCAAATATATTCGTGCTAGCCTGCGCGGAATTAGGTAGTATCCATTTTGTCCTCGGCCTTATCATCGGGAACCTCTTCCCCTTCCTCGAGTTCGTCGGCCGTTTTGGATGGGGAGCGGGCTTCGCTTGCCGAGACTGGCCCGCGCGGCCCGGATTCGTCACCCGAAACCTCGCCCTCGTCTGACATGTTCTCATCCTCTGGTTCTTTCTCATCATCGGCGACTCCGGAAATGCTGACCGCTTGCCGGAGTGGAGTGATCCCGGGGGTTGCAGAGCCTTTTGTTCTATCAGGCTGAAGAAGCTTTCCAGAGGTTGAAACGGCATCGTCCATGGACTGCGACGGAGTCATACCATCCTGATCAGGCCGCGGAGTGCCAACTACGCTCACCCTCCCTTTAGATGCTGTGTCTCCTTCATCCGCTTCTTCGCCCTCTTCCATGCCTTCCCGCCTCTCGACTTCCTCCTTCTCGTCCCTGATGAGGCGACGCAGATTCATGCCTTCCTCCACGATTCTCCCAAACTGCTCTCTTCGCTCCGCCCAGGTCTGGGCATATTCTCCACTCTCCTTCTCCAGCTTTGCTATCTCGGCGTTGAGCTTTTCCAGGTTAGCTTGCTGGTCCTCTCGGGGTCTGAGTAATCTGTTCGATGTGATTTTTTCCGCAAGCTCGTCATAAGTTTTCCGAAGGGCAAGGGTCTTTTGTGCTTCATCCAGTTGCTTTCTCAGTTCTGCTGTATTGTCCTTCACTTCTTGGGCGGTTGCCAATATCCGAAGCTTTTCGGCGGCATATCGTTCGCGTTCTTTTGCGTTGCTCGAAAGCAAGAATTGGATTCTAGCGATGCTGCTCTCGAAGGCGGCAAAGTCCAGGGTTACATCTTCTAGAAACTGTCTCCACTCTTCCAAGTGCTTTTGTTTTTCGCCTTCATATCGCACCAGCGCGTCATCGTCTGAAGGGGTAGAATCCGGCGGAGGTGTGGGGAGAAGTGTGGTTGGTGAAGAAACGAACGAGTTTGGAGCGAGAAGGCGCTTCGTGATTCGTTTGAAAGGTTTTTCTTCGACATTCAATAGGCGCGATTTGTGTAGAGAATCTAAAGAGCAAGGAAATGAATTAGAGAATTCCTTAATTGCCAATTCACAGAAATAGCTAGGGCTCACCTTCATCCACTTGATCAAGGGGAGCATATTGGTCCATGGCGGGTTTGCGCAGCAGAAACTGGTCAAGTAAAAGGCAAATTTGAGAGAGAAGCGGGTTAAGTAATAGAGCAGCCGTGCGTTAGAACACAAACTCCGTGCCAAACTGTCCAGTAGGCCGGTACTATTCTTTGAAAGATCAAGGTGCTATTTGCGAAGCCGCAATCATTGGGTTCAGAGCAAAGCGCCCTAAAACCTAATTTGGCTTAACCCCGGAGATATTGCTGACGTAAGAATAGCTTAAATGGTCCTCGCTCCGATGCTCAACATGTCAATGTCAACGTCTGTTGAAGATTCTCTGAATTTCGCCAATTTCTCCTGGCTTCTACGTCTTACCTACAATGGCACGCATTATGCAACACTGAGTATACTGCGATTACTTGCTCCCATCACAGTGGCTGAGAATGTTCTCAGCCAACGAGGTGACTCGTTGCTAAACTCCACGAGTCCACGGATCGCAGATTCGCGACAAATTCAATTAATTAGAGATTTCCATGCCATATATGGGCTGGTTAGAAGCGGAGATAATCTTCTGACCACTGACCATTGCCTAGCATGCCCCAGAAGTTTAAAACACCAGGCTTGTGATGCTTCTCCAGGCTTCCTCTATGTAGCTCTACAATATCCAGAATGGCTAGCCCAGGAAATCGACCCGGATTTGATGGCTGAATAGCCTGGTGATGGTTGTCCGCCTGCTATACATCTTGGATTATGATGCCCAGTTGGGCAAGAAAATCTTTTCAAATGCTTCCTCGGACGACCCAGCCCAGGACTTAAAAGTGTGCTCCTTCTCTCGTGCATGTTTGGAATGCCGTTTCCCCACGTTCCGTTTTCTGGTACACGACTTCAGAAAACATGGCGCTTGCTTCCTTGTGGTTCCGGCCCACGAACTAGATGTTGGGTCGCAATTGAGCTCCCAAGTCTTTGACAATTGTAACATTGGTCTGTGACGTCCACGATGAATGGCTAGCCTTGACGTTGGCCCTGTATAGCTATTCGGATATCTGGGGACCAGCTCCTTTTGCAAAAAATATCTACGTGCCAGTGTTTGAGCTGAGTCTATATCCTCTCTATCTCTCTATATGTTCCAGGCGCAGTCAATTTACATCGCTCTTTTAGCTAGTCTGGCTAGAACACCGCAGATGATACACTGACATCCGCATATAAACGCTTCACGTATTATTATGAATCATACAGAGACTGGGAAATGAAGCTTAATCTGACTTCATTCCAGGTTATTGCGATGTAAAACTGAGATTTTTCCTCAAAATCGGGTACTTATACCTGCCCGTTCCCCCGCCCGTCTCATTTTTTTCTTACCTCGTAAATGTGCCTTCTTCCTGCCGTTACCTCTTCTCTATATCACCTCTTCCTCTCTTGCCATTTCTCCTTTCTGGTACTTATTCTCTTTTCATTCCTTCCTTCTCATTTATCTACAATCTAAGGGCTCCAGTCAAAATGTCGATGAGGCCCGTCGACGCTGAGGAGTGAGTGACCCCTTGTTCTTTGTATATTGCAATTGGAGGCTCATTTCACATCTAAAAAGGGTTCTGAAGACGGAAGTTGAAGAGATTGGGCTTCAGGCCGCTGATAGTTCCAGCGGAAATGACCCCAAAAGGCCGCTTGACGGCACGGCTCTTGAGTCAAATGCAAGCGGGCTGGACGAATCAGACCCGGAACCTACAGAAGAGGAACTGAAGACTTTGAGAAGGGTTGCTGGTCCCCTGCCTTGGTCTGCATTCCTGGTTGCTGTCGTAGAGTTGTGTGAGAGATTCGCATATTATGGCATTACTGGGCCATTCCAGGTAATCCAATCTATTTTTCATACTCTATTGAAGAAGGCATCTAACGTGGTGTCCAAGAACTATGTAGAAAATCCGTACAGGCCTGGAAACCCAACTCCAGGTGCATTGGGTAGGTCACATTCTTACACAGTCGTGCTTACTGGCTCACTAACTGCCAACAGGACTTGGTCAGTCTACCGCGACTGGATTGACTAGCTTCTTCCAGGTATATATTTATATCTAAGGCCTTTGCGAATTCTTCGTTTTAACCATGGTTTGATTAGTTCTGGTGCTATGTCACCCCGACGCTTGGTGGAATAGTTGCAGACCAATACATTGGGAAATACAACACTATCATAATATCTTCCATAGTCTATTGCCTTGGACTGGTTATCTTGGTTTGCACTTCCTTACCCGTGGCAATAAAGCACAATGCATCGCTAGGCGGGCTAATAGCAGCCATGATTGTCATCGGGCTTGGAACCGGCGGAATAAAAGCAAATATCTCGCCTCTCATTGCGGAGCAGGTCAAGATTAAGAAGCTTGCAGTTAAAAGACTAAAGTCTGGCGAAAAAGTGATTGAGGACCCCGCGAGGACAATTGAGCGAGTTTGTAAGTTTGTTCCGAGAATTTATGATGACTTTCCTTTAACTCCGTTTCTCTAGATATGATATTCTACCTGTGTATCAACATTGGGTCTCTTTCGCCTATCGCAACCACTGAACTAGAAAAGCATGTGGACTTCTGGGCTGCATACTTGCTACCGGCATGTGTATTCCTCATATCATTTACGGTGGCTGTTATTGGGAGAAAATACTATGTCGTGCGTCCACCGAAGGGTTCAGTGATTCCTCAGGCTCTCAAAGTCATTTGGATCGGCATAAAAAACAAGGGAAATTTAGATGCAGCAAAACCCTCCTATCAAATTGCTCATGCAAATGGAGCTCATGGTATCCCTTGGGATGATCGCTTTGTGGAGGAAATGAAACGTACTCTAGTGGGATGCAAGGTCTTTATGTATGCAAGCATTTTGACCCCCAAGTGTGCCTCTTATGCTAACTGTATTTTAGATACTACCCAATCTACTGGGTCTGCTATCAACAAATGTTGAACAATTTCATTTCTCAAGCAGGAACAATGCAACTGCATGGAATTCCCAATGATCTAATGCAGAATATCGATCCCTTAACTATCATTGTTTTTATTCCCATTTGCGACAGGCTGCTATACCCGTTATTGCGCAAATCTGGTAACCAAGCCCCATATGCAATTTTCACACTCAAGGTTACTGACAAGGATCCAGGGATACCTTTCAAACCCGTCACCCGTATTGCAACTGGGTTTATATTGGCTTCTTTTGCCATGGCGTATGCTGCCATTGTCCAGCATCTGATCTACCAAAGACCGCCGTGTTACACTCTCCCAAAGAAATGTCCCGCGAGCAACGACGGCAAGCTAGGCAATCAAATCCATGTCGCGATACAAACCCCCGCTTATCTTTTTATCGGGTTATCCGAAATTTTTGCGAGCATTACTGGGTTTGAATATGCATTCACGAAAGCGCCTCTTTCCATGAAATCTTTCGTTACGGCCGTATTCCTGTTGACCAGTGCACTGGGCGCTGCGCTTGGCATAGCGCTGTCACCAACTGCTAAGCATCCAAAGCTCGTCGTATGCTATACCCTATTCCTTTCAATTGTAAATTCGGGTGCTAACATATACTTATCCAAGTGGATGTACACCGGTTTATCCGTTGCTTCTGCCACGGCAGGGGTTATATTCTGGTTCCTTTACAGCCGCTACAATGATAGAGAAGAGGAACTAAATGCCCTCGAGGCGCCTCAGGGTGAAGACCAAAAGCCCATTTCTGCCAATGAAATTTCAATGCTCCACCGGGGAGAAAAGACGTCCTGAAGCGGTAGTTGCGGATGTGGCGGGATTGGAAGCACTTATATTTGGCCTGGTCACTTTGAGCGTTAAGTAGTTCAAAAGTCGGCTACTCTTTATGATTAGGTTCAGGTTGCTAATACCTAAATACCCATCAATGAAAAGAATAATATTCAAAGAAGCAGACCTGGATACTTGTATGCCAAAGAGAGGTAATTTTTCACTTTGGATGTTCGGCAAGGGACAGGTAAGCGTTGCTATCTTATTTAGTAATAAGGAGATGGTGGTTCTCAATGGGAAGGAAATATCGATTGGCCAAGTGATCGGGTGCCTAGATGTTGTGAATAAAGGTCCCTAATCCACAGGTTCAAATGCTTGGTCGATGTAAGGAAAGGTTGGAAAGCAAAAATCAAGGATTGCTTAGGGACTGCTCTGGGGTGTTGCTAGGCTAAATATGAAGGGATATATCTATCCCTTCGAGTGTTCACCAAGTCAGGTCACTTAAGGGTATCCGTCAAGCTTACAATACAACCAGAAAAACTTAAAGTAATAGGCCTTGTGGTATCGGGCGACTTGCGCCATAACTAGATCCCCGGGCATCCGAGCACTTGGACAAAAAACTTGAATTCATGGCAGAATAGGGATGCAAATACTTTTCTCGCGAAGGAATGAGTATTAGCCATCGGAGGGTCGGGGCTGTTCGAGTCCGAGGAGAAAAAAACCCATCTACCGTCCTCTATCAAGGTCGACACACTGTAGGTCAACAACTAATTTCCAATCCTGCCTGTAAACTTTTCAGCCTATGCGCAGCCGTTCATGGTTGGAAAGAAGGCCGAAGGTGCGGGCTCGAGAGTTAATCGGCTCGAAGGAACATGGTGAGTCAACGACTTTGGACAGAAGAGACGGAAAAGGCGATTCTCGACTCGTGGATATCTCAAGATAGAAATGCTGTGGGAGAAAGTACTGCGAGAGCGAGGTCTATATTGCTGCCAAAAAGATTCCGGAATATCCGCATCGTGTCTGCCCTGGACCTTCCAGGCTCGTCTGAATTTGATGTAGTTTAGTAGGAAACTTGATATTACGGACAAACAGGTGAGTTTGCTCAAAGGCAATATCCATGTAGGAACTATTGAAGCGGACGTTGCTCCATTGGAAAGCGTCAGCATGCCAAATGCTATTTGGAGTGCGATGCACCATACCGAGCGCACTCTCTGATCAACAATAGTAGAGAGAATCATTAACATCAAGTTCCGGTAAGATTACTTATTGACAATGAAAGAAAAAGAGCAAGAGATGATAGTATGTTGTCCATGTTCGTCTACAAAAAAAGTATAAGACACTGGAAGGTATGAAAACTTTGTAGATTTCAGGTATTGCAACAAGCATTTTGTTGCATTAAATGTCCCTGCTCAAACCAGGCTTGAGCATGGGAGATGCTGATGAAGCGAAGAAACCGCCATATCCGAGTTATGCTGACTTCATCTGACGCAATGTAGCACGCTCGTGCCACACAAATAGAATCCCAGCATTGGGCTCTAACTTGAACACGCCTGCATGCTGTCTAGAGTAAGATGCTAGCCCACGTTCGTCCTTGAGAATCTTGGGTGGATTCATATTGATCAAGCTACAAGCCGGAGGGAGTGAATGCCGTCTTGTCGGGTGAAGTTTGGCTGAAGGCTATGGCCATGATTTGCTTTGTTTGCACCACACAAAGCTTGACCTGATTGGGCCAAGAAAACTCGCCGGAATTTTGCTTTGAGCATGGAAAAGAAATGCTGCTGCAATAACCCGTACGGAGTATAGCTGAATGAAAATCTCCGTCTTGTCCACGATGAATGCTCGGTACTCCCCGCCATCTCTGGCTTTAATTGGGAAAAGTATCCTTCCGAGACAACTCGGGGGAATTCGAAGAAATTTTCCCGTGCATGAGGCATGGAGTAAAGACTTCTATTAGTTCTTCTCTCCAGAAACCAACTTGTTCAAGCTGGGCAGTTGGACTCTGTGCGACCAGGCACGGTGAGGGGACGTATCACTGACTTCCTGGTAGCTTTCCCTCGTCTTCGTGTTTCCTTTTGTGTCAGGGAGTCATGCCACAGCGCAAAGATCAGATCTTTCCATCGCGGAAGTGGAGTGATGCATTTTCCCCTCACTGAAGTGAGCTGATTGCGGGCGTCTTTGAAGTCCTTTCAGTCAAAGTACTCCGTAGCACTATTCATCAATTTGATATACTAGCTCGATGTTGCTTGGAGAGGGCATCAAGTACTGCTGTATGCACGTAACTACCGAACAGCGTTGAATCAGGCTGCAACTTACCCCGCATCCCTCTCGAGGTACACAAAACCGCTGGGCAGGTACTTCGATGCGGGGTAGTTTTCCCTGAGAAAGAAGCACACGGTGCATAGTAGTACTTGACAACTGCGGAGCAGAAGTACCCTACTAAGTTCGTACTGGAAGAGAAATAACAATCGCTGGTGCGGGGTTCCTGGATGAAAACGGCATGCCGTACACAGCAATCACCTCACCCAACCCCCGCCCAGCAGCACCCCCAATCCAGTGCCCCGTCACCGAAAAAAGAACAAAGGGAAAAGCCACAGAAAAACAAAAGCCTCCGAGAGCAAGGAGCCTGCGCGGATAGAAGTGGAGCTCCGACGGAGATCAACCCAGAGCGACGGGAAAAGGGGCGAGCTTAAAGTTACGCTTCTCGGAAGTACTCCGAGCTGCCTCGACCGTTGACAGGTGGAGATCTCTGCTGGCCCCTGGCTTGCTAGGGGGGAAAAGCTCTCCCCAGATTCTTCAAATCCACGTGGCGCCCTACTCCACAGGAGGTGGATGGCAAGGCTGAGTGGTGGGTGGATAGGCTACGTCAAAAGAGCTACAGCAAGCACCCTGCACAGGTGACCTTTGGCCATACAGACAAGTGCAATAAACAGTTCCTGGCTGACAAACTATTCCAAAGATGTATTAAATAGATAGCTGGTCAGGAGGGTTGGCTATAGTAGAAAAGCAGACTCAAAACAAAACCACTTAAACAAGCCACAAATGCATCAAGAAAATGTAATCAAGGGCGGCAGGAGGGATCATGAGCCTTCCTAACAAGCACCGTAGAAATGGATATCGTAAAATTCCAGAATTCAAAGAAAAGCACGGGGAAACTCTCATGATGCGACTTTTGATCCTGGATCCCCGCCTCTTCATGCCAGGCGTGAACCTTTTCAATGACCTCTTAATGAAAAATATAGGTGTGTTCGAAGGCAAAGTGAAAACTAGGTGTCAAGAAAGGAACTGGAATCAGCGACACCCAAAAATTAAAGCTTTGAATCGCCGTTCATCTCATGCCCAATGGGAGTCTCCGCCCCGTTTATATTCAGGCGGCCAATTGAAGACAGGAGGAGGCCGACCTCTCTCTCCAGGGACTGCACCTCTCCGTGCGGGTTGTACATCCGGGACTTAATCCAGGCATCCAGATCGGAATCAGAAAACGATCTGATCCCTGTCTCGCGATCTACCTTGGCTTCTTGGGCTGCACGGATCACTCCTCGGGCAACCAGAACGCTGACTTCCCTGATCCTGGTGATATCGGGGTAGAGTAGTCCTTGTTCGATTTCCTCAGATGTCAAAGCCGTGGACAGAGCCTGAGCAGATGCATAAATCATGGTATCGGTGACTTCTACGGCCTTGGAGAGGATAGCGCCCAAACCGATGCCCGGGAAGACATACATGTTGTTACCTTGGCCAGGATAGTGTGTTTTAGTCTCACCTGCGTGGTTCGTGTAGGAGAAGGGTTGGAACGGAGACCCGGACGCAAAGAGACACCGACCGTCGGTGTTGACAACGGCGGCCTCGAAATTACATTCAGAGTTTGCAGAGGGGTTCGAGAGAGGGAATATGATTGGCTTCTTATTCCAATCACTCATCTTCTTGAGAATCTGGGGTGTGAAGACTCCGCCAAGGGTGGACAATCCCATGAGCATGGTCGGTCTAACATAGTCGACAACTTCCTCCAGTGTCTTAAATTGCTGGCCGCCATTATCCTTTCTGGCAAAGTACACCTTGTGCGGTGCCAGCTTGTCTCCACGGTCGGCTGTCACGAGGCCCTTGGTGTCGACAAGGTAGAAGCAGGCCCGAGCATCGTCTTCAGACATTCCTTCTCTGACGAAGAAATCAACGATCTGTTTGGCAACGCCGACACCGGCGCTTCCGGCACCCAAAAATACAGCCTTGTGGTTTTGTGAAGGAATGCCAGACTTCTTGACCGCATTCATCACGCCGGCCAGGATGACAGCTCCAGTGCCCTGAATGTCATCGTTGAAGCACGTGTACATGTGACGGTAACGTTCCAGAGCTGGGAAAGGATTTTTGAAATCTTCAAACTGGATGACAATTCTGTAGTTAAGTTAGTTTTGCAACTTGCAGAAGTCGTTTGATTTGGGACGGTTACTGACCCTGGCCATCTTTCAGTCAAAGCAGCCATCAGCTCATCTAAAAATTCAAGTTCCTGCTCTGGACTGATCTTCTCTCTCCGACTTCCCATATAAAGAGGGTCTTCCCTGAGAGCTTTGTTGCTTGTGCCCAAGTCCAACGTGAGAGGAAGGGTGGCCTCGGGTCGAATGCCAGCGCAGGCAGTATAGAGGGAAAGCTTGCCAATGGGAATACCCATGCCATTGATACCGAGGTCACCCAACCCCAGGATTCGTGAGCCATCGGTTATGCATGTGATCTCCACGTTGGGCTGAGGCCAGTTCTGAATGACGCCAGCAATGTTGCCCCGATCTTCATAGCTGATGTACATGCCTAGTTTTGGTAGCAATTAGCATGTGACTTCGCAACCAAACGTCCGGGGGAAAGCAGGTGCTGGTACCTTCTGGTTGTTGGTAAATCTCCGACCATTTCAAACAAGCTTCTCCAACCACGGGGGTATAAATCAACGGCGTCAGTGCCTGTGCCGGGTTAGCTTGTTGACCCAAACATCCAGTGCAAGGCCAATTTAGCAGTCCAGCATCACGTACCTTGAGGTGGTCGACCACCAAACGGTAGAACAGGTGCACATTGTTCTTCCTAATGGCGCTGAGATAGAGAAATTTATCTATTGCGGTTGACTTGAGGGCCAATTGCGTAAGACCTGTAGATGGCACCATGGATCAGCATCGAGCCATCAGCTGTTCGACCAGCAGGCCACACCCACATCTTGTTTTCTGGACCTCGTAGCTATCGACGTGGGGAGGAGTGAGGCCATAGGTGCGAAGGTACTTGCGAATGTAGCCAGGGTTGGCAGTGTCGTAGTTTAGATCTCTATGGTCAAATGGCCTGTCAGCACAATGCCAGATCAATGATGACAGATAATAATATTGCAGGCATATGGGTATGGATTCACTCACGCAGAGTTAGCATGTGCAGGGGCGGATGTATGGACAGCACTGCGCTGCGAGAAGCGAGAAGGTGATTGACTCATAGTGGCGAGCGTCGATGCCAGAGGGATAATCGACCGATGAGGTATAGGATGTTGTGTTGAATAAGGAGTGAGCTGATTATATGGTGACTGAAAGAGAGGAGAGCAACGAGAGATGCTTTTATGATTAAGGGACAAGCGCATTCCAAACAAAAGGACTAGGGCAACCCTGAGGATCCACGCCCTTACATATATGAAGCGAGCACCAAGAATGAGAAGGGATGGGGGGGTGTGTGGGTGTGGGTGCGAGAGAGGGAGGTTACGGGAGCGAAGAGCAGGAAGCTGGCTCTGACTAGTCGCTAGGGTTGGCCCCCGACCAAAGGGGATTCGAGGAAATTGCGACTTTCAGCTTGTGAGAGCTTTCGGGGGATCGAGAATGGGTATGACAGCTCTTGCGATCGGGCGATATCGGGTTGGGACAGCAAGGAGTTCTGGGCTGAATCACCAATTAAACAGGCTGGAAATGGCGTCTCCCACTGCGAGAAAAAGGTTTGCGAGTCTGGTCTCCATGCGGAGAACCCGAAACTCTGCTGCACGAAAACGGACTGACTCATTTGGCTGATGGGGACTGCTCAACACGGCGATGAAGCCTATAAAGTCGGAGCCTGCTTCCCTGGTACTTGTGCCCTCTTTTCACGCCAGTTTCAGCTGTGCTTCAAAAGCCTCGGCTGATGGGCTGCTGACTGGATCTCTGTTCTCGGCCAAACAGCAGTTCTCCCAGCCAATTTCCAAGTTGCCGAAGAACTAGATAAGTTCTTTCATTTATCCCAACCTTTTTCGCCCGCGATTATTCCTCCTGGCGATCCCGTTTGCTAACTACCAACTACTATTTTAATTCCATCTTATCATATCCCTTGATCTTCAAACATAATAACGCTTGAGATATTATTTGACAATCCTCCAACACAACGTGGTCCTGCTTTAAAACCCGACTTTTTTTTTCTTACCCTGATATCGAGCTTCCCTGCAAGTTACTCCTTGCGCTAGATACCCATGCAGTTAGGTGTCCGTCTTCCTACCCCAGCAGCCAAGCCTGGATGGAAGATGCCACACCAACCGACGGGTACTAATGCACCAAAAGGGAGCCCAAGAACTTTACTTTTTCCTTCTTGCTCCCAGTCAACACCATGCTTTTGGTGCTAACTTAGCATCATCTCGTGTGGGCGCCAGGGACAGGGGGACCAAGCACAACGCCATCGATTGTCACCTTTTTGGTACCAATTATTTATTCCAGAACGCCGGGAAACGGTTGGGTCCCCAACAAGACGTGGCTTTCGGTGGGAATTTTTTTGAATTCATTCGACACGCTCCTGTTTTTCTCTATATTGCTTATTCCCTCTTCAGTTGTCTCACAGCTGATTGTGCATTTATTGCGGAGTATGTATTGCTCCGAGTGCTGACGGAGGCCCCGTGTGATCACGGAGTATACGAAAACGAGACCCTTTGGACCCGTAAGATAAGCAAGAAGATGATTTCTTCGATTCTTTCGCCACAAGGCTGATTGAACGAAAAGAAAGGGGATGAAATAAAAGCTACCTGCCCTTTTAATTTAGCTACTGGTGATTTGTGATGCTACTAATCTTCCTCTCAGGGTTACACCCCGACCCATCTGTCCCTTGAGCGGTTCTCGGATGCGAAGGGATCGTCCGGACTAAGAGCAGATCTGACACGGGTTCCCGGCTCTGCACGTCTTTTATGTACCATGCATTGCCTTCCGGTTTGCATCTTATGTAGGCCAAATCGAGCTGTCTTCTACGCGAGTGTCCCAAGTATTCATCCGCCTGTTCGCTTTGATGCATGCATACATGGCCTGCACGCCACACGCTTCGAGAGCAAACATCAGTCCATTTGCGTAGCGATCCACTGCCTTATGAATCAAGGCACTTTCTTTCGGAGGGTTCGGCATTGCTCTCAAATCCGTGACAATTGATCCTTGTCCTTGTTACATTTCCTGATAGATAACGTCTCGAGATCTGAGCCTGGGGACAGTTCGGCTCAGCCGCAGCTTTCTTGACGTACCCGGGAGTATGTTTATCCAATTGGGTCCACCTCGGGAGGTTGATTCTTGAATAGTATGGAGATATATCCTCTCTTTTCCGTCTCTACTTGCCTTTACCTAATGCCGCGAGGAAGTAATCTTTCTTCCATTGAGGTATGCACATCCACATGTCTCTTCTCTTGCGTGGAGTACAAAAGAACACACCTCAGATTTGATCAAGGACGCTATTACAGTCGGGCCGATCCTAAACTTTGATTCCATACTACGGTTTCATCCTCGCCGAACCGCAATCTTCTCACTGATACAATTTACACTAGCTTGATCTGAGAATATCATGATAGCCTGTTAATAATATGATGATAGTCTCTGTTCACACTTGCGATGGCCTAGATCAAACTGGTTGGCAATCATTCTGTTTGGCAGCTGGAGGTGTTGATCGTCCCTTCAAGTGTGGCTTGTCACTTGTGGCTCGAAGTTCCAGAATTGTTCTATCAGTCTTGGCAGCAACTTCCCTGTTTTCTGCGCCGAACGCTGCTCTCGCGCTAGACGGGGCATCAGGGCGTCATCATGGGTGATCAACTTTCTGTGCGAGGCAAGTCATCGCTCTTAAACAAACCATGACACTATAGTGTTATTTGCCAAAAACCATCCCTGTTGGGTTGAGGATTGTTGCATCAATTCCCTACCAGTATCACAGCTTCCACCACTCCCGACACGACAGCCCTGCCCGCTTGGGAGACATCCATAGATTCCAAATACGCGTGTGAGGAAACCTGGAAATTCCAACAGTTGCTATTATGTCTAACCTTTTGACCTTTGGGCGTAGAACCGTCTTGCATCATGAGCATGCTATCGTCGTGCTGTAAACCCCGCAAGCCACAACATGGCGAGACCCAACCCCTTCTCCCGCAGCATGAAGCAAATACTCACCTGCAGCGAGAGCTGCAGGACAAACTGCACGGTTACGAAATGGTCCGAGCAGTATATTCGGGGTTCATGCCATCCTCTGCTCAGATCGTTTCACATCTTCGAGCGTTGCTTGTCTCAGATTTGATGAACCCAGACAACCCGACTCTGAGCAACGCAGGCCGACAGCTCGCCCGCGACTGCAGAGCTTGGGTGCGGGTCTTCATCGATGTTCTGCGCGATAAAAATGGGGATGACCAGTTACAAGAGGTTATTTGGAATCTCTCGAGATCAAAAGTTTCAGTTGACGCGGCTGGTCTTGCTGGGACTGCGTCGCTGGCTAAGGCGCGGGCAGATACTGCAGCTGGTATTTGATCTCACTTATGCAGCGAGGTCTTTGTTTCGCTTCAGTTTGTTATACTAACTATCAACCAGCATATGAAAGCCTGCGCACAATTACAAGTCTTTTAATGACCAATGCAGACTTCCGTCTGTTGGTTGGTGACCTCACGACGGTTTCTCGTCAAATATTTGCGGACACGGCCTCGTCTGTGTCCAATGCAGCAGCCGAGATTTCTGAGCAGGTGGAACCTTCTGAACATCAAAAGAATGCTATCGGCGGCAACGGTTCTCAAGATGAGCATCCACCCACGGTTGATGATGTTGCCCAGGAAGCGGAGCAAGCTGCCGATACTACCAAAAAGGCAGTCAAGCAAGCTGGCCGGGATGCTGCTGAAAGTGTAGAAAGGAATTTGACTGGAGAACAGAAAGGTCCCTTGCTTCGTCGGGTCAGACAGACAGTGGACGGCCTTCGCAAAAGAGAAGATTACTCCAATTCCGCAGCCACGATATCGAAAATTGTTCAGCGATATGCGATGATATACTATCGCGCCATTGGGTCAACGGCCACTAACATTGAAGAAGATATAGAAACCAACGAGGAACTAAACGAAGCGATCAAGAAACTCTGGACGCTTGTTTCTTCATTCGGTAGCCGAGAGGACTGGGACCGGCTGGAAGAAAAGTTTCAAGAGTTGATGAAGAATTACCAGGATGATGAAAAATTCAAGGAGAACTTTGAAAATATAGGGTCCACACTCTTCAGCCTACTAACTGATCCAGATTTTTACGATTCGGCAGACGAATCCATTGACAAGCTCCGGGCAAAACTGCAGGATGCCAGCGCCGGCTCAGATTACAACCTAGTTGAATTTTACGATCAACTAAAGCGAGCCCTTCATTCTGCCTCGAGGGATGAAAATGTAGCCAAACTTATTGCCGCCACAAAAAAGCTCGTGGCCCACTTGATGGCTGCTTTTCGTGATGAAGGATCTCGCCTGCCGGCTGATGCCCTGCATATCTTCCTGCCGCTTCTGGTGCGAGCCATTCAGCATATACCGATCCCCAGATTGGAGATATCTGTTCCAGAAATGGACCTTCTTCTTGAAAATGTAATTCTCGAGCCTGGCCATACTATCCATAGCTCATCCTTCTTTCCGCATCGCTTCGTCCTTACGACTACAAACTGTTTCGAAGTCCGAAAAACGCACTCCAAGGAGACGGCTACGGAGATGACAAACATCGTGAACGTTACCATGAACGGGCTAAACATCAGCGCGCACGATTTCGGGTATTGGGTCCGTGTACACTCACCGCCTTACCTGCCGTACTTTGGCGATGAAGGAATAGCCAGCTTTGCGCTTGATCAGCGTGGCATTGACATCTCCCTGGAAATCGCAGTGGGCAGACAACGGTTAGAGCAGGTCTTTGATTTGCGTGCCGTCCGCGTCCATATCCATAAGCTTGACTACACAATTCATAAAAGCTCCTGGGCTTTCCTGTTTTGGATGGTCAAACCATTTGTGAAGCACATGGTTCGTCGCACACTGGAGAAAAAGATTGCAGAGCAAATCGTGACTGCTGCAAGAGCCGTCAACCGCGAACTCGTTTTCATGCGGGAACGTCTTCGAGCCACGAGGATCGCGGACCCAGATAACTTTGTGACATTTGTACGGGCAGTTGTGGCGAGAATGACTCCGCAGCCAGACCCAGATGTGTACGCCAGAGTAGGAGTTGACGCGCATCGCAAAGGTATCTTTAAGGGTGTGTATACACCTGCGAGTTTGATGAAGATCTGGCACGAAGAAGGGGAGAGGACCGAAGAGATCATTGATGCTGGAGATGAAAGCGGTGTCGGTCTGACCTGGAGGAATCGGATTTTCGACTATATCCCGTCGAGACGTGCCTCTCGCCAACCAACGCAAACGGTGTAAGAATTAACAACAGGGTTCGACTTTTTCCATTTTCTTTCTGTTCAATCGCTTTTCGGCTTCTCCTGGATTTCGTTTGGTAATGACGGGCATGAATGTGGCATGAATGATGATTTTATTCTTAGTATTTCCTTTCACATGGGCTTTTTCGAATCAAGTACATGAGTTTCGTGTAATTAGCCCCTCGTAGGTTATTCGTTCGGAAATATTTCACTACAAATTATCGCAGGCATATTCAGTCGAGAGGTCAGCCGAGCTGCAGGGCTTGATGCAGGAATCAACTCCCTGCTACAACAACGGCACGCTATCGAGAAAGCATGTCCAAATGTGCATATTCTCCGTGCGACGCAAAGCTTCCAGTCGAGGAAGAAACGCCGGGGCGGATCTTTCGGCGAAACGATGATCCGAGATAGCTGACGGGCTTCCAAGACAAGCTTATCGCAAAAGCTGCCACCTTACAGTAATAGATCCGAAGACAGCTAATTGCTGAAGTGGTCAATTACCCATTCTCTTGTCATTCTATTGAACCAGGTCTTGGAAACACCATTATAGTATCCTGGGATCAATGCGATTTTCAGATTCTCCTTATTAACAGTACGAAATGCTGCCTATGCTGTGCCGTCCATAGCACGAAGTAACTGGTGAATTCCACCATTGAGAGAGACGGAGAGAGACGGAGCCCTCTCTGGGGCAAACCGTGGTAATATTGGATAGCAGACGCGCCGGACACCCTTCCTGACCTAATTGAAGCCTTCGTACGGCTCACATCTTACTCGAATCATGCTCCCACTCCCATTCCTAGTGGGAGTGTCGCTCCTCCTACTACTTCCGCTCACTCTATGCGCCGAGGATTATTACAAGATTCTGGGGATAGACAGGTCGGCTTCGGAGCGTGATATAAAGCGAGCTTATAGAACATTAAGCAAGAAGTATCATCCGGATAAGAATCCGTAAGTTGAGGCCGAATCGCTCTTTTTGTTTTCTTATCCCGCGAACTGGATCGCATATCGGTGACGGGTTTAATGCTGACTGGATGTGGCCTTAGGGGAAATAAATCAGCACACCAAAAATTCGTCGACATAGCTGAGGCTTACGATGTCCTGTCTACCGCTTCCACGCGAAAGATCTACGACAAGTATGGCCATGAGGGTCTAGAACAGCATAAACAAGGCGGCGGTGCGCCTATGCACGATCCTTTTGATCTATTCTCACGCTTCTTCGGCGGAGGAGGCCATTACGGAAATTCAGGTCAGCGACGTGGCCCGAATATGGAAGTTCGGTTGCATGTACCCCTCCGAGCGTTCTACAACGGTAAAGAGGCCGAATTCCAAGTTGAAAAGCAGCAAATTTGCGATACATGTGAAGGTTCTGGGTCTGCCGACGGAAAGGTAGACACTTGCAGCAAGTGTGGCGGGCACGGAATCGTCCTCCAGAAGCACATGTTGGCTCCCGGAATATTCCAACAGGTCCAGATGCACTGTGATAAGTGTGGCGGCAAGGGACAATCTATACGTAATCCGTGCCCGACCTGTCAAGGTAAACGTGTTGTCCGCAAGCCGGTCACATTATCGGCGACTATAGAGCGTGGAATGGGCAAGGGGTCGAGAATAGTGTTTGAAAACGAAGCGGATGAAAGTCCGGATTGGGTTGCTGGCGATTTGATTGTCATACTGATGGAAGGCGAACCGCAAATGGGTGATGACGACGCGGAGAGGACAGATGGGACGTTTTTCCGCCGTAGAGGCAAGGATTTATTCTGGAAAGAGGTTCTGAGTTTGCGAGAGGCCTGGATGGGAGATTGGACGCGGAACCTTACCCATCTCGATGGCCACACGGTGCAGCTTGGTCGGAAACGAGGAGAAGTTGTGCAGCCATTCTCCGTTGAGACCGTGAAAGGTGAAGGGATGCCAGTTCACCACGAGGGCCATTTGCACGAGCATGCTGATGAAGACTTTGGAAATTTATACGTGGAGTACACCGTGGTACTGCCGGATCAAATGGAAAAGGGGATGGAGAAGGACTTCTTCGCTCTTTTCGAGAAGTGGAGAAAAAAGAGTGGAGTGGACTTGCAGAAGGATTCTGGCAGGCCCGTCCTCTCGAAAGATGAATTGTGATAATATATATCCTTTCCCCTTTATTAACTCTATTTATATCTATTTTACCCCGGCTTATTGCCGTGGGTCACCCGTGTTGCATACTACTTGGTGATACCTTGCTGTCCCTTTCCCGATTGCTCTGAAGAATGCATATAGAATCGATTGTGACGGGCAGAGACACAATAGACATGTCCTCGGTATGACCGCACATTTTAACTGTACAGTTTCTTGATTCCTTACATTTGCTAGCAAAGAATTCAGCAGTCACTCTTATTTGCATCATAGCGCTTTGGAAATGCTTGCATGTCTAGCTGGAAGTCTCGATATCTTGAAGATGACCACAATGTATCTTATTGCTCAACAATTCAATTCCCTATCCGTTATATCTAACCCAGGTCCCGATTCGATCCACATTAACAAGCAATGGCCCTTTTCGCCCGTGTTATCTTGAGTGCATTACCGATGAAATCATGTAATATCATAGGGAATAACACGAGCGAGAGTGTCGGTATCGAGCCCATTCAGTTTCTCAAATTAATGATACCTAGAGACTGAGCATTCTTGCATGATACTCTCATGCAAGTCATCCGATTGACCATTCTAGAATCCGCAATAGCCGTCGAACTGTCCAAGTCAGGCTTCATCGAGAACGCTACACCAGCTCTCTTGTTGGTCGAGCTGGCAAACGGTCCAATTGACCCTATGGCTTCGAACCCTGTGGAATGAACCGAGCCCCAAGAGTCGTCGAAATGGGCCGATTTCCGCCAGGCGCTGCTTTCTTGATGACCAAGGCTATCCTAACGTGCGTGGCAGGCATGTTGGCAGAAAAGGGCCACGTTGATGACGGCACCCTCTCATTGTAGTGCGTCTCAGAACCGCAGAATCAGCGCCTTGATAAAGAAAAGCGGCCTTTTCTTGCCTCGCCGCGTTCGATGTAGACAGACGGGCCCTGTTTGTAGTAGTGTCCGATATTATCGGGTAATCTTGAATCAACCACGGTTCGGCATTCGCACCGCATCAGCCGTTTCCCGAATGCCATTCTGTCCTGGATATGCTAAACTGAAGTAACTTATCATCCTTGTCCGGCCAACCGAGTCAGATATTGCTTTGCACGCCCACCAGGTATGAAGTTGGCTAGTCTGCGCGACCTTGTTGGACAGTTGGGGATCTGCTACAAAGCTTCTGGTAGGAAAAAAGTCCCAAACACGAGCTTGATCATCATCCCGCCTCGTCTTTCCATTGTGTGTCACAGTCCTTGAAGAGCTGCCCGTGGCCAACGACCCCATGCCCTTCGGCAATTTGGCCAAAAAACGTCGCAATACTCCGGTTTGGCATGGTCGTTGTAAAAGCTGGCAGAGGCCTGAACCTGGCTCTCACAGTCGGAAGAAATTCAGTGCCATCTAGCTGAGAAAAGTAGCTTCTAGTGCCGCAGACATGACGAGGTGTGTTGCTGATGATGATCAAACATAGAAGAGGCGGGGAGAAGTGGCTGTTGTACGTGGAAAAGAGTCGGTCTTACCCACAGATGGTGGAGCCAAGAATGATTCGAGGCAGAAGAATTGATAACACAGCCTTGTTTCTCAGGTTCGATGCCCAATTGCTGCCGAAATGCAGGCAAACGGGGTGCAGGTCAGACGTTCCAACCAGGGATGCAACATGCAAAATATCACGCGGACATGCAGTGCGCGGGACAAATCAGAGAACTAAAAAGTGGCTGCAGAGAGTCGGCAAATGAAGAATTGAGGTATAGTACCAACACTTTTGCTTTATTGGTTTATTTGCCCCGAATATAAGGAGCTATTGTATGTACAACACCGCAGCACAGGAGTCGATCTGTGCACAAAAGACAAGGAATAAACCATGTGTCCCCCTCGAACAAGCGTGGGAGTCGGGAAATGAAACGCTGCTTGCGGTGCTTGTGTGACCGCAGTCGCCAGATGAGAATGTCGCTAAACTGCAAGGAAGGAAGCTGAAAGGATATACTGTGACACTAAGAAAACCCAGTATGCAATGTAAAGCGCCGCTCAACAGACGTGAAGACGAAGAGTAATTTCGAAATTAAAAAGCGTAGCAGGCAAGGAAAACCGATCGAAAGGCCCAATGCTATCCACCCAAATCCAGCTTTGCGAGAACACCGAACGAGCTCCATTCCAATCGCTCGAGAAGAGAAGAGTATATTCAAAAGACACATCGAGAAGGGACGTGCGTCAAAGATCACTGTTCACAGCGTATGATGCGGCTTTTCCGGCGTGCTTTTAGTCGGTGCTCGGTATCCATCAATCGATTCTGCACCCATCGCCGCACCTCCTGGTCTGACTTGATGTCTGAGCAGTTCAGCAGGTCTGTCAAGGCTAGCTTGAGCTGGTAATCGCTGTCGTTTGACTTATCGATGTCTTGCTGGAGCATCGAGGAGATTCTGGAGTCAATTGACTCAAAGAAGAGATTAGAGGTAGGTGGAGTCGAGGCGTATCGGGCGGTTGGATGTGGTCGGGAGGAGAGGGCTGTTTGTGCTGGAGAGCTGCAGCGTGTCGATGGCTGCGTGAGCGAATGGCTCGTGTTGGGAAGGGCCCAACGGCTCTTGCTAGAAAGCATCTGGGAGGAATTGGATCGGGATGTTCTCTTGTTTGGTTGAATGATTTGTTGCTGGGAGGAATTGTTCGTTCAGGGTGAGGTTTGAAGAAGCGTCTTGGATGTGTCTCAAGAAGTCGAATCGATCAAGGGAGGTTTTGAGGAATTGAACCTGAATGGAAAAGAATTATAAGAATTAATATAGGGAGCGGTAAGAGGCAAAGCAGTGAAGAGATATAAAGAAAACAAACCTGACAAGGCGAAGACGAGGATAGTTATGATGTGATATTCGGAGCGAGGACAGGACAGGGAGCGAAGCGAGCAATTTCCAAGAATTCCCCCTAAACAGCAGCACTCGTTAAGGTTGCGCAATCGACGGGTCCAGACCGGCACCGGTGGAACCACCGTGACGTAACAGAAAGGCGATCAAGTCCACCGCCGAGACGATCCCTGCGCAGTCTATTCCATCTCGCTCGTCTTTGGGCCCCCGTAGACCGCTGTCTTTGGGGTATCAACACGAGCGACAAAGAGGGGTAATATAGATAGCGTCGAATTGGACACTAAAAGTGGTAGCTAATTGCAACAAAAAGAAAAAAAACGTGTTGCTGGAGATGCGATCCAGGTTCTCTCAACATTGGTTGAATGTTCCAGTAACTACTAGCCAAGCATCCCTGGTCTCATCATTCCAACTTCTCAACATCAAGTTTTCGCCCTCGACGCGTGGGAATCCCAAACCCTCGCATGGCAACCCAAAAAGCGCTTGTCAGTTTAGGCCCGGGCCACGCGAAGGTCGCCCCCATCCCGCGAATTTTATCTGTTCCAGACCGATTCATCCTGGTAAGGACAGTGGCAGTAGCCTTGAATCCCACCGACTGGAAGAACATCGATGCAGGCGCCGCTGGAACCGTCGTTGGGTGCGATTATGCCGGAGTTGTGGAAGCGGTAGGCAAAGGCGTCACCAAGACTTTCCAGCCGGGAGATAGGGTGTTTGGATCAGTCCATGGTTGCAACTTCTCCGATCCCAATGGCGGTGCATTTGCAGAGTATGTTGTGGCAAAAGGCGACCTGCAGGCGAAGATTCCAGACCATCTGAGCTTCGAACAAGCGGCCACCACTGGAGCTGGTCTTCTCACAGTGTGCCAAGGGTTATTTCAGCATCTCGGACTGGCACTGCCGTCCTGTCCGATCCTAGAAGGTATTCCGGTCCTGGTTTACGGTGGGAGTTCGGCCACTGGCTCTCTGGCGATCCAACTCGCCAGAATGTATGTCATCACCACAGATAAGGATCTTCCTCTGATTCGACGGGACCGGAATCCAACCCAAGTTCGCTGACATTTTTAGCTCCGGCTACACGCCAATAACGGTCTGTTCACCCCGCAACTTTGCGTTTGTCAGAAGCTTGGGCGCCGTGGCTGCATTTGACTATCGCGATCCCCAATGCGGGCAGAAGATACGACAATACACCGATAATAAGCTTAAGCTGGCCTGGGACACAATATCGTTGCCCGAAACGGCGCGGATCTGTGCAGAGGCGCTCTCGTCCTTGTCTGAAGCCGGATGCAAGTACTTTACCATCTTGCCGGAATCGTCGCCGCGACATGACGTCGAGTCCAGGTTCACCAACTCCTATTACATGTTTGGAGAGCCGTTTCAGATGGAGGATGGTGGGCCGGTTGAGCAGCCGGACCCTGAGAGCTATGAATTCGCCAAATCGTTCATGGCAATTGCTGAGGAACTGATCGCAGCCGGGAAAATTGTACCCCACCCGCCGCGTATTGGCAAAGATGGGCTCGTGGGCGTACTTGAAGGCCTGCAGTTGATGCGAGAGAACAAGGTGAGCGGCGAAAAGCTTGTCTATCGTGTAGATGAAACTCCTGTGCCGTGAATAGCAAATCCGTGCTCTTTTTGATGTGCAAAATGAGCTGTGTTGTCAGTTGAGAACTTGTTGTCCAAACGTCACTCTTTGGATGGGGGGCAGATGGGGTGCCAAGAAATCCTGGGATAGCACCCTATGCTCGCTCACCGCTTTCCAAACTGCCGCCCTTGCAAAAAAAGTCCGCTATCAACCACCACCACCGTAGCTCTCTATAATCCAGCTCCTCACGCAACAGTCCTCCAAAACTCCTTCAAAATGGTCCGTAAACTCAAGTATCACGAAAAAAAGTAAGCCCACCATTCTCCAATCCACCATGTCTCATCGCAACAGCCATTGACCGCTGCACCCGCAGACTCCTCCGCAAAGTCGATCTCTACACCTACAAATCCGACAACAACCACCGCGAAGCCACCATCCGCCAGCGCTACCACCTCCAGGACCCCCTAGACTACAAGAAATACAATGCCCTCTGCGGCTCCCTCCGGCAACTCGCCCACAAACTCTCCGCCATCGACCCGGACTCGCCCTTCCGCAAGGACATGGAGGCGCAGGTTCTCGAGAAGCTCTGGGTCATGGGCATCCTGAAGCAGAACCGCGAGCAGGGCGCGGGACTGAGTAGGGTGGAGAGAGAAGTCACCGTGAGCGCGTTTGCGAGGCGGAGGCTGGGCGTGCTCATGGCGCGGACGGGGATGGTGGAAAATGTGTCTACGGTGCGTACATTGAGCTTTGTTTCACCACTTTCTTAGGCGGGATGTGTGTGGGATTAGGCGGATTGTTGGCTAACTTTCTTCTTTTCTTCCGTTGCTATTTTCAGGCAGTCAAATTCATCGAGCAGGGCCATGTCCGCGTTGGGACTGACGTTGTGACTGATCCCGCATTCTTGGTCACGAGAAACTTGGAGGACTATGTGACCTGGGTCGATTCCAGCAAGATCAAACGCAATATCCTTCAGTATCGGGAGAAAATGGACGACTTCGACCTGCTATGATCGACGTACCCGAGCTTGCGCTGTTTTTAGATTTCTTTTACGAACTATCCCTGGAAAATACGAGCACATAAGCGACAGTCTCTCGGCGGCGCTTCATTTATTTGGGTGGATAAAAATGGGGGCCGCTCAAGGCAGGCGTTCCAGGCGAGCATACAGATGGGTTGGGATATACCATAAAGGTCGTGTTATAATTCAAAGTCTCATTCATAGTTTCATTTGGCATTATTTTTTGGTCATTGTATGGCTCAGGTTCTCTGAGACTACCAACTCGGCAGCTAAATATTCACCATCAGATGTGTTGAACGTTGTCCAAAGTGTGGACTTGAATAGGAGAGAAGAAAAAAGTATGCGCTTTGGTGCCACCATGCTTATGGGTATCAATCGGAAATATGATCAGGTATGCAAGGATGCAATATATGCAGGGAATACAAAGGCTTCGACATGAAAGGTGCGAGAGACTGTTTCTGCAATGTGGCAAACTGGTAGGCGGTTCCCAAAGAAAATCAGAACACAACAAACACTCTATAGCAGTACTAAGCTTGGGGTATCTCATGAGCATCAAAGACAAGCAAACTAAAAGCGTTCAACATCGTCAGGCCAATTATGCCTTTAGGCCTCGGCGGAACCCAAAACAGTGCCGAGTTCTGGCCGTGTCGAGATTGTCGGAATCGTCGTCACACGTAACCATTCTGGTTTTCGTCAAGCCGTATCTAGATTTCAAGGTATTCGCAGTCACCTTCGGACTCTGAGCTGGGTCGGGATCGTCATCCGGAATGTCCATTCTGAACCGCCTCACGCTGCCTTCGTACAATCGTTTTCCCTCTTTAGATTCGTCGAAGAACGGAATGCGCTGGCTCTTGCTCTGGCACCATTTCGGGGCAAATCGCCTCCACAGTCCACGAATCCCACGACTAGAACGATCGATCTTTTCATATTCACGCCTGCGAGTCGATGGAGACGTCCAGTCAATCGCAGTAGGAGGAATCATTTTGTATGCAGGTACGGCAGGCGAGGGCTGTGTGTCGTCAGATGGCTGGGGCGTTGAGACAGCGTCCCACTGGCTTCGCTTTTCCATATCTGGTAATCGGTTTTCAGATCTTGCTGGCGATATGGGAGACGGGTTAGAATGTAAAAGAGGGACGAGGGATGGAGATTCTGCTGAGTTTCTGCGCGTCGTAGTTTCGGTTCTCGTTACGTGGCTGCTTTGTACGGGGTCCGTAGAAGTTCTAACAGGCCGGCGGGCTGGGTCGTTGGTCGGATAATCTGATGACAGTGGTTTTGGTTTTGTGCCAGAACCAAAAGACTCGAAGAGACGACAACTTTCGCGATGCAGAGCTACCAAGTCCCGTTCCTCTCGGTATGGTTTAAAATTGTGGTCCGATGCAGCGGTTCGTGTGAGATGGAGACGGCGGGAAGAACTGGCTTGGTTGCGACGTGCCGCAGACCTTGAACCGGAAGCGGATGATGATCTGGAGGTGGCTGGCGTTTGAAGTTTCGGCTGAGGCTCGTTGGGTGAACCTGGGTGTCTTTTACGAGTGCTATTGGTGTTCTTGGGCTCCTGCGTTGAAGCGACCGGCAGACGTTGCGCGTCGTGATCAGCCGTAGGAAAGTCCTGGTCGGATGCGTGGACTAGGCTCTGCATGTCGTCCTCGTCGTCGACGCTTTCTCCGGAGAAGGTCAACTGCGGGCTGGGTGCCTGAGAGTCCGGCAGATCTGGCGATTCACTGGCGATATGGGTCACCTCGAATGCAGAATAGAACGACTTGCTATCAGAAACGAAACTCAAGGGTGAAGGAATCGGGCGGGCTATGAGTAGAGGCGGGGGTGCGATGTCGAGTTTGCTGCGGTCTGGCGAAGCATTGTAGGTAGTATGAAGGGCCGTGGAGAGGTGTAGACAGGGAGAAGCAATGGCAGGCTCTTCAGCTGTTGACGGAGAGACATGATTAAGGTTGTGGTTGTCGCGGCATGTGAGCATTGCCATGTCGCTTCATTGCGCGGGTCAAGCGGCGGGTGCCTTTTATATAGAAGGTAGTTGCCAGACGGGAAACAAGGCTGCTGGATGCTGTCAGCTGGGAAGACATGTGATTATCCCGCACTGGGAGGAGATCACTCACTCAGTTCAAGCCACAATCAGCCTTCAGGCACGCCTTTGGATCTCCCAAGCAGGACAAGCAAACTTGAGCTGGAGAGGAGGCTTTGGCATGTGAAGCAGAGCAGCCAGGTCAGTTCAACTGAGCTTGACTTCCAGACAATCAAACAGCAGCACTGGTCAGGAGCTAATGAAAGATATCAAAAATGAATGGACTGCGCTAAACAAACAACAGTGAATCAGGCACACAGAGAACTGGCTTTCTTATAGAGATGCCTGGCCGCAGAAACCCAGTTAAAACAGAGGTTTGAGCACCCTTCTGGCGCCTTGCTCCCTGGCAGACTGCACATTCCAAACAGACAATGCGTCAATAGGCGCCGTGTTTGTATAAAAATTAAAAAAATCGAAAAAAGGATGAGAGAGCGGTGACCCGGATTTCGTGCTCTGCTTCATGTTCGCGAGCGGGGTACTCCATCCTCTACGTTGATTTGATGAACTTCACCGATGATTGCTTGCCGCTTGCCTGCTGTCAAAGCGGCAGCCGGGAAATGGACCACGTTCTCGCAGAAATAAAAAAAAGGAGCGCCGGGAGCCACATGATTCTCGCCAATCCCAAGCGTGACAGCAGCCACAACTGGTGGGCTTGCATGAATTGTGACGAATCACCCGCTGCGGAACATGTCCCAGCAGTGGATCGTGGGCATTGGCGGCCCCAAGGGATGCACGGGAAATGGATCTTCCTCGCAAGGGCGCTAATCCCTTCTGACGTGGTCAGCCATGCAGGGGAAAGGGAAGAGAAAGGCCCGACCGCACAGGCATCGCTCTGAATAGGCAGCCCAGCCCTCTCGCTCTCCCTTTCTCGACAGTATAAATAGCCTGGCTTGCTGTTGTATCGCATTTTGAAGAAGGATGAATGCTGTGAAGAGGGACTACGGAGTACGGAGTTTCTACTACAGACTGGGGACTTCGGAGTCTCGTCTGTTCTGGAAGCCATTCTCAGATCAAAATTCTATTGTGCATTAGCGCCGAGTTTGCAGCCTGAAAATGAGGGCAGCTCTCGGTTCACGGCACCAGGGGGAAGGACTACCATGCTATGATGTTTCGCCAGACGCAATGTGAATCACTGGTATGTACAGACATATATTCTGCGAAGGAATTCGTGGAATTTGCCTGTCCTATGTACGTGATATCCTTAGTCCACCTGGGCCAGTCTTTGTGCGAGAGATGCAGAGGACGGGGTCTTCTTTTCTGGAGCAAAAAGAAGGGAAACAAAGGGGGTTTGGAACGGAGTTCTTGGGAAGGTTACGGAGTTCAGAGTTACCAGAGCATATTCCAAAGTCAAATCCGGCTGGCCAAACCCATCGTATGGTTGATATGCCCGTCTGCGCGCATTCTTCGGAAAGCTGTGGAGAGTGTTCCACGGGACCAAATTGAGATTCCTCAAAATCACCCGATCTCGCCAGGAGCATCCAAGTTAAACTGTTGAATTTGAGAAAACCTCCATGCATTCCAAACCGGTCCCCGTTGAGCGTGACGGATCGACTTCCCCAGATGCTGATCTGCTTCTAGCCGCACTCGGTATGGACGATTCATCTGCGTCCACGCCGAATGCAGCAATTCAGCAAACTGGGCAATCCCTCCGACATCGCAGCACTTCTTGACGCTATTCATGCCGCTGTTTGTACTCCATCGGGATCAGGTCCAGCCGTTGTCTTTGCGTGGTTTCTGTGACGAGTATTAGGATATCAGCCTGTCGCTCGGGAAGCTGGACTGCGGGTTGTGGTTGATCTTGCCACGGTCCGATCCGTGGCCAGGACATGGCTCAGAGCGACCGATCACCAGGTCTTTTGGTAGAAAAGAGAATATAACGCATGATTTCCAGTCTATTTGGCCCAATTTCTCCTTTCTGGACGAACAAAAGTTCGATATGCTACATCAACACTCAACCTTCACTCAAGTCCTTGAGGTCATGATTACTCGCACACTGGATATATATAAACCCCCTTTACTCTCCCAAATGTCCAGTACTTCGTTCTCCCAAACACCTCATCGTCTTCCTCAACCTCCGGACATACGTTAACAACTTTCAGTTGATATTTCATTTGAACATATTGCACATATGGCGCAGTCTAAGCTCGAAGGCTTTCCTGCTGAAATTCTCCAGGAGATTTGTGCCTTCGTTTCCTTCGAACACAAGCCCAGCCTATCGAATTTTGCTCTTGCAAGTAAACAGTGCTGCTCTGCAGCAGACAGAGAGCGATTTCGGCATATTCACCTGGACCTGTCGTGCACATATCAACTCCATGCGGACTTGGAAAGTTTAGAGAACACCTTCAGGGAATCATCCGGCTTTCGACATGTACGCCGCTTAAGGCTAGGCGGTACTTTGTTGTCTCATAGCTCAAGAAGCGAAGATGATAGTGATATCGCTGGTCGCGATTGTCCCGTCACTTGTGAGGCCGGCCTGTTCAGAAAGGTCCATGCCCGAGATGAAGCATGGAAGCCGCTGGCCCGCTTCATCGGCAAGCTCTCCGGTCTCCGCGATTTAGTCTATACCTGTAGCAATCAGGTTCCACCTTGCTTGTCGGATGTGCTACAATCCCTACCCGAATGCAAACTGCACATTGACTCGGTATCCTTGCCTGATTTAATGCCTTGTGACCCCCCGTTTAATTCGGAGGACACGGACAAACTCAAAGTCCTAACGTGCCCTTCTTTCCACAGCGTCTCGTTAACGTATACTAGCGTTTACGACGAAGATGGACTCCCAGAGTACACCAAGGGGGCTATCATGAGAATGGTCGCAGGGCTGTCTCCAAGACTGAAACAGGTTAAATTGTCCAACAACCGTTTTGCAAACCGTGGGTTTTTGGATCTCTCGACGCCCTCGTGGGATGGGCGTCCCCCGTATAATCTCCAGTCCACGAAACAGCGCGGGCATCTTGAATTTTTGAGCTTTGAGGGCATTATGATCCACAGCACCGATCTTGAAGAGTGGAACAACATAACTGCATTCTCTGAGCTGCGAACTCTTGAAATCCCTTTTGGTATTTATCCGAGCTCTCTCATGTGGGCAACCAATTACGAGTTCAAGTCACTCGAATCTCTTACCCTGAATATGGAGGGTCCCGACCGGACTGCAAACTGGACAATGGACGGAGCTGGCGCTAGATTTTTCTCGAGCCTCCCTCCCCTTCGAAGCATAAAATTATCAGGCCACTTTGCAGAGAAGACGTTTCAAGCAATTCTCAAACGCCACGGTAACTCCTTACTCGACCTTTCCCTCGTACCGATACGGAAAGTAGGCCATACGCCGTTTATCTTCTTCAATGGACATGTCGATTTTATCCAGGCCTGTTGCCCTAAACTTCGCGCTCTGACGCTGCTTATTAGACGCACCAAGGGTGATGCAGCCGAAGTGGAAATCTACCGAGCCCTGGGTTCGATGCCCCATCTCAGAGACCTGACGCTACAGCTCGACTTCGCAAATGTCAATTTCCAAGCGTATTCGCAGCTCCTCGGGTACTGCGGTCCACCACCGCCGGATGACAGTCGGACTCGAGACGCTCTGATCAACTGTGCCATCGACGAACCGCTCGTTCGCGCCATATTTCAAACCATCACCGGCGCCAGTCCACGGCACAAGTCCGTCCTGCAACGCCTCAAGCTGGAGGCACATACCCCTTCCCAATCTATCCTGGATCCGTTCGGATCCATGAGCAGGATAATCCACTTCATGGCTCGACCATGGCTGTGCGTCCAGAATCCAAGGGATGATTGCGACGTTCCTATTGTGACGGATCTCGAAGGGTACGAGAGAGCTCGCGAGGTTGAATCCACTCATCTGAGCAGCCATAGGCGAGTGTTTCGAAGCATCTGGCCAGCCAAAACCGGACACTGGATGCATGACTGGCATAGCTTCCCTCTCGCAGTGGCATAAGGTCTATTCCTACGGCCATTCCGAAATTCAACCCGTTTGCATGCAGCGTGTTGGATATTACAAGGCGATAAGAGAGTCTCGAGCACGTCAATAAAGTGCGGCTTCGTTTGCTGCGTTCGTGCCGCCCGATGCTTGGAGATTTTTTGGTTTTTATTCTTATGCCTACCTTTATTTTGTTCTTGCATTCTTACTATATAATTCTAATTTTCCTTTTCTTGTTCTTGCATTTTTACTATATAATTCTAATTATTCCTTTTCTTGTTCTTGTATTTATATTCTTGTCCTTGCATTCTTACTATATAATTCTAATTTTCCTTTTCTTGTTCTTGCATTTTTACTATATAATTCTAATTATTCCTTTTCTTGTTCTTGTATTTATATTCTTGTCCTTGCATTCTTACTATATAATTCTAATTTTCCTTTTCTTGTTCTTGCATTTTTACTATATAATTCTAATTATTCCTTTTCTTGTTCTTGTATTTATATTCTTGTCCTTGCATTCTTACTATATAATTCTAATTACTCCTATTCTTGTTCTTGTACTTATATTCTTATTCTTGTATTCTTACTATATTTCTTTGTATTTATTTTATTTTTCTTTTAGCTGTACGAATCCTTTTCTTTTGTATAATATTTTGCGAGATTGTGATCAAGCCATGTATGTATACTCAGATTTCTGACTTATCGGATTACTATCAATTTACTCCATGGCAGCACTTAAATCCATCTTTCCACTCTTATAGCACGTATATCAGTTCAGCATTTTCTCTATCGGTGAGATCCAGCCACCTATATCAAACTCAATGTCAGTTTTCACGTGCGGTGTGAGTAGGAATGAGCATCTCTACATACTCCTGGTTTCGAAGTTTTGCGTATCCCGGCTCCGCCCTGATCCGAGCCTTTCTGGCATTCTCCCTCCGGTACCACCATAGGATGAAATACAGATCTAGAATGCAAAGGGCCCAGCATGCCAAGATGGTAATCTTCGCCGGGACGTAGTCTGGCGCATGTTCAGGCCTGAATGTTTGCGGACCTGGCCATTGAAGCTTAGTTGACACGTTCTGGCCACACAAAACCGCCGAAGCTTGGGAGATCGACTAACCGATTATGTTTCCGGCACAATATCCCATCAAGAACATAGCTGCGACGGTCGTCTTCTTGGTGTAGCCTGCCACGTTGGAAGAGATTATCGCCAGCATGCACACGAATGCGGTGGTCACTGCTAGTGTCAAGGAGTAGCCGACGAGACGCCCAGTGTTATTTGAAGCGGGTAGAGCGATCATCAATATTGCACCAAGGATCCCCAGATATAATCCTCCTGTTGCGACGAGGAGTCGTTGCTTGAAATAGTGCGTTCCAATGGCGTTGAGCATAAGCGTCATCACCTGGACCGCTCCGCCTGGAGCGCCGTAAAGCAAGCTTTGCTCTGGTGTGTAGCCAAAGCTTACGATCTGCAGCAAAAGCATTTAACACGGGAACACATATAGCAGTGTCATTATGCTAGAAGTATGCACTAACCAGTTGGCTGAAAAAATTCGTGATTCCCCCTGTTAAGCAGTTAGCAAGCCCGGACCATTTTCAAGATTAGAGTAGCCAGTACCGTTTGGAATCGAGGAGACAATCCCGTAGAATACAATCGCCCAGGATATCGGATCTGTCAAAGCTTCTTTGAGTTGGTACATTTTGAATTGCTTATTTCCGATACCTTGCTCGTTGACCCTGACCCGCTCGACCGCCAGCACACGGTCCTTTTTGTCAAGCCATCTCGCGTTCAGCTGATTGTCGGGGACTATCCACCAGAACAGAACCCCCATAGTCATGGTCAGAAGTCCGGTGGAGATGAAGAGCGTTTTCCACGGTGCAATAGCACTGCCGTGAACGCGAGATCCGACAGCGATACCGTAAGCGAGAACGGCCCCGAAGATTTGTGCCCAGCCGTTGAAGGAGAACCAGATGTTCACCCGAATTGCTTGCTCTGGTTTAGTATACCACTGCGCTTGTGTGTTAGCAAAGCGCGGAGCTGGCATGGCCAATCGTATCAAAGTATCCACTAACTTGCGATGTGAGAAGAGCAAACCCTGGGGTGACTGCAGCCTCGAACACTCCAAGGAAGAAGCGGAGCGCGACCGCTCCTGAGAAGTTTTCCACGGCAGCAAAACATGTCAGAACCAAACCCCAGGTGACCATGCAGAATGCGGAGTACTTTGCCAACGGTAGGCGCTGCAAAAGCCGAGTAGTTGGCCACTCCCAAGCCAGATATCCTTATTACCAGTTCTCGTTATTCAAAGGTCTGCCACGGGTATCAACAGGTCCAAATGTGGACTCAGTAGTAGATCGGCCTACCGAAATAGAACATGCTCCCAAGCCACTGGTAGTTGTCGCCCACAAGATGTATATCTTCTTTTAAGCCCATGACACTTGCGTACGAGATTGTCGTCTCTACCAGTACCAAGTCAGTATCGACACGGACCAAAAATTGAACGAAAAGAAACGAATGTGAGTCCGCTGGCAGAATCACGTACTATCGAGATAGTTCAGACCGTATATGACGCACATCAATGGCAGGAGATGCCAATCTATGACTCTCAACAGCCTCTTGTTTGTCTCCTCGGTCAGGACAAGCGGCTCGCCATCAGTGTCAGCGAAAGCTTTCATCGCTTCATCCACATCGCGAGACGGCTTCAAGGCCGTGACATCTGGGCATTGCGAGTCGGCTTTTTCAGCATCCTGAGCCTCAACATCACGACTCACTCCGCCATCAGTAGATACCACGGCTGCTTGCTTTTCGCCGTCGGACGCCATACTGTATTTTTGTCCGAGTATGGATTAATTCCATCTGGGAGCTTAGCTGCCCTTTCCAAGTGGGAATGCGGGGTATATAAGGACGGAACAAGGTAGTATTGTCGGCGAGGAGGATCGTCGCGACTTTTGCCTTGGTTAAGGGCATAGCTTAGGATCCTATTGGGTCCGTCTCGTACTCCCTGCGATACATCTGGAGATTGGTTCTGTGCGATTCTGGGGTAGTAGATTCTGCATGCTTGACCCGGATCGCTAGGGCATCCTTGTTGTTAAGTCGAGATATCAACGGGAGCTGCATTGACCCAGTCCCGTCTTGTAGTTATCCCTGGTTAAGAGAAAGTCGTTGTGAAGAGAGAACGGGTGGTGTCTAGCATGAGCCGAAGCTCGCCAATAGACGACGGATTTCAAATTTGCCGATCTAGATTCATGTGCTAACCTCGTGCAGTGACGCCGGGCCGAGAGGCAACGCAGGGCCTGCCATTTTCTTGCAGCACTGAGGTGACCTCGAGATGTTCGTCGAAGCACCTCGCAAGCCTGAGCTAGTCAGCTAACAACCAGGAATCGAAATTCGAGATCAACTCTTCTAGATCCCCAAAAATAACAGAATAACTTCGAGACTACAACACTGACCACGCCCAATTCCTGTATTGATTATTATGTGGAGTGGTTACTCTGTCTAACAATCAAGTGAAAAGGCCAAGTTTTCTCAGTTGCACAGAAATCACCGAGTATTAACTATACGGTCTCATTCTCTGTGGCCATCTAGACATTAACTAATGGCCACGTTATCCCAAATAGCATTGTTTTTGATACCTGTATCAATTTTTGAAGTTTTGCAGAGACACTCAGCATCTTCGCGACTATTTTTCTTTTATCGATTGCCCATTCTTTTCAAATAAGCATCCCAGCCGGCTTTCTGATACTGCCGGGCCGCCTCGACTGGCTCAGGAGCAGCATAGATCCCACGCCCACTAATAATGAAATCCGCACCACCTCCAATGGCTGATTCGGGCGTCTGATACTGTTGACCCAATGCATCCCCCTTCGAAGCAAGATTCACACCCGTCGTGAAGAGGATAAAATCCTCGTCATCCGTCTTGCCCGCTGTCTCAATCCCACCCAAAGACCTGGTGGCCACAAACCCGAGCACAAAAGTCTTGTACTTGCGCGCCAACTCAACAGACACTTCTGTATACTTTCCAGTCGCCAGACTACCCTTTGATGTCATCTCCGCCAATATCAGGAGTCCTCTGTCCCATGCATGCGGAAAATCTGGAGCAGCAGCAACCTGCGCAAGGGCGTCTATGATGCCGGGGCCCGGAAGTACAGTCGCATTAACGATATGGGCCCATTGTGAGATCTGGAGCGCACCGCCATGGTATTGCTTTTGCACCGTGTTGCCAATGTCGACGAATTTCCGGTCCTCAAAGATCAGGAAATCGTGCTTCAGCGAGAGGGATTGGAGTCCGCTTATGGTTTCGGCGGAGAAATCGGAGAGGATGTCGATGTGAGTTTTTAGTACAACCATGTAGGGGCCGAGTTCTGTTCAGTTGGTTTTGACTATCAGCTCGTAGGTCTAGCAGCTTGGGCGGAGTGCGGGCAAGACAGGGCAAGGGCCAAGTAGATTGAAACGAGGGTGGAAAATCAATTGAATCATACTGTCGGCTAGATCCAAGAGTTCTTTTGTCGTTGTCACATCTGCTGAGACCACTATGTTTGACTGCTTCGTAGCCGCAATCTGGAACAATCGTCGCGCGAGCGGGTTTGGATGACCCCGCGCGCGATCTTCGTACGGTAGTTCCGATCTGGAGGCCATACTGGTGAATTGGACAGCAAAAAGATGGAAGGCACAGCGGCAAGACGTCGCAACTATTGTGAAAAGGCCGATCGGCTCATGTGTCGATAGTATACGACTGTTGTTAACCTGCTGGCGGTCATGGAGATGACGGCCACTTTTTCTTGGTGGGGGTTTTGCATTGAGGTGATGACCTGTTCACCACCGTCCATTCCAAAGGCCCTAAGAAGAACTCGAGTTCGTTTAGATTTAATTGCTATGCCATTACTTTGTTTAATTCTGTCATAAGTATTTTACACAAGATCCAAGTACTTCCAGGGCACACTCTCGTCTGATTTGAGCTTCCTAGTTCTTCAAGAACCAGTTGTATCCTGGGAATCCCATCCCGAAAACACTAATACCCCAGAGTGCACCCTGCACAAACCAAAACGGTATGCCGATATACCGTCCGCTGCCATTCTTTTGGCCCGAATAGACGTATCCGGCCAGGAACAACACGCGAAGCGCCACCCACGTCGTTCCGAGGAGTGTGGCAAGGCGAGGATGCTTGATACCGGCGACGAGAATCGAGATCATGGTCTGAGGCATGTTTTCGAGGAAGTTAGCGTGTGCGCGTTGGGCACAGTTGAACTGTTCGGCTTTGGGCTGTTCGAGAGCAGAAGTTAGTGTTTTTGTGCCATTGAATTGTGAGAGACAAGAATCACGGGGCGATGCTGCGAATAAAAAGGAAAGCATTTACATTTTTGGCGCATTGTTCCTGAGTTGCATAGGCGTGAGGGTACGGGATGCCTGCAGCTCGACGAACGCCGGTCGTGATATAACCGTGCACGAAGGCTAGGAAGGGAATTGCGCCGAGGGCGACTGCGGCCACGTTGCTGTGAACATTGGTTAGCAAGGAGACTTGACGGGCTGATAATTTATGGAAATCTCGTAAGAGATGCTTTCTGAAGGCGGAATCAGTAGAGACAAGGCCAGAGGAACGTACCCGTAGTCGCTGGGTAAGGTGAATGTCAACGCCATTGTGCTGTTATTGTTGAATCGATGCGAAACTGGGGCGCCTGGAAAGGTAGTAGCCAATGTAGCGAGTTGAAAGATGTCGTAGTTGAAGACCTGACGGTTTTTGAAGTTTGAAAGCATTCAACGTGGCTCTGGGGAAGCACCGGGGCCGGTGTTTTAAGGCCGATAGGCCCCTAAAATGCTTTGAAATCAAAGAACACGCATTTGAATAGTTGCCTAGGTCCTTATCGCTTCATCCGTCGCGTTTCGGGGACCCATGGCTAACGATATCATCATCAGTTCAGCCATTGACTTCTTGAGAACCAAGCGGTTCATCCGCTCCCTAGCAAGGTGTTCGTATTTGTGACATGGGATGAATCCTGTGCCCACTCAACCTCGACAAATGGGAAGCTTCAACTGTCGAGACGCGGGCAGTTGTGTTGCTCCGCTCGGCACAACCCAGCAGGCCCCGAGATTAAAAAGCGTGTTTTGCCGGCGATGTGGTCATGTACCAGTACGCACGGATGCGGAGTACTTCGATACCGAGCTTCACATGATGTGCATGAAGTGATATGGAATACATATCAATATGGTAACGGCGTTCCCATCATGTTATTCCAATTGTTTTTGTCTTTGAATTGCTTTTGCCTTGAGCTGCAGTGCTTTTCTATCCAAAATTAACATTACATCCAAATCTAAGCGCATGTATGTAAATACAGTCGCTCGAAACCAAAAATCACAACCGCATGCCACCCAATATAAATACCGACTCGCCGAATATCCCATCAATTATGTAGCTACTCTGCTGATGCTGCCATACTTGGCCTGCCAGGCGAAGAAATACAGCAATGCCCCGAGTGGCTGACCGACCAGACAGAAACTTAGCCAAAAGAGGGCGTTTCCCAATACTTTTCCAGCTTGGCTGTTCATCTTCTCCAGAGGTAGAGTCACTGCAATAAGAGGAAGTTGCAGCATCATACCGCCAAATGCGACGCCTGTATCCAACGTTAGAGCTGATTCGAAAAGCCAATTGTGAATGAGATGAAAGTAATCGGATTATCTTACCAATGATGTTATGTGTGGGAATTCCCACTGCCAATTCATGCAGGATTGCTGAGACTGTGAATACCGTTACGCTGGCCGTAAACGGACTCCAGCCTCTTCCAACAAGGGGCGAAAAGATGTGCCGTTTCATAAACTGATATACCGGAATATTCCAGGTTCGCCAGTACCTACCGACACTAGGGCTGTTCCACCAATCTGTATAAAACTCGCGGTCGCCGAATTTCATAACTTCCGCTAGCGCGTTCAAGAATGATTGGAATAAGGCATAGAACCCGGCAAGCCAAATAACAAGGGAAATCGTTGATAGCTTCATAACTCGCTCGGCGATGGATGCCCAGTCTCGCAACGCGATCTTTTCAAGTGCGTTCAATAGCGTCGGGGACGCATACTGCGCTGATATGATCCACATAAATACGGCAAGTCCACAAAACTCAGCAACCCGTTTTGCGACGAAGTTCCAGCGGATATAGCTTGTTCTGGGATACACCGGCTGGTATACTAAGGTCGGCGCCAACCAAAAGTAAGTGAGGTTTTTGATCGTAATATTCTGCGGGTAAGGACAGCTATTGTAAATCTTTGGAAGGTTGTTCTCCGGCGACGGATGCAGAAGAGCGTGGCGGAGATCCCGGTTTGTGAAAGCATAGGAACAATTCTTTAACCACACAACGATGGCATGCATCTCGCAAAGGGTTCCGATGCCAGGGTGGTTGATGTAAAAATATACAGCATATGATGTCAACGAGAGACACAGGGTCGCATTCACAGTGTGTGCGATGGCAATAGAGGACCATGCAAGCTGGATGGCCAGTGGTTCCTGCTCCTTGACGGGAGCGTCGGCCTTTTTCCTCTGGCCAATTATTTTTTTCACCCGCTGCGCGGCAGTCAATTCAATTAGGTATGCAATGAAGAGATGACACGGGACTAGCGAGAATAGAAGGGCGCCGAGTGTAATATCCTGTTTTCGGTAATCGTGGCAGTGGAAACATATCAAGACCCCGTACTGTCTGGTGGTCAGCGCGGTCTGAGGAAGGGAAATGGTAGCTGCAAACCTTCATGAAATTCTCGATGATCAACCGGAGGTTCATAACAACTGTTCAGAAAAAGCTCCATCAGCGTCTCACACAGCCATTGGACATAGAGGCCTTCTAAACCTACTCAGCACAATGACCATGAGATTCCGGAATCCAAAGAAGCTCGGCGAAGCGTCTGACTCGCGACTCAGACATGACGGCCGTACTTCTGAATGATATGCGGCAACATGGCGGTACTTGCTCCTCCGTTTCGTCTCAGGTGTTGATCTGTCGGGCGAAGATGTCGAAGACTGGGATGACTCTTCTTCCGAGGTTGTTGCGGGCGTGGGCAACATGTCGGTGATGCTCGACGAAGGCGGAGTGGTGGAAAGAGCTGAAGCCGGACGGCCCGCCATTCTGTAAATTTGATGCGACCGGGAATTATTTAAAGGATACGAAAGGGCACTGCGTAGTCGGATAGGAATATTCTCATTTCACTCGGCTTCCAGGCATGTGGGAGACTGGGGCAGCTGGGCTATGTACTAGATAGATAGCATGGCAGATAAGAGAGCAAGAGACCGTCGGTGGGACAGCGAGCACGAAGAGAAGCGATCAGTCAGTCATGGTACCCCGACGGCTCGAATCCGTTCCCAGGAAACGGTCTGGTCGCGATGGTTTACCAGAACGAAGGACGACAATTCCATGGGTTGTGATTGAAGCTTCGGATGGCTGGAGGGGTGGCTTTCCTGGTTCCTTGATGGATAGACTGACGCTAAAATGGGTGGCGATCAGCAGTATCTTTCATGGGCCAAGAACTTTCGGCACGGAGCTAAACATGGGAGTACGACAGAGAGCAGCAGTTTTGCGCATTTGAAATGAAACAGCAGGGTAAAGCTGATATTCTGAAGTCAGTTACCTAGCAGGACTGTGACTCTCTTGTTATTGATCCAGTTTTGTCAGTTGTTGAGATTTTTCTTTTTGTTTAGACGACTCATGACGAATTTCGTTTCGCCCTGCAAGTGACCTCTTAACGCCAGCATCTCGCCTTCGCCCGCAATTTGGCTCCGAGTACTCCTGGACCGGAATTGAAAATGGCATACTATGATGAAGGCGCAACAGAATCCCAATTCGTACCGCGGGCATTAGGTCCGCGAAGACCAAGTAAGCCCTCCCCGAGCTGCGCTTCCTTCTCGTCCTGATCCCACATGCTGATAAATCCCAGGACCTGTTACAGACTACGGCTCGTCGTTGGTACAATGGATGCGGGTGCGGCAGCCGAAGTACAAGGGAGGGCACCGGCTGGAATGGGAGCGGCCGAGTGCAAGCTATACTGTGGATGTGAGCGGTGGTTCTTAGCACGGATGCTTCTTGCTGTGAATTTCGAAGACGTTAACAGGCAGTTATTTCTCTAGATGCTTCCTCCTTTTGCTGCCATACATTCTGCTGTGGATACGATTCCTGTCCGACATCTTCATCAGTCAATCGGAAAGTCGAAGAAGCCTATTACGGTCGTAAGATGGACGCCCGAAGGCCGGCGGCTATTGACAGGTGGACATACTGGGGAATTCATGCTATGGAATGGCACGGCCTTCAATTTTGAGACCGTTATGGATGTACGTCCCTTGATCGACAAACTGGCTGCGAGCAGGCCGCGTTTTGACTGATACACCACCACACACAGGCCCACTACGATCAATATCAAGCGGGAGTCACGTCTGCGGAATGGTCATACAGTCACGAATGGTTGATATCCGGCGGACAAAAGGGCGACGTTAAATACTGGCGACCGAACTTCAACAACGTGGAGACTGTAGATGATGCTCATCATGATGCTGTCCGGGATTTGGCATGGTGCCCAAACGATACAAGATTTCTTTCCGCCTCTGATGACACAACGCTCAAGATCTTCGATTTCAATGCCAGAGCCTGCGAACTAGTATTAACAGGCCATGGCTGGGATATAAAATCCTGCGATTGGCACCCTACAAAGGGTCTGCTGGTATCTGGTTCTAAGGATCACCAGGTCAAATTTTGGGACCCCAGGACAGGAAGATGCCTTACTACCCTCCACAGTCACAAGAACACAGTAACAACTACAAAATTTTCTCGAGTAAACAGCCATCTCCTTGCTACCTCGTCCCGAGACCAGACTGCGCGAATTTTTGATCTACGGATGATGCGTGATATCTGCATTCTTCGCGGACATGAGAAGCCAATATCCTCGTTGACTTGGCATCCTATCCACAGCACGCTTGTCTCAACAGGGAGTGAGGATGGATCTTTATACCATTACTTATTGGATGAACCCAATCTTCCCGCGGGACAAGTTGCCACAGTTGCGCCTTACGACACTACCGACCCAAGCAACACTCCCGCTCAGGTAATATTCCCAGCTCATCGCATACAGTTCGCTCATAGCTCTACCATATGGTCGCTGGACTGGCACCCGCTTGGTCATATCTTGGCCTCTGGCTCGAAAGATAATTTCACCCGGTTCTGGTCCAGGGCTCGACCTGGTGAAACCACTTATTTGAAGGACAGATTCCATATCGGTGAAGAAGCGGCCGAAGCTCAGGGAACGTGGAGTCGTGGATTTGGCCGCCGACAGATGCGGGAGGAAGAGGAGCAAGAGATGCAAGACGAAGCCGAAGGTCTCGTGGACCAAAAAAGACCGGAATCTTTGTTACCTGGTATCCAGGGTATGCCACCACCTACGGATGGTGCCGGCCTGCCGGGTCTGATTCCTGGTATTGGTGCTGCGCATCCACCTCCACCACCTCCTCCCATCGATATACCTTCATCTATGCCCCATATGGACCCAGGCCGGCTAGCAGCTATCCTTTCTTCTGGTGCGATACCTCCTCCGCCTCCTCAGCACATACCGCCTCCCCAAAATCCCGGTCAAATACCCTTTCCTATTCCGGGCATATCTCCCTTCCCACCGAATCCCAACTTTGCACAGTTTGCAAACCAATTGTTCCCGCCACACCCTACGCACCAACAGCAAAAGTAGTGGAGGCTCCAGACTATTTAGGCCAGAACAAGCGGTTGCGCGCCTGTAATGCAATTTTCCAGTCCGCGATGATCATATTTATCCTGAGTTAGATTGTCGGTCACATTTGGAACTATGCGGAGGCGTTGAGCGATATGGCGTCGTATGCAGTTTAGGAGTACCTGGAGTCGGTCTCAAGAAGTTCGGTTGAGTTGGGGACCTGGGTTCTTCGACACTGAGTGGCAGGATAACTGCATAATAAATTCTTTCCGCAAGTAGAGCCTTAACGTAGAGGCTTCCATACACTAAAGCCCGCCTTGTATCGAAAAGCTGGAAAGAATGAGAACCAGCGTATTGATGCAGCCCCAAATAAATGGCAGCCAAGTCGACATTTTAAAACTCCCAGCCTCGTAGACGGCACCGATCCTATGTTACAACATTCTGTTAAACATGGTCGCAAACATCGAACCTCTTTGGGGAACTCACAACAGCCCAACCACACTCCCTGCTAACAACCCCTCCAGTCCAGCAATCACAATGTAAACGATAGGCACCACCCATATAACTTTCCAACTGCGCCATTGTGTAACAATCGCATAGAAGGCGACAGTAAGATGCGCTCCACCGTAGAGCAAGAGGGTCCAAAAGAGTGTAAACCGCCAGATATCGCTCGTAAGCAGAAGGTATTTGGCTTGGCCAGGGAGCGGATGGATGGGCGTGTATAAAGAGGGAAAAGGTGGGACAGTATAGTCCCCCGTCATCAACATCGTTTTACACCGTAGCACGGCTCTCCGTCAGCCGTGGCTTGGTGAAGCGACGAACTTGCGTTCTGCTGAGATTCCGAAAACGGCAATCAGCTGTCTTACATCATATCTGCGCCACGTGACCATGTGCCAAGCCAGCCAACTACCTCGGCAGCTCCAGCTCGAACGTCCCTGGTCGCGATTGGGGGTGTTAGAGCATAGGAATTGATCATCTGGCTTTCGTCAATTCATGGGTTTGAATTCTAGATGTGGATGAACGGGGTATTTGCTGCCAAATCTCAAGATGGGTACTGAGAGATCGCTCGCGACCCTCCTACGATCCTTGCAGACGGCTTCCGTGCCTGAAGATGCATACCGGTATCTAACCTCATTCATGCCGTTACAGCAGGCCAATACTAACATGATCACTCTAGACTATTGCCGTCCGCAACCGGCCTTCTATCCCTCCTTAAGAACCCTTTGAACGTATCACTGCTATCGTCACAATTACTATGTTGTCCGGCATTATGGGAAGGGGAAATTGACCTTCAGACCTGTCGCCGGCTGGTCAGCGTTTTCAACAGCGCAGCCCTTACAATAATACAGCACGAATCGTCCAACATCTCAACACCACCGTACCTCCAGCGGCGTGGGCTTGAGCGGGAGGAATGGCTGAAAGCTGTAGTCAACGGCGCAGACGAGAAGTCTCCTCGCTGGAGGCATCTTCTGCTCCTTGGAGGAGTATTGCTGGGATTCGAAGGGCAGAATCGCCAGAGCCTGTCATTGCATTGGAGGAAGAAACTCGAATCAGCGCTGGTTAAGGCCTTGCAGCTCTCATTGGCGGAGCTGGAAGATTCCCCGAAAGTTGCAGCTCATACGATTGTGCTGGTCTTGAATTATACGTTTGAGCTACTGTCTGATTGGGAACGAAGCCAGATTGATTATGATGTTCTTCTTCCTATCCTAGTTGACTCGACCTTCTTTTCCGAAGAGGGCCTCAGTTCCGGTTATTTTCTAGGGGCGATTGATCAGGACGTTCGTGAAACTGGTGATAAGAAATTTGCCTGGCTTGAGCTTTCCCCGACATTCCGTCAAGTCAATGCCATATTGTCAAGACCACTTATTGTGTCCCTGGGGCCGCTGTCTCGATTGATCGCACATTCAGTCGACAATGTCCAGAACCAGGCCTTGGTGGCCGAACTGGTTGATCTTTTGTTTGAATATTCTCGCACCTCGCTTGTCCAATGGCGCCAAAACAAGCTTTCAGAGGTAGATATGTCTGAAGAAGCCGAATTTCTGGATGAGACGACCTTGAAAATAACCCTCCCTACCCTCTGGCGATTATTAAAATCGTCCCTGTTTTCCATAGTCATTGTACTAAGAGCCGCCCTAGGCAGGGTATTGAATGACCCGGTCTTAGCCGCTGATAAATGTAGGTCTTTCTCATATTACCCATTAGTACGGTGGCTAACATTCACACAAGATGCTCCTTTCTTGGCTTCCAAATCTCTCCAAATCCTTCGGAATCTCTCCTTCATAACGAGCCGAATGGGGCACAACTCCTCTTCCCAATTCGTTTTTGTCAACCTCACCTCCCTTGATATCCTGTCACAGTATCCGACATTAGCCCAAGAATTCCTGGAGAATATTCGGCCCTCGGAGAATTGTCAAATACCGGCACATCCAGTGGATAGATGCTTGGATTTGTTCTTCTTGAATACTGCCGAACATTTCACCCTCGTTCTCTCTCCCGATGTAAACGAGAACCTATTGATATCTGCAGCGCTCCCTTATCTTGCGACTGGAGGTAACAATAATCTCCTAGAGATCTTTGAAGCTGCCCACAGCGTCGTTCTTGCCGTACTCGCCGCGCCTAAGAGTGCTGATATGGCCGCGAAGCATCTGCCCTATTATGTTGATACCCTATTTAATGTAAGTACGACCATGTGTTGTATGTTAGGTTCATAATGTTAACCAATTTGCAAAGGTTTTCCCCCGGAATCTCTCTCCTAGACAATTCAGGCTCGCCTTTAAAACAATTCTCCAGATTACCGCCCCACCATCACCATTGGCAAATAGCCAGCCTTTACTACCCTCTATTCTTCTACAACTACTTTACGACAGAGCACAGATCGCGGCCACGAACCCTCTCCCTCATCCAACTGCCACTGCTGACCCGACTCCCACTGAAGGGCCTCTCCTCTCCGAGCAGGCAGTCCTTACACTTACTATCATCGACTGCTTATGCTTCCTTCGAGTTGATGTGCTGGAAGATTGGCTAAATCTTACAGCGCATTTAATCAGCCAGATTCAGGATCGCACAATGAGAAGTGCATGCCAGGAGAGGTTTTGGGACGCATTGAGTAGTGGGGAGATGGATGTTGAAAGGGCTTATTTCTGCGTTACATGGTGGAGTACGAGGGGTGGGAGGGAGAAGGTACTTTTTGGAGCGGAGGAGGATGTACAGGTTCCCTATATGAGCGGGGCGCTAGAAGCTGGAGAGCCGGAGCCAAGGGAGAGCAAGCTATAGGGCTGGAAGAAATATACGTCGATTCCCTTGTATTTACATATCTAGGACGCTTGAATGGGATCATCTCTAAAACCTTTCAAAGTAGCTTTGTCACGGTCAATGGCGTTTTCCAAATATCGAGATATGTCGCTGTTGATACATACAAAAACCATTTGGGCATTCGCTGGCTTTGCTTGCTTGGTTTGATAAAGCCTGAACGAAAGGGTCGGGTAGGGGCGATGGGGCGTCAGGACATCTTGCTTTCACTTCTAGGTGTTTGTTGAGGCTCTAAGATCATCTCTGTGGCCTTCGAAGAGCAGAATACAGTCGTTCACGAATCCAATAATCCCCAAAGATTCCAAATCCCTCCGCACTTCTTTTCTTCGCTCGCTCGGCGCTTCCCAGGAGACCTACTCCCCTGAAACCAACTAGGCATTCTCGATCCCGCCAAACGCTGCTTGCGGCTTGTTGCTTTGGAAGTACATTCCGCATCGATATCCGAGTCGTCGTCACACATCGAGCTGCCTCCGTTTGCAAATGTCCCTGATGTCTCGTCGGTGGATGAATGTCGTGTCCGCGGCGGGCCCAGAATGAGATGAGGATGCTTCTCCAATATGTCCCAGTGCTCGGTGCATGGGTATGGATCCACGATTTCAGGATGTATGTCGAGCCTTGGGCAGTGCGATAGAATGCTGGTGACGAAGGACGAATTGCGGACTTGAACGAATCGCGAGTCTGCCGTGGGGTAGGAAGGGCACGGCGGAATCTGGAAGGTGCTGCAGAGGTGTATGTGGTGTGTTTGGCACTTGCAGATGTTGTGGAGGTGGGTGCGGATGTGGCACATGGTGCAGCAAGGAGAGGATATAGGGGTATATCAAGATATAGATAGTATCTTTAGCAAGATAGAGATACGGCAATTTCAATCATTTAGTGATAGATAGAAATGCTGAACAGAAGGTCAGGTAGCGTGAGCTAAAGGGATGTGCAAAGGTCGTTGTAAGTAGGATGACCGTGAGAAAGCAAATTTATGCTGGCAGGCCATGGTAGTCGGCGATGCGATGAGCACATAGAATCATTGGTCTGTGGATTGTGATGTCAATGATGCCAAAATAGATTTACATTCACAGAGCTTTTTAGGAGTTCGGGTCAACAAAGGAAGATATACAAAGAAAAATAAATCCATGATCACATCCATTTTGCAATCATGTAAACCACATCATGTTTTCACATGGTGCGGAAAGCTGCATTGGAATGAAACCCCTTTTCACAAAGCAATATCAAGACACAAGCACTAGAAGAGAATTTGTCTGAAACATAATCTTTTGAGACACCATGACCCTAATAGAGAGCACTTGGGCTTGAAACTGAGGATACAAACATGGAGGTAAATTCAGGACTGTTCAAGGAAAAACAGTGGTAATGCACACAGATGGCAATGAAAACCTTCTTGCGGAAGAAATGGTGCTTTAGGGGATGCCTGGGATTCCAACCCAGCTTTTGCTTCTGTAGTCGGTGTATTTTTTGCCAAAGAAGTCAATCAACAACTTTTCTTCCTCTAAATTCAGTAATGGTCAGTAGTCGTTTCAAGGCCTTAATGATAGATGGCAACATACTGCGAATCCGAGACGAGAAGAACTCCCACAGCACAATAGCATAACCCAAAAAGCAGACCGTATTCCCTAACACCAATTGCGTGCCCAAGCCCCACCAGAAGAATCCGAAGTAGCTCGGATGCCGGAAAATTCTGTAGATCCCATCCGTGACCAGCTGATGCTCCTCCCTTCGATGATGCTGAATAGTATGAGTGAAACTAACGCCCGCCTGTACCATCGCCAATGACCGAACAATCTGGCCCACCGCCATCAATGCTAAACCCAGGAGCACTTGATACTTTATACCACCAAAGATCGCAGCCGTCAGCTCAAAATATCTGTTAGGTAGGAGTAGATGAGCGAGTAAGCACTCTGCGACTGCGGATCCATGGGCGATATTATACGCGGCGCCATTTTGAGTCAAGAGAAAGGCGGTAACCGTCGCAAACAGGTTATTATAACGAGCGGTGATGTAGTATTCGAGAAAATGGAAGAGAGCCAATGATGCGATGAAAAAAGGAACACGCCAGAGTGGGTTCGAAAAGGTGTACAATAGGATGGTTAAAACGGCGCAGGTGCCTGCAGCCTGGCCGAGGAGAAACGAACGAATTGAGATGCCGGAAAGGGACTTTTCTCCGCCAGGAAGATATGTCGGATCAAGAACTTGAGACTTGTTCGCAGCGTTGGCGCCGGGGCGGTAGGGTTGGTACTTCTGGCGGAGTTCCTCGTCAGGCGCTGGCGAGTCGAAGTCGTTCAAGGGCGATGACCTGGAGTCTGCGCCCGTGAAAGTAGAGTAGCTTGCTGGCTCCATGCCGGATTGTCTTATGTAGTTCAGATAGCCTTGTGGGCTTCAAACAATTGAAAAGGCAACAAAAGCGAACGACGACAGGTAGTAGTAGCTAGTGGGCGCGGAGGAAAAGCAGTCTGCAATAGACGAAGAAAGGGGACAAGATGCTCCCCGGGCCGAGTCCCTCAGAGCATTTTGTCGCAAGAGAATCAGACAAAGGAAGGATAAATCAGAGAACAATACGCTATTGTCTCAAGCTGTTTGCATGCTTGTAGACGCTCTCGACAAAGCTCGCCGGATGCATCCGTAGGCCGAATACAGCTTAGCGCCCTGTACAGCCCACATGGCCCGGAGATTACTCAGCACGCGCCATGACGTGGGGCTGAGCCGCAGACGGAAGCGTGCGAGACAGCAACCCCACGTCGCGGATACAAGACACTTGAAGCTATCATCGTCATGGCTGAACAACAAGATGTGTCCGAGAAGTCTAAAATGCTCCGGGGAGAATTGTACCATGCGTTTACGCCGGACCTGATAGCAGCCCGCGAGCAATGCAAATACGCCTGTGCTAGATTCAACAATGCTGGGGAGATATCTCGCAGACGGCGGGTAGAGCTTTGGAGAGAGTGAGTAGTTTGTACAACCGGAGCCCATTGACATAGTATTCTCAGTATCCCGCCATGCTGTATGCAGTAAATCCTCATACCCCCGTTTCTATTTGCATTGAGCCTCACCATCTTTCCACTTAGCCCAATTTTTTTGCCGGGCATCGTCAGTACTAACCAGCGTAGCATTATCAAGGATGAACGCCCCTTGCCTCCGCCAGCGAAAGACCCTGTAGCCGACGACCAACTCTTCGAGGATGAACCTTGGATCGAAGCACCAATCCGGATGGACTATGGTTTCAACGTGAAGATTGGACAAGGCGTTTTTATCAACTTCAATTGTGTAATCCTCGACACCTGTCTAGTAACGATCGGGGCTAGGACGCTCCTAGGTCCCAATGTAAATCTCTATAGTGGAACCCACCCGCTTGACCCAGCATTAAGGAACGGGACAAAGGGGCCGGAACTGGGGAAGGAAATCCATATCAAGGAAGACTGTTGGATCGGTGGTAATGTGGTTATTCTGCCAGGGGTCACGATCGGGAAGGGGGCCACAATTGGAGCCGGCAGCGTTGTCACCAAAGTAGGGCTTGTGCCTTGCCCCCGTCATTTGTCTGCTTTCATTGTTCGGACGCTGACGGTCATAGGATGTACCAGCTTTTCATGTTGCAGCTGGAAACCCTGCAAAAATCATCCGCCGTATAGAAACTACGATGACCGATACTCCGGGGGAACAGCCCTGTTGGACTTCAGTCTAGGGTATTTAGGAGATATCCTTAAATGCATGTTAGAGAAATCTCTTTATCTTTTAGCGAGCAGAGATAGAATTCACACACCACAGCTGGAAGATTCAATGGAGGCACGTTCTGCCGGACATACTCTATGAGAGTTGAAGCGGGAGAGCATTCGGTGACACCAATAATGCATGCCCTCGGCATACCCAAGGCTTCCGCTAATCGCATTGCCGAGTTCTTTGGGAGACATACCAACCTAACTTTATCTCCAGAGGGTAGCGCTTGCGATGCAACTGCAACGAGCAAGGGCAAGGGAGTATAAAGGGCGACGGGCAAAGTTGAACGGCAGAAAAACACGGCGGCAACATCGCCTTGCGTTCCTGTCTGGCCGGGAGGTTCATGTTCGAGCTCGCTGCTTAAAGAAGCATTGGGTTTAGCGCCAGATTGACACATCGATTCGAGTGCCCTTGACGTAGAATTGAAGCCCACTGTAATATGTTTTGATACATCCGGTAGAATAGGAGCTGGAGAGACAGCGGCTTGGTTTCTCACGGAGGAGCTCCTCTTGCGTTTTCGTGTGTTCCAGCGTCGACCCCGTGACGGAGTGAGTTCATTTCGATATTCTCCGATGGGAGACAGAAGCCTGCAGCGTCGAGCGACTATTTCAGCCGTGGTTCCTGATTGGCTGATGGTATGCGTTGACGTACCTACAAAGGAGCTCCAGGATATCCTCCTGCTGTTTCGAAGGGATCTCGGGCCTGCAAGATTTGTTAGCTGACAGCAGGCAATGGCAGTGTTTCTTAAAGGCGGGTTGATATACATGAGGCTTGAAGGCATTTTACTGTATTAGAAAATCATCGCTAGGCCGGACTGGCGATCTCGTATGGATACTCTACGGAGACACAGTCGATGCTTGAATTCTGCGGCTCAACCGCTGGGACTCGTAGCTGGTGATTGGTGGGTAACTAGCGAACTCGCTAAGCTTCCACAACGAGAATAGCTGCGTTGGCACGGAATACAGAGCGCGAGTCTATGATGCAGATAGTCAGATCTTAGCAGGATTGGGGGACATCTGCAAGTTCTACTGCTATGCGGTGACTGTCAATGGGCGATGTCAAGGGCAAAAGTCTGAATGTTAGGGTTAGTTCTGATTGGGGCGGGGTGCTGGCGTTGATGCTTAAATCCCATTGAACCATAAGCTTCAGGGCTTAAAAGGTGCTCGTAGGTTTTAGTTGGATACAAGTATGAAGTTTATGAGTTGGTTGAAATAAAGGATGAATCTCCTGGCACTCAGAAAATGTTCCTGGTCCTCAGCAAGATCCCTGAGCAAACATTTCGCCCATTTCTGGAGATGCCAAGCATGGGTTCTGCAGCAGAGAAAGCAGAGTCGGAGAGATCAACCCTCAGGGAGTCAAAGCAGGGTCCCGAAACCATGTCTGGGGACCCTGGACCTGCGAGCAGACAACTGTACCAGAAGTTGTACGAGCAATGCAGGAAATTGGCTAGATCTTGGGATTTGTTTACCACAGCCATCCCCATGCTTTTTCTCCAGCCATCAGTCGTAGTAGGTACTAGTAGTGACAACACACAGTATCCGCTCATTCTAGTCGAATATCAAGCAGCAAGCACTTTCCTCTGGAGTGCTTTGATGCTTCATGCTGTTCTTCACACAATAAAATGAACTGATCCAAGACATGTGTCTGGCTTGAGCTTTGGATACTCATGACATTGTAGTAATCATAGTAGTGGTTGTAGTCTGGTGTGAACTCTCTTGGTATTGAGCTATGTCAGCAAGACAGCTTTGTGTGTTACGGGGTGGTGACTAATTGTAATTACAGTACAGAGTAACACATCGAGAATATTACCGCAAACCGGGCACGGACTGGCCAATCACGCGTCACAGCGCCAGGGAGCTCTGTTAAGGTTGAGCCAATCAGAATGCTCGCACCGATAAAATAGATAGCAGCCTGCTTGTCCCATCACCAAACCTCCACAACCGTCACTTCAACTGACAGATTGACCGGCAAGGCTAGGCACAGCATCAAGACATGCCAGTCCGAAACGTTTCCAGGTACCGTTTGTGCTCTCCAACCTAATAAACACTTGCTCCCTAGCACCACTCCCTCCCCCTGGTTTGGTCTCCTCTTGCTGCGGACCTGCATCATCCATCACTGTTCAGCTGCAGTTTGGCTCGTCTAGAAACTCAACTGCCTCAATCCGTCCTACGGTCCTATTTGACTTCTCTCACCCCACCATTCCATATTCTCACCTTCACCTTTCCGCCCTTGAAACGACTGAATGACGCATTGACCCCGCCGTCGCACAATTGTCTGGTCCGAATACCTACCGGCTACAAGCTCACCAGACAGTCGATTCCGCTCCTTCGTGCTCTCAGGTCTACATCGTTTGGCCGACGAGAACCTTTTAGTTTTTCTGGATACGCCGGTTCTAAGCATCTTAGGTGGAAAATGCCATGGCAGATTGCCCGCTAGATATATCTAGCTGCCCACAGCTTGCTGCTCCCAGAGACGCCGAACCCTCGCTTTCTCCAAACGAACTCATGGAAGATACAGGCCCACGATCTACCCGCAAACGACCTCGCCTTGACAGTGGGAACAATTCACTTGAAGCCATGGCAATGTCCACCCACAGTCCCACCGGCGGGGATGGCGATCGGACTAGGACTACCAGCTCGAGCCCTGCTCCTCCTTCGCGTCCTACCACCTCCGAGCATCCCACTCCTCAGCGCCCAGCCAGCAGGGTAACGATCAACATGAAGTCCCCCACTCTTTCAAATCCAGATAGTGCAACGGCTGACGAACTTCCGGTTGCTCCTAATACCGAGAGCCACAACGTCGCTGGTTGTCCACCACAGGAACAGTGCGACCCCCAAGATGCTTTGCCTCAAGACAGTAAGGCTATCTCAATAGCTTCGTCCCTCTCGCCGACTCAAAGCGTTAAGATCGAAGTGGCTGAGTTGGAGGATATGGATCAGGCTCCAAGTACATCGAATTGGAGGCCGCTTGGAGAGATGCTGCAGACTCCTTCTCTAGTCGAAGAAGTGGTTCAAATCCAAGAACAATTCTCCCCCATCGAATCTTTTCCGCGTGTTCGGCAGACGTTTGATATGCGGCAGGCCATAGATGATGTCAGGGGGATCTTAGAAAAGGGTAGGTCGTCTTCTCGATTCACGTCTCAGCTCGTGTTAACCGGGTGCCTCACGGAATTATAGACCAAGTGCGGGCCGCCCCTGTTTTTATAGCTATGAAACAATGGTTCGACCAATGCTGTGGTAACTTGGACCAAATCACCTATGAGTTATTTCTTGAAGATCGCGATTTTTGGGATGAGATTCCGAGTATTGTCGAAGCTCTAATGCGGCGCGAGTAAGAGTGCCTCCCCGGTCAATGTTTGGTTTAGGTTAACACCTCTGGGTAGGATTGAACTTCTCCCCGATGAAGGAGAGGGCCCGTGGCAATGTTTACAAGGCTTCTGCGTCTCCTACGCAGTGCTTGCCCTTCACCTCATACGACTTGATAACATGATGTTACGCGATTTTATAGAAGATCCAGACTCTCCCTTGGAGATGCTGTCAAAACAGTATTGGAACCCTCTGTGTTGGATCCAAACTGGAAGCATCCCTTTCTACAAATCAATGGAAAATGATTACGCTCCGGAGATTATGAGTATGCTAGCTCATCTAAGCGACTATATGTGTCGGCCGGAGGTCAACTCATTCAATGTCATCTCCGAGTTTCTAAAGCTGATGCTAGAAATACTCCCCCATTGGCCGGGATTGGGGCCTAATTTTGCCAATGCTCTATCCGTGGCCCATACTATCATCGAATCCGGCTGCGAAGTGAGGAAGTATGTGAGTGATGAGCAATTTCTCGGATCTTCGTTCGGTGAGACTGTCAATCAAGCATACCAGTTCTTTCTTTTTTTTGATCTCACCTACCAGGCCCTCATTACCAAGAAAGCAGCTTGGGTTTCGAGTGAAATTAGTGATACAGTTTTACGTGCTATTGGCTCCACATACACAAGCATTTGCGCATTTGATCACCAATTAGGTATTAGAGTTGCCAAAGACCTTGGGATTGTATTCCCACAAGGAACTGCTCCTGCGGACTATGCCGAAATCATTCAATTTGGCTGGAAGTTCAAGATTCTGAAAAAGTATATCACCGATGGGCGGATGGAACTACGTGTACTCGGGGTCGATACCATGCAGCAAGCCCTTGTGGGCGTCTGGAAAAGCCATATCAACGGCAATCCAGGAGGGGTTGAATACCCAATCACGAGATTTCTGGTCAAGTTCCTGAGGGAGAACAAATTAGTGGACTACATTGTCGGAGTTGATTCACATCCTCAGCTGATTTCTCGAAGCGGAAATATTGTGGGCTTTCTTCTTGTTACTGGCACGTACACTGATCAAGACACGGATATCATTTGGAAAACAGTAACCGAAAGCCATGACCCGCGCACTGTCTCCGAGGTTTTGTCGATGTTAACTCGAACGTTCAGCATGCATGCTCAGAACTCCCACTCTCTCACTTACCTGTGCACGAAACTAACTGAGTTACCCTTGAACCGGTTCGATGCTAGGATGATGGACTACTGCGAACAGCTCCTAGGAACGTTTAGGATGCGATATGGGGATAGAGGAAGAAACTCTCCGGATTATGCACCCGTGGATATTGTTCCCGTGCGGCTGTGCGTCCGTTTGATTCGAGAAATTTCCGCTGCCCAGGGAATTCCACCAGAGCAAAAGTCCCATATCCAAAGATTTGCCAGCCGTCATCTCTTTCTTCTAACCGAACGTGGCATATGCGATAAGAATGAGCTGTTCGGACAATGCATTCAGGATATATCGCAGATGAATGAGTTCACCGTCGGAAGCATAAATGCGCTAGTTGCCTTGATTTCTCCATATGGCTCCCAAGACATGCGACAGCTTGCATTAGAATTTGATTTTACGAGTCTAATCGTTGAAGAGCTTGCGCATGCGCTCAATTCCGATGCGTTAGGTTTTAATGGCCCGGAATTGAGTCCCGAGTTCACGCCTCGAATCCAACTACTTCAGCGAATTGTTGAAAGGGTTCCTGAAACTATCACGGAGGACTTAGCTGACAAACTGTGGGAGAATCTCTTCTCTTCCAAGAAAATTGGTGATCGAAATCGAAGCTTCGCTTGGGATATATTGTCTAGGTGCGCGGCCAGGTGTGGGAAGCAAAATCCCTTCCTTGAGCGGTGTATGAATGAATATCTCCCTCGCGTCTTGCCAAACGACTTTACCATTGACATTCTTTCCTTTGCCGAACAAGCTGTCAGTTACGACATCCGATTTCACAAAGGGCCGCCTCTAGAAGAAAGCGAGGTTATTGCCGTCCCTGGGATGGACCGTATATGGCATATCATTCTAACCGCACCTTCCCCTGACATTGGAATGAAAGCCATTAATTTTGCGATTGAGATTTACCTTGACCATCCCTTGATACGAAAGGCCCCGAGGCAGGCAGCTGAGGCAACACACGTCTCTCTAGTTGATCGTTGTGTTGACCAGCTTAGAGCAGCCGCGAACAAACTCAAGATGTCTACTGACGGGACTCCCAGTGGAGAGGATGAGCCTATGTTAACTGTTCCCTCTGCGAGTGAATCGAGGGCAGAAGAGTTGAGGTTTGGCCGTTCTCTACTCTTTTTGAAGCAGCTACTTCATGGCCTACGGACCAAACCCCAGTACACTCCTCAGCAGGGAAGCCCTCCAGCACTGCCTCTAAGGAATGAGGAAATGAAAGGCGAGATAATCCAGATCTCATACCAAGCGTTTAATGGCCATTCCCAAACTCCGATTCGCACCCTGCGAACTGGAGATCTAACGACATTGTCTGAATTCTCTCAAAGGCTCGCACGTTTAACTGGCTTCCCTAAATTTACCCTAATCACCGGCGGCCGATTTCTCGATTTGACTACTAATGGCAATCGCACTTTGCGGGAATTGAAGGTTCCATCGAGCGGTCTGCTGATTGTTAAGAAAAACTCTGATGCACTGGAAAGTTCTTTTGGTGGCAGGAGACAATCCTTGACGCTAGTTGATTCGGAGGTGCTGAATCATTTTGATGACCTGTATGAGTTCTTAAACTTGGATGAAAGATTATCGAAAGAAGTATGACACAGTCCCTGGGAGACTTCAGATTATTGAATGGCTAACCGCAATCCTAGATATTTGACTTCTTGGTTCTCTTTCCGCCACAGCAGCGAGTCCGAGAATTCGTACGGTCGGCTGATATTCCCGAGGCCGAGATGTTTCCCCTGGAGAAACCATACAGGCTTCTATATGCTATCAGCTCTCTGATAGTTTGTATCCGGGAAGAATCCTTGGAAGTGAGATGCCTCCTCCCGTTCCGTGTTTCCCTATACTAATTGCATATGTACTAGGCCAATCCTGATCAAGAATTTATTAGCCGCACCATCGAGCACCTGGCTACATTTTTACTTCGTCCTGAAATGTCCGATTCTTTGGATACAAGCCCCCTAAAGCTGACCTTCGCCTGTAATTTCATTGATTGTCTACTGGCGGCTTTAACTGGTAACGCACATTGCTCTCCCTTGCGCCCAAGATGTTCATTGCTGACGACGATGCCTTCAGCCAAATCGCCTACAGACAGCTCGGAGTCGTTCTTCCTTGACCCTTCAGGTTTGGTTACTAGTCTTCTGAGATTTGTCTTTCTTGGAAAGTCTGCTTCCCCGCTGCCACTCGCGGAGTTCCCCCTTCAGAAGTTGATATCAAACTCGTTCGCCGTTCTACTGGAAGCATCAATGCACGATAGAAGAGTTTGGGACGCATTGAAGCATGATACTGACGTAGCAGATATTATCTTAACACTCTTGTTGCAGGACCCGAGACCAGGTATCCGGCAAGATACAGCGGGGATTATATTTTCTCTATGCGGGATGTCGCCGTCGCAAAAGCAGTCGTCAAAGGCTCCCCTTAAGGAATCCAAACTGCCCGCAAAGCTAGAGACTCCAACTGGAATAGATATTGTTGAAACTCTATGGAAAGCTCTCACAAGGCTAATCCCTCGTAGTATCGAATTTCCCCAGACCTCCCAATACTTCTTCGATGTAGCCTTGGTCGTTTTTCAAACCGTGGGGAATCTATCGCCCGAGGATTTGGTTTTCGGTGACTACCTGAAGCAATGGGCTAGGGTACTTCTGTGCCATCGAAGCCATGAGGTGAGCTGTTATTCTATAGTTATTGGGTTTTCCTTTCGTTAATGACCTCTAGTTTGTTGGACGCGAACTCGTTGACTACATCGTTTTGGGATTTGCGCACCTCTTGAAGAAATGCATGGAGCTTTCGCAGCCGAAAAGAATAATAATGGATACCACGTAACATCATCCCTTAACCTTGCCCGAATTGGATACGGAAGCTAACTGTGACTTAGAGATCTCATGGAACAGCTTTTTACCACCTACTTATTCCCCAACCTGTCAGAGTGTCCAAATGGCAGGGCTATCGAGCCAGCCATCCCTGTGATGCACACTGGAACCCGCCAGGAGATTTACAATGTTTTACTCTTGCTCTGCGAGGACGAAGTCAACTGCCAGCACATGCTTGAGCTCTTGGGAGATATAATCCCGCAAGGTTGGTTATTTATTTTTACACCGACTGGCTGTTGTGACTTACATATATGGTAGGTTATACATATGATTCAAATTGGGTTTTCGATCGGTACAAAACCATTCGGTCACCGGAAGGATATGCCGGCCTCAGAAACCTATCCAATACCTGTTACCTCAACTCCCTATTCACTCAACTGTTCATGAATCTGGACTTCCGGAAATTTATGCTTCAGGTTCCTGTCATGGAGACAGATCCGAACCAAAGGCTTCTCGTGGAAACGAAAAAACTCTTCGCTTATATGCAAAATACATGGCAGAAAAGTGTGGACACTCTTCCTACGGTAGAAGCAATTCGAACCTTCGAAAACGAAATGATTGACATAAATATTCAAATGGACGTCGATGAGTTCTATAATCTTCTTTTCGACAGATGGGAAGGTCAAATTCAATCCGCGGAAGACAAGAAAATATTTCGCTCTTTTTACGGGGGTCAACTAGTTCAGCAGATAAAGTCCAAAGAATGTGAGCATATTTCCGAACGACTGGAGCCCTTCTCCGCAATACAGTGCGATATCAAGGGCAAAAGCGGCCTGGAGGATAGTTTACGAGCCTACGTTGAGGGAGAAATGATGCAAGGAGGTGAGTTCTATGTTTTCGTCATTACCATCCCCTTTGACTCTCTAACTTGGGACGGCTAGATAACAAATACTCATGCACGTCATGCAATCGCCATGTTGATGCTGTGAAAAGGTATAATACCTGATTGCTTCATTCGAGAACAAATCTAATACTTAAATAGGGCCTGCTTGAAAGACGTCCCTGATAACTTAATCTTCCACCTAAAACGGTTTGATTTCGATGTTATCTCGATGATGAGGAGCAAAATCAATGACGAATTTCACTTTCCGGAACGCATTGATATGACACCATTTAAGGTCGAGTATCTTAGCAACCCTGAAGCACCTGTAGAACCTGATGTTTTCGAGCTCGTCGGTGTTCTGGTCCACAGTGGTACCGCGGAGTCCGGCCACTATTATTCCTATATCAAGGAACGCCCGAGCCGCAATTTTGGCTCTTGGGTAGAGTTCAATGACGCCGACGTCAGCAGGTTTGATCCTTCTAAGATCCCGGACCAGTGTTTTGGTGGAATGCACGACTCGTTCCACGGGCCTAGCTTAGGTCAAGTTCGCTTCAACAAAGTGTGGAACGCTTACATGCTTTTCTACCAACGAGTATCCCGTATGGAGGCTGCACAGGTTGAATACCAATCGGCTTTGACAGACGCTCCGGTTACGATACCTCTTCCCCTGGAAATTGGCAATCACATTGCTATGGAAAATGAACTATTTCTTCGCACTTACTGTCTGCTAGATCCTTACTATACTCGATTCGTACTTGGCCTTCTTCAGCATTCCAGGAAGATAGTCGTGTCTGGCGGCGCGCCGAATTCCAATCTACAAAAGGCCGCCGTGTATGCTTCTATTGATGCATTGGACCAACTTGTATCCAGGGCAAAGGATACGCCAGCTCTGGAACCGCTGCTTGGTGAATTAGACTTGGCTTCCGAGGAAAATCCTTATGCCGCTTTCTGGATTGCTGAATGGACTACTAATCGCCGTTTTGGACTTCGAAACCTCATCCTGAAATGCCCAAATTCCATTGTTCGTGCTGGATTCTCTGCGTTGCTTGTCTCGGCGCTAGCACGTCTAAAAGATCGGCTAACTGACCCAAACCTTGAACCAGCAAGGGCGACGCGATATACACAGGAATATACCATCTTACTTGAAAACATCTTGACAAATCTTCACCACCTTTGGAGCGCAATCCATCTCTATCCCCGAGCCTGGGATGACTACTTTCAGCTCGTCATGAGCATTGCCAAGTTTGGCGGGTTTGAGGTTGAATTAATCCTGGACCACGGATTCCTGTTGAAATGCCTGGAAGTAATCTGGCTGGACAAAGAGGATAGTAAGAAACTGAAATGCCACTATCCCAACTATTTTCGGCTGATCGAAAAAGGTCGAAAGTTCTCGCAGGTAAAGCTCTTGGAGCTACTACACGTCCTTTTCACATACATTGACTGGAGCCTTCCTCCATCGCCCGACGCGCAACCTCGAACAGTCCAAGATGGAAAATTCTCAATGACAATGGATGAGGCAGACTTTATTTGTCCCCTTGGACGGCACAAGGAATTATCCCTTATCAAGAAAATTATCGAACAACAGGCCAATCCCACCACCACCAGACTAATCATCAAACTTTTCGTGGAATTGCCTGCACCAAATGGGCTCCTGGACAGTGTCTACAAAGCTATCGAGGAGGGGTTAGTTACCGAACCTTCAGCACTCACAGTGCCTTTTCTAGAAGCGGCTCTGGTATTCTGCGAATTTGCGCCAGATATCGAAAGAGTTGTAGGGCTTGCCGACTTTGCTATCAAGTGTGTCGATGGCCTTGAAGACGCTGGTAGAGAGTACATCGCCTTCTTGCGAGGATTGATGGAGATACACAATCCTAAGATCGGACAGGACGATAGCTGGTTCTTTTGTCTTGTTCTCGAGAAAATTGCAGATTGGGCCCCTAGCCTTCTCATGTACGACGATCGAACAATCCAAAGTGCGGCATTTGAGTTCTTACAACAACTCATATTCTCGAAAGAGGATGAGGATTTGCCAGATGTACACCGCCAGTATTACCGGAAAATTGCAAGAATACTTACCCAGGCATGCCTTGATAAGCTACAGGGTTTGTATGCAGGGAGGTTGCCATCCCAGCTGAGCATCGATGCTCGGCTGCTGGAAGCTATCAACCACGTGGTCAATCATTGTATAGAAACGTACTTCGATGAGAACGACAGCGAGGAAGATCTGGAATTTCTTCAACATGCTTCGAGTAAGACTCCCTGGCGCTAAGTTAATGTGATCTGAGACTAATGATTTTCCTGCAGACATCATGGCTGAGGTTGAACAGATGACAGTGGAAATACCTGACGAATTCATCTCGGGTATGTATTAATACTTTTTTAAGTGCTTTGCTGTTTAGTGGTTAACATGCGTTTCTGCTACGTCTATCAGGATCTGACTTCCCTTCAGATGCGTGGGAGGAAAATTCAATGATGGGAAGCGACTCCGACATTGGATTCACCGGATCACCATGAAACCAAATTGGCATTTACTTTCTCTCTTCGATTCATTACAGCACAGGAACCTGGAACTCTCTGGTGGAACGGGCACTGGCGTTATTGAAAGGATTAACCTCATAGACATTTTTATCGAAATAGAAGCCCGAGGGAAAACCAGGTTTACATGGGTAAAAAGTTGTTAATGAACATGTTGAACAACCATTGGAACAGGAGACTTGAAAGTATTCTTCGGTACGGAGTTCCCTTTTCGTCAAGCGGTCTACGATGATTACGAAGAGAGTGCAATGAAAGCATCTGCACGGCGTTTTTTTGCTTGTTCCCAAGAGAAACAGGAAGATTCATTCACACAAGGTTCTGCTCAGGTTTCCCGCTTCGAAAGTCTGGACCGTTTGGTACTTTTCTTGTCGTATCTGTGCGGGTCTGGGATCCATCGAAACGGCTGTGCACTTGACACTCATCGGCTCTCTGATACATGTATGTACGTCGGTGTTTTTCTGGAGTTTTGGAGGGATGCGATTTGGGCCTGTCAATGTTTTGCTTTTGTTGTACGATTCCCTACGCAGTATGCTCCCTTGCTGGGCTTGTATGTAGGACGTTTTTATCAGGGCTGTTGCCGAGTGTGTACGGGTGATGCAATGGACACTCTATTCAACGCCGTGCGCGCTCTCGTGTACTATTTCTTTCCACGCCGCGGTCGACTGCGATAACTATGGTGGAAAATTGGGTTGTGATGTTTATACCTGGACCTGATAGTTTGTGTGCATGTATGTATGTACAAATAGTACGCTTCTTGAGAGAGTGTATATCCGGTGGTCTTTACCCAATACACGAAATGGAGATCCATTGCAGCGGGTATGGGGCATCGCTGGCCGTATTGAGATTAGGGAGCGGGGTTTGTCAGTGATGCTGGCGCTGGCCAATATCAATCAAATCTTGTTTCTAATCATTTGCCACTTGTCCATCATATCACCCGTCTCCTGTCCAGGGCACGGTAACTACTAAACTGCTATTTATAAGGCCATGCATGCTCCGATGGTGCTATTGTTACCATTGAATTCCTTTGATCCTTTGCAGAGGCACACGGCGGGATAACGTGCCTGCCAATCTGCTCCGCCCTCCGCCGTCCCGCCGGTTATTTCTGCAGGCCCTATTGTGGCGGCACTATCCTCTACCGCTCGGGCCGCTCCGCCCCGTTCCTGCGGTCCTCCCCACTAGCACGCAGATCTCCAAGGATACGTCCTAATTGATGACATAACTTTGGCCGTGTGTTTACAAAATTCTTCCCAGCACCTGGTAGCCTTTAAACTGGGTATGACCAGCTCAAGAAAGAGTTGTATGCTTGAAATAGTAGTATTCAATACCTGATGAGGACCGCTATGGGCGCGGGGCATGAATTGCAGGGAAAATAGAGTTTTACTCTACGTGTTGAGATATAAGCTGACGGACCTCAGTAGTATGTTTGGTTCAGCAATATGGATGTGCCTGGCGATATTTGTAGCCCGTAACGAGCGCCATGACATGGCAAGCCGTACCCGCCACCGAGCATATATGAAATAACTGATGAGAGTGGCCCCAGATATCAAATGAACCAGGACTCAGCCGTTCGGGGAGTCGACTAACAAACAGGCCGACGCCAAGTAAGAGAGACAGCCCTTCCGCAAGATACCACTGAGCACCGATTTGCTTACACGCTTCACTCCACCCCAAAGTGCCAGTGCGGTGGAAAATCGGTAGCATTGCCGATATCGCAAGTAATGTGAACACACTCCCACGCAGGATCCTCATCTTGCTTCCTCCGCCGCCAGTATCAAACAGCCTGACTGCTGCCGCCAGCCCAGCACCGAGATTGAGCACCCAGTATACGCGCTGAACGGTCGCGTTGCAATAGAAGGCGTAATATGTCGCCGATGAGCCGCCCCCGACAGCGAGAAAGCAGATGCCGAGAATGTCCATCTTGCCCCAGAAATGGTGGACGTTATACGAATGGCTTCTGAGCGTGTGGAACGTGGTGCTGAGACCGAAACAGATCGCCGCAGCGGTGAGTGAGGCGCCAAACGCGAATTTGTCTCCCGAACTGAGGCTGCCAGGCTTTGGGGATGCCCGAGCACACTGGTACAGAGCAGTGCCCGCTGCGACGAACGCCGCGGAGCCGAGCAGGTGCGTCCATATATTCATGGTCTCCATGTGCAGGCATCGCCAGAGGCGGAAGGATCGCCTGTATGAGTAGGTTGGCATGGGGTGGCCGTGGATGATGCAGTCGTTGTCGCGGAGCCAGGCAGGGATTTGGTCTTTGGACGCGATTAAGGGCCAGTATGGACGGGCGTCTGGCTTATCGACGGCCGGGCTGTGGCCGGCATGTCTGGTGGGAGGCGGTCGGGACGGTGTTGCACTTCTTCGCATGTTTGCAGTACCTTGGGACTCGAGCGATGGAGTGTCGCGCTCCGAGAGGGAGCCCCCAGCCATTTTGAAAGCCCTGGGGTGAGAGCCATAGCCGCCGCCTGATGCGTTTGGGGCCACAAGGCTGACGAGGATGCAGGGCGCCAGCACACAGAGGCCCGTGCGCGATGCGGCCGAAAAGGGGTTAGCCTTGGCCTGGGACAGCTGCATCGCCCCCAAACCAACTCGACGTCCAGTCATCTCTGCTCTGGACAGTTACTCTTCGACAGTGCAATTGGCTCGGACACAGAGACTGCAGCAATGCGTCCTCGCCCAGACGAGGCTCTTGTCATTCGAAATGCAAGGCTCTGTCCTTTCCGATACTTGAGAGATGAGCTCTCAGCTCAGCCAAGTGGCCGTGCATGCCCGAGCGGCATATATGCCCTTTTTAGCACCTCAAGTATGCGACTTGGTGACAGACCGCCCGAGAACTAAATAGTAGAAGAGCCGGTTCTACTTTCATGAGAGTGAAATAGCCTACTGCAACGAGAACCAGGTATCATGGTGAATTCACACAGCATACTATCCAGCAGGTCTCTTCCTGCCCTCCTTGTTCCTCGCTCACAAAGGGATAATGCAACAGTGGTGACAGGATGGGTATCAGGGCCCGACAGCAGAGGCACAATCGACATAGTCTGGGGATCTTTCTTTACCATCTTCCTTTGCACTTGAACAGCAGTGTGTCTGAACATTCCGCATCCGAGCGATAGCCCAGTTCAGATCCTAGGAAGGAAGGCTAAGTGGATGGCCTGGGCTATTGTAGGCCCCGAGATAGTCCTTTCCGTAGCCCTTGGGCAGTATGCCTCCGCGCGACGGTCAGTTAAGCGTTTTCATGCACTTGGATACCCGCAGTGGACACTCCGGCATGGTTTCTTCGCAGATATGGGAGGCATACTGCTGCAACCCAGAGAAAGTACCCCGTTCCTAGTCAATAGCCGCCAGCTAGCATATTTGTTGGAGAAGAAATATCTCGAAAATCCTAACATCACAGCGGAAGAGATATGGGACAAATCCAAGGCCGACACGCTCAGCAAACTCCTCACCTTGCTCCAGGCCAGCTGGCTCATCCTGCACCTTGTCGGATATGACGGTGATGCAGGACTGGGAATTGGTCGAATTCGTGCGAAAATCTGGCTGATACTGAGTATTAAACTCAATCGTAGGCAATCTAGGAATGGATAACCTCATGCCCACTTGCTATGCCTGCTGGATAAGAATCGTATGTCACCCGATGAGCAAGTTGCTGGCTCAAGGACTGTTCTGGAGTTAGTGATTCTGCTGGTAGATCAAATGAACAGAAACAGAGAAAGCAAGCACTCACACTCTCAGAAGAGGCAGAGAATAGGGTAGGTGCTACAGTCTGTGATGACAGTTGTTGACCATACCCCTAGAGACTAGAATAAGTAGATGTCTTTAGATTGGGGTAGACACAACACACTTCTGACCACCAAGCACGGTGAAAATCAACATCCTGGAGTTTAACAACCTTGCCACCTTGGATGAACCTGCAGGGCCCTGGGAGCACATGTTTGTTGTAGAGATCAATGGCAGCACGCAGGTTAACTTTCTGCTCCTCAATGGTAGTTGGATCTTCAATCATGGCCTGGAGCTCTTGGATGCGAGAATCAACATCCCATTGGATTGGAATTGGACATGCTGGAAGTGGGTTGAATGACCTCAGCATGATTGCACAGTTGAAGATATTCCTGATGTTCTCCTATGTTGAAGGTCAATGGAAGGGTGTGGAAGATATGAGATGTGACAGACCGGGATGAGCATCATGGTGGGGCTGAAACGCCGGGGCATCTGGTGTATGCTGTCGTCCTAGCTTATGCAGCTTATTATGTCATACTATAGGTTGTTCCTTTGACTAAACTACACCAAACCAGAGACCCTCCATCTCATTGCAGTCAGTCTCCCTTCTCCTCCACAACAACATGAACAGATGGCTTCCCTGTCAGAAAACAACCGCGACGCCGTTGCACAGCATCCTCTGGGCGGTACCCTCGACTACCTGCGAAAGTCACTCCAGGATGTGGAGCGCTCATATTCCATTGTCAGTTCCCTTGATGGCGCAGATGACAGATGTGGACACCTCCGAAATGTGGTATCTCAACTCCTGACCACCTTGATGGGGACACACGCTGCGTTCAATCTTCGTTCAAAAGCCAGCAGTCGAGATGTGGCCTTCGAGTTGGCCAGTTGCTTCGCGCAGATTCGGCAAGGATACTTCAGTTACTCCGACTATCGTCCACTTGTGATGCTCGTCATCCAAAAGGCCTCAGACCTTGAGATCTGGAGCGCTGTTATCGATATCGTTAACAAGCTATCAAAAGTGGCCCTAACCCCACCAACAAACGTACCTTTAACATTTAACGATACCCCGATCACTTATTCCTCCGCGTCGCAACAAGGTGCTGAACAGACCCGGCGGCTAGTCGAGGCAAGAGTCTTTGACGAGATCTATCAGTGTACTTATCAAGATGTGCAAGGATTCTTTGAGAAATACTTTGAGGGAAAGACCTGGACAGGTCGTGCTCAAGACATTTACAAATCCATCAAGGACCAACATGTCAATGGCAGATGGTACAATCTGCCTGACTCACCGAGCCAAACCCAGATGCAAGAGTGGTTGTTTCAATTGCAGGAAAATTTCCTCCCAATGGAACGACGTCGCTACTATACCATAAGGATTTCAAATGAGCTTATTGGCAGTGAGGCTTGCCATCAGGTAGATCTGATCGTTAAGCAAAGGAACAAAGAGTCGTCGAGCTTAAAGCACGATTGGAAAGACCTTGAGGTGATTGGTGAATTGAAGGCATCCAACAATGATGGCATCAAAAAAACCTTGGTTCAGCTAGGCCGCTACGCGCGAGATGTGTTTACGTGCCAGCCAACGCGCCGCTATCTCCATGCATTCACCATCTGCGGGCGTGCGATGGAGGTGTGGGTATTTGATCGCTCTGGGTGCTACAGCCCAGGCCCTTTTGATATTCATAATGAGCCGGCACGTTTTGTACAGGTGGTCACTGGGTACTTGATGATGAATGAGGATGAACTGGGGTTAGACACATTCGTGGAACGAGATGGCGATTCTCACTTCATACACATTGAGCCGGAGGGGGTTCCAATAAGCAGGTTGCAACTGCACCCGAAGCCGCTCAGCTGTCAACGAGCAATTGTATGCCGTGGCACATCTTGCTACCTCACACGGCCCCCAAATTCACCAGAGCCCGATGACTGGGGCTATGTCACCAAATTCTCATGGACCTCCGACAGAAGGAAGGCCGAAGCAGATCTTCTCAGGTTGGTCAATCGGAAAGGAATCAGAGGTATTGCTACATTGGTTGGCCATAGCTCCATCACCGACATCCAACAGATGCGCTCAGGCATGACATTTACAAAGCCGTACTGTTTTCGTGGCACATCTAGCTTGGTGTCATCTTTGTCTAAATCTGTTTCTCAGTCACATTCGCTAAGTGCCACTCCATGGTCGTCCAGTGACCTCCACAACTTAGCTAAACGAAAATCAGCCGATGCCGACACGAAACCACCAAAGCGATCCAAGTCCACTGGCTACCAATCGAATCCTTCACACGACAATGTTACATACGATGTGGAAGAAGCCCAGGGGAGCAGTCTGCTCGCCCCTCATAGTAATCCATATGACAACCGGATTTTTCGCTGCCTTGTTATCAGTCCCGCAGGCCGGCCCATCCACAAATATCAGTCCTCTTTAGAGTTGTTGGAGGCGTGTCGTGACGCCATTGGGGCACACAGATCCCTTTATATAGATGGAAACATCCTTCATCGAGATATTTCTGAAAACAACATCATCATAACTGATTCAATTAAGACTGGGTTCGCAGGGATGCTGATTGATATGGATCTTGCTAAAGAACTTGGTAGTGGGCGGAGCGGTGCACGTTGCCGCACAGGTACCATGGAGTTCATGGCCATTGAAGTGCTTCTCAATGTTGACCATACTTATCGACATGATCTCGAGTCATTCTTCTATGTTTTGCTTTATCAGTGTGGTCTACGTGGCTGGGAGTTTGTGAACAAATCAAAAAATCGGCCCTTATATAGTATGTTTAGGAATTGGTATACCGGCACATTTCGAGATATCGCAGCGGCCAAACGAGGTAATATGGATGCAAATGGATTTGAGGATATATTACAAGAGTTCCCGCCTGAATTTGACTCTGTCAAACCACTCTGCAAGGAGTTCCGGAGTGTTTTGTTTCCGATACGTGATGGCGCGATTTTCACGGGAACCCCGAAAAATCCCGAAATTCTCTATGGACCGATCATCAAGGCTTTTGACAAGGCTATTGAAAGTATGAAAGTGGGAGTATAGGCTACTGATTACTTGCAGAAGTCAATGGTATAAAGCTTTCAGGCTCCCATAGTGTGCTCCCCTAGTGTGCATTCTTCACATCGCAAACTCGAAAAATGACTTGCGAACGAAAGCTCTAGCACGGCCGGCCAGGTAAATGGGAACGCAAGCATCGAATTCACCGGCAACACCGAAAGAGAATATAGAGCGTTTTCCTGAGAACGAAATCCCTATTTCATGAATAAATCACTCCCAATCGCGGCGGTATGCCAAGGTACACTCGTCACGCCGCCTGAAAAGAGTCAGGCACCTACTACCGTTGTCCGGCAGGATACGATCAATCGCCTAGATTGCTTTGAGGAGGAGCAGAAGAAGGCGAAGCCCATACTTGCGTGGGAGATTGGGTTGATTCTTCCGATTGTCGTTCTTTATGTGGTTGCGAGGGGGTACATGCTTGTTGAGGTCTTTATGGGCCTGAGACGCCTCCCTGCTGAGGCATATCAGACATTTAGCTTTGTGCAGATACTGCCTCACTGGTAGAGAATATGTGCTTTGTCTTGATATAGATACCAACATTTGCAAGAGATCCTCAGTTATTATTTTTCGGTAGTATCGTATCACTCCAAATGTGCTGGACAATATTATTCAGCGTCCCGGACACATATCCGCAGCATAGTCACCAAATAATCTAAACCAAGCACAAACAACTGTTCTTTCTATGGAAGAAACACCTGGGAAATAGCCACCTTTTCACATCCACAAAATGTCTAAAAAGAATGCCTGATAGAGGTCATCTCGACTTTTTTTTGTATATCAGCAAAAATCCACCTAGATAGCAATTAAATAGTCCGGTATATAGTTCATGTAGAAAGGGCATAGTCCAAAGGTCATTCAAAGTTGCGAGAAAGGAGCTCGGGAGTGGTTGGGACTAGTTGGTATGCCGCCGGCTTAAATTGTGACTCATCGCCTCGATTCTCGCGTCTTCCTCCGCAAGACGCTTCTCGCCAGGTAGGATAATCTATTCATTGATTAGAGTTTAATTCGGAATAGTGGTCGAGGCTTCTCAGAGAGAAGAGGGAGAAGGGAATAATAATAATAATAATAGACTTACAGCGCGATCCAGTTCATACGGTAGACCACGGTGTTTGCCACGAATCATCATGGCGCATATCACTAATTTGCCTATGATGCTGAACTGTCCCACCAGTGCAGTATTCACCGATGGGTGTCCAAGACTAAGCCCGACGTTTCCGCTAAAGCCAGCTACGTCAGTTATCGCTAGGAGTAACAAGGGGACCCGAAACAACGTACTAGGCAGAAATCACTTCAAAAAAGATGCCAAACATATTGAAGCCCTGGGAGGAAAAAGGAATCGTTAGCCCATATTCAAATCAACTGCACTATCGGATTCAAAGGGCCCGGTGTTAACTTACAGGATCATTCCCATCCGCGATCTTACTACCCTCGGAAATGGCGATGACGAAGACTCCCAGAAAGACGTACCACAAATCAAACGCCAACTGCATTTTGATATGGACCCCGAGATACGAGGTTCGTTTCATTTCGACCAGTTCCTCTGAGGAATCGAAAATGCCAAGCGATGATTCTTCATACGTATTGGTTCTAAAAAGAAATGGGTTGGGAAGTTAGCAAACCTGCGGTTCTAGCCAGAGACACGGAAGACGCTTACCCTCTCACACTGAGAGCAATTGGAAAGACAGAGATATACATCATAACTACCCAAGACCTTCATTAGCCATCTATCTTCCAACCGCATTTTGACGATTTTGCCCACTTACCCATCAAACTGAACTGAGCGGCTGGATGCACCTTGGCAACAGCGAAGCTGGCAGTGCCGGTAGTACGTGCAGAGGCGGTTTGGAAAAGAGCAGCACAGAATCGGTGCCATCCGGAATCGATTACGGTAACTTCTGGGTAGTGAAGGTCCAAAATCAAGAACAAGATGACATCAAAGCCGTTGATGAGAACCAAGCTGCCAAAGAGCAGCCAAGTGACCTTGCTTGGAAACAGAACGGTGTAGCAACGTCTGGGATGGTCCAGCAAAAAGTTCAGCGGCTCTTTGATGGAGGAATTTTCAGGGGTAAGCTTGAACGCTATCCAGATGATCAACCGCAGGACACAGGGGTATGCGGTGTTTCCGATGTAGATCAGGAAGGTCATCCATAGCATTGGAAAAGTGGACTCCCGGAAGCTAATCATGGAGTCCGGGGTGAGTGTGTAGCCGAGGTTGTTGAAAGTGGTCTGGGACGAATAGAACGCCCTTTTGAGAGAAATATCAGAGATTATGGCTGCCCGAAAAGAGAACGAAACCTCTTACCACCAGGTGGGGTTGACACCGCAGTCTTTACGAACGTAATCTCGGTACTTCTGCTCAGCATTCCAAATCCAGGCGGTCAGACCGAGGGCCCCAAGAGCGTGCCAAAAGACGTAATATCCTGCCACACGACATTCAATATTGCACAAAAACGCGGGTATCACGGGCCATGAGACATACCACCAGCAATTTTGAGCAGCAGTCTCAAGCTACGGTATTCGATACCGCCAAGCTCTTCTTTCTGCTCTTCAGTCAAGCCGAGAAACTTGGAGTTCCTTCCAACGGTGGGGTTGTAGGAGAGGTACGGCAAGGCTTGAACTGTTCCTCTAGATGAAGTTCTGGTGATTGGCAGCCTAGACCTAGAGCGCGATCTCCCTCTAGAAGAACCACCGATGATGAAAGCGGACGAGGCGACATGCTCAACGGAAGCAGCGCGTGAGAGGATTCTCTCCATTGCGGGAAGCCGGCGGTGTGTATCGGACGGACCAGCACCAGATGCATCATCCATGATACTCTTTGTCATATCGGCTGCGGGCACTTGTATCAGCACAGAAGTTGCTGCCGGTGAAGTTTAGAGGGGTTTTAGAAATCTCACCGTCGTCATCCTCATCGACCTCTTGCACCTTGTGTCCTGCGTAGCGTTAGTTGAAGCTCGGTCAATCGGAGGCGATAACAATTACCTTTTTCAAACTCCCTTGGGCCCGGAATCCTGAGTGCCTTTCCACGGGATGGCTTGTCAAAAGTATCGGATGAAAAGCTGATGTGGCCAGGCTGGGGCGTCGGTCTCTCGGTATTATTTTCAGTCGCTGGAGTCTGCTCCTGCGAGGTAGCGGGCGAATCTGACGGGTCGCCCTTGTTAGAGGGTCGCTGTCGGAGAGTGGACCAATTGGCTTCCTCATTCGCAGGGTCGGGACGCAATACTCTGATGTTGTTGGAATTGGCGGTCTCGTCGCTCTTGATGCCCTTTGAGCTGACAGACAGCAAATGGGCGCGCGAACGCTCGGAGGACGGAAGCCGCGAGAACCGTACTAGCGGTTTGGGATCAGCGACTAGTCGAAGAGAATGGAGGTGAAAGATTGAAAAGGAGAAATGGAGTACCAATGTCCTTGAATTTCTTCTCGAACCAGTACAACCGGACGTAGACAACGATGACGTTGATAAAACACATGTTGCCCATGGTGGGGAGGAACCAGACGACAATCTGCTGGTAGAGCTTCATCTCCTTGAGATCGACCCTGAAGAACGGTTGGTGATGTCAGACCACGAGCCACAACCAGCCACATGCGCCACGGAATTTGCTCCTGTTATCGATATAAAAAAACGTCAAGGGAGGAACGTACGTGTTGAGACCGGTGACGGTGGAGGCACTGACTGCCTGGAAGAAGGCATCAATGCCGGCCATGTTCTTGATGGGACATAGGATGACGGTGCCCACGAAGCACAGAGTAAGGATGTAGGCATCTAGCTTTTGCAATTTTCTCAATCAGGATTTGAAACGAGGGCGAGTCGGGACATGGAATGGGGGGACTCACAATGGATCCGGATGTAGTTGATATGCGGCAGATGCAGCGATGGAGTCCACATCTTGAACGAGGTCAACTCGACAGCCAGCCTCTTCGCGGTGGAAGAGCCCGGATCCAACCGACGATTGTGTGGAGAGACGGAGAGGGAGAGGGAGACAGAGGAGAGCGTAGAGGTTAGGGACAAAGGAAAGATGAAAGAACCTCGACAATCAACTTCCTGGGTTCAGCAAGTGTCAGAAAACCAAAGAGCACATGGTGAGCTGGGGAGTCCAAGAAGGAGAGCGGATGGGCAAGACTGAGAGAAAGAAGAACGAGACGGGGAGCAGGAAAAATTATATAAAATATAGTTAGTAGTCAGAGGGCATGAGGGGCCAGGGCTACGTCGAGGGTGTCACTAGCTACTAGCTAGCTTGGTACTGTACAAGATGATGAAAAATAAACTAATAAGAATAAAAGCATAATGAGAGTGAAATCAGCCATTGAATTTTCTTTTTTGTTGCGGTCATTATTTGTTCTCTTTTTCCAGCATCCAAGGTTTGGCTGAACTACGGCACAGGGAAGAGAGAGGGGGGAGGTTAACCTTGCTCGGGCTTGGAACCAGGCACGGACTGCACTGGCCGGCGAGAGACGGTGTACCACTCCCAGCTCGGTTTTCGCCTCTTTGTCTTCCCTGTCTGTCTGTCGACACGGACGAATCGAGGAGAAGAACTTGTTGACATTGTTTACAGCCAAGACGTGAAAATACCGGGAGCCATATCTCGTCGTTGATGGAGTATCGCTGACAGTATTAGTTAGTGACCCTCAGAGCTAGCTAATCCAACTGCGTCTCAGCCACAACGACGGTCGATCCGGGCTGCCATGTATTGTTTCTAGTGCAATCCGTAAATTTGCTGCAGAAAATACCTTCTTGTTACCTCCCTGCAGTACCCAAGTCTTTCCGAAGCCCACCGCCCAATCGCAGCTCCGGGTGCGTACCACATGTGGCTCTCTCGCTGCATCAAAGGACAGCAGCAGAAGAGAAAGAAGAAGAGAGAAAGAAGAAGACAGGGACCGGCAAATGCAGCGACAAGGCAGCCCGCTACCCGGCCAGACAACAACCATGTCGAAGAAGCTCGCGGACGAGCTGTTGCGCTGGTTCTGTGCGAAAAGCTTGACTGGCAATACCGGCCATGCATTGGCGCTCGCAGCAATTAACCTCAATCTCGTTAGCGCCGGTGGGAACGCTCCCCAAGTCCACATCCACCGTCTCGTTCGCCATCAACAAAATCCCTCATCTTCACACACACACACACACACATCCGCTCTCTCTCTCTCTCCAGCAATCCCGCAGTCTGCTTGGCTGCTTGTCCATCTGCACATCCGCCTCTTGCCTCCTCCTTCTCCCTCGGCATCCACCGACCGCCCCAGCCCAGCGCACACCGTGTCATCCCATACCACTCAATCCCCTGGTTCCACGAGCTGTCTCTCCACGGTAACAAACCCGGTGGCTGTTGCACAATCTAGATCGCGGCTATCGTCGTGATTTTGTTTCTTAGTTGTTCTTATTTCATTATTTTTACTTGACCTTTCATCTCCCTCTCTCCTTTTGCAGGGACTCTTCGACTTTAGCTGGGTAGCATCATCTCCCAAGACTCCAATCTCAGCCGTGTTGAACCCCATCTCGTTCACTCAATTTTAGGAATCAACGTCCAGAATTGATATGTCTGGTTTGCAGATCTCCAGCCCAATCTTGCATTCCACCCTTGCAGAGCGGCCCGGCTGTCCAGTTGAGTCAATCACCCTCAAAGCATGCCCTCAGCCACTGTTCCATCTCTCGCAGACCCAGGCACGCCCTCATTGGAGATCTCGTGCTTCACGTTACTCAAGGTTTCGCACCCGAAAAACTCCGTGCATAAGCTTCGTCTGCGTCATTGGAAGCCCTGGGGAAGCCATCCCGTCCAGCTCCAGCCTGAGCTCAACTCCTTTTCTCCTCTTTGCCAACCCGCGCCTTCGTTTTCAAAACATGACCCGCCAGAGGGGATGAACGTGTAGAAAAAGTAATCCCTGCTGACACGATGTCGTTGCATCAAAAGGAATTCATCCAAGTTTCTTCCTCTTCTTCGGCGTCTCTTGGCCAACTCCTGAACTAATCACTAGTTGGTGACCATCTATCAGTTTTTATGGCTATTCTACCACCCACAGGCGACCGACAGCTGACTAGCTGATGCTGTTATACACACGCCTTGGTGTAAGCTGAACCTACCCAAGGTTCAATGAATCACCTTGGAGTCGCGCATGAACGCGCATTAAGTAACCCTTTTGTGAGTATCGATTACTACTATGTAAGACCCGGCCTCGAGGGACATGTCCGTCATGGCAACCCTGTCCGACCGTGGGATTCCTCAAGCAAACTCTGTGGCCACTGACTACGCACATATTCAGCACCCCATACCGCGCCTGCTTCGGTATCCATTCGAAAATTAATCATCCAAGACGCTTGGCGCAGATGGAGAGGCACAAGCCCAACTGCCTATCTCGATGGATTAGGCAGGGATACGCGAAACCATCAATGTAGAAGCTCGCGCTGTATCCTTCGATATCCCGACACGGGGAACCACTGCATGGGAGGTAAGTAGCGAAAAAAGAAAGCAACAGGGCAAAGAACTCGCCCAGAAAACTGATGAATTTCCACCTGAATCTGAATCCGATTACGGTCTGCATTTCTCCACAGTTTCTTGCCCAATTGGCATCCGAACCGTTCAGCCACGAGAGGAGGGATAATCTCCAGGTATGGAGTACATGAGTTAGTTCCATGTCGAAGCTCGCAAATCCACCCCTTGGGAATCGATTAGCCATGTGACGGTCTTCTGCTACCGGTACTATTTTGAGGAGGCAGAACCCGAAGATGGAGACTGCGAGTCTTGATTGCATGCAGGGTTTCTTGGAGGGTATGCAGACAATACATCCGTAGTACACTGCCTACTTTCGTTATCAGATTGAAGTTGAAAACCCCGCAATCTCGTATGTACATGCGGAGTAGTATCTCGGTAGAATCGATGTACATACTACTATGATTCCATGCAGGTTCTCTCGGAGAATCCGTCATCAGCCTCAAGAAAACGGCTTCCTGGAATGGGAAGTGATTCTCGAGAGTGACATATGACCATACTTCTTCAAACTGACATTACTGGTCGCTCACCAGCCCTTGTTCTCGCATATTCTTTAGCTAAGCAAGCAAAAAACAAGTAGAATGACATATCGTTGAGACTGAAAAAAAATCATTGGTAGACCATAGGACCCGACTTTCTGGGCAGGTGATACCCGTCCGTGGTCAGCAGGACGGGCTTTGAAATCCGGCCAAACGGCCAAGCACCAAAACAAAAGTAAAAGGGTAATCTGGGAACGAAAAGAAAAGAAAATTCCATCCTTCGTCGCTATCTTCCAGCTTGAAAGTTATCCACAGGAAAACACAGGGATAGCTGGATGCCGCATCACAGGCAAAGGTGGAATAAATGGCCTACTTATACCCAGAAGTTAGTGGTTCATTCAACAACAAGGCAAGATGGCCGAGCGGTTAAGGCGTTGCACTCAAGCTTCTCAGCTTAGCCACCCAATCAAAAGGTGGTGTGAATTGCAATGGGGAAACCCGCGGGAGTTCGAATCTCCCTCTTGTCAACATTTCTTTTTGATTTTTTTCCCCCGGTGTCTCTCTCCCACCACAACTTCCTTTCCTTTTTCTTTTTTCTTTTCTTTTTTGGTGGGTCCTCCATATCCTCTACTCACTCCAATTCATCAAATGGGTCTTCAAGGATCTATGGGATTCCTTCAGAGCTCGTCATATTTGTCGAACTCGAAATCATTTACAATTGATGATAGCCTGAGAAGAGCTCCGACCTGGAAGACATCACTTGATAGCAATAATGCGCTCTACATAAGCTCAGAGTAATTTACATAATATCTTGCAAAACCCCCAGAAGAAGTTGCCTCTTATGCGTTCTATGCAGTTATCCCATAAACGAAAAACAGGGGAGAAATAGAAAAAGGATTTTGAGCAAAAACCCAAGGGGAGACCAATTCATCCACGTACCTGAAGCCCGCCCAAATACCGGTGTCTACGTGCCGCAATGCAAAAACTCCCAGAGACACGACTTTTTTTTTCACAGTCCCATTTACCCAGTAGAAAAGGAAAACCCAGAAGAAAAGCAGGCAGGGGGCTCCCCGATTCTCCACCCCAGCAGAAGACACTGGGAAGCGAGCGCGAAGTGCTCGTGGCCATGAATCAAGGGAATTCATCCGACAGAAACCGCGAACAAAACGTACCATTCTAAACATCCTCGAATTCATCCTCCTCCTCATCTGATTCCTCCTTCTTGACTTCCGGCTCCAGCTTGATCTTCTTAGACGCCGGTCCCTCGTCGGCCGGCGTAATCGGCGTCGGTGCGCTGGTCTGAGGCGCGCTACTTCCAGACTCAGACTCCAATTCTCTCTTCAGCGAACCATTGACCGATGGCGGTTTGGTCGCAGCAGCCTGGTTCGCTGGGGTATCAGCCGCGCTCGGCGCGATGCCCACATCTTCAAACTCGTCTTCTTCCTCGTCCGATTCTTCTTCGCTCACATCTTCCTGGGCCTCCCTCTCCTTCTCGCGCGCCATTTCAGCATAGTAAGCAGCGACGCTGTCGTCCAAACTGTCAACTTCTGGCTTCCGATCCTCTTCTGCCTCCGGTTTGATGTCCACTTCGGGCTTGATGCTCACGCCATTCGGCTCTGTCTTCACTTGGGTAGGGCGCACATCCGTGCTAACTGTAGATTGTGTATGCCAAATCGGGAGCGCATTTTGTTTTTCAAGCGCAGCCTTCCTCGCCTCTTCTCTTGCCTGTTCCTCCGCACTTTTCTCGGCAGACGAACTAAGCGAAACCTCCAGAGTCGATGTGTCGGTCTTTGTGATGCCTTTTACGGCGGATTGCTTCGATACGACCACACCCGGTCTGGATGGATTTGTATATTGATTGCGGATGATATCGACCTTGTGATCCCACGCTGTGTCGAAATCATTCGGAGGAACTTCGACTGAATCAATCTGTTTTAGGAGCTTCAACATGGGATCCAATTGCGCCATGAGTTTGCTGTTCTTTTCGTGGCCAGTGCGATCAGCGCCTCCGCGTCCCTCAACCTCGTCCGCTCGAGAAAGCACATATCCGCAGCGTTGACATTCGAATCCTTCCGGCCCGACGTGACTAAGAACCTCGAGCTGGGTCCATTCTGCTTGGCACCGCAAACACACATACTCTTTCCTTTCTGCGCTTGGGGTGTATTGGACTTTAATGGTCGACGTCAGACGAGAAACGCGATACTTGATGGCATCAATAACGGGATGGAGAGGGATATAATAGTATTCTCGGTTCACGGGACGGGTCTGTCCTTCACGTAGCTCCGGGCGCGAATGGCTAGTTAAAGAAGTATCAGGTCAGCTCCTAGAGCATAGTAGTCAGAGCAACGAAAGTTAAATGCCTTACACTGCGATAAGGCGGTCCTCCCGTAAACGGCCACAGAGCTTCCGAAGATCTTTTTGCTGCATCCCCAAAAGGTGCGCTAGATCTTCCGCATGGAGGCTATGAGGCACGTTAGCCGAGAACCACTGAACCACTTGCAAGAATGCATTAGCCATACACTGAGTGTATGAAAAGAGCATCAATCACAAGAATGTGACGAGTCTCGTAGAACGCGCGAGCCACAATGCGGATGAGGCTCCTCGCAAGATCCATCGTCGCGACGAGCTATGGTTGCAGAGGTGAAGGCGAGGGATGGCGCGAAGCAGGTGAAGGAAGCAGTCATATGCTAAACGAGGTTGTTCTCATGGCGTTAACGGACTCCAGTCCCTCCTAGCAGCGATGAGCTGATAGTGAGAGGGAGATTGGTGTTATTTTAACCTCTTCTAAAGCTCCCAAAACCCAGGCAGTAGCAGCGGCGATAAGAGTGATGCGAAGAGCGGCGAACCAGGTATTTGTCCGCTTGAATGGAAGACTGAGATTTGCTTGAAGTCCATCATCCCGGCGGCTCAAAAGAAAAGCGCCCTGGTCGCTGACTAAGCCGCGCGCTTCTGGTTGAAGTTTCAAGAACTGATTTTTTGATGCGAATACGACCGAGCAACATCCAGACAATCCCCAATCGGAGCTAGCAAATGAGCGGGTGCGCACTTTCAACCTCATCATGGATGCGCCTACTTCAGTTTCCTCTCTGCCGACTCCCCAGGAGCAGTCGACACAACCTTCTCCGTCCACGACCCCTACCACCCCTCAAGTCGTACCACAGTCTCCCTCGTCAGCCCCAGGCAACGTTAAGTCTATATCCGACTCAGGGACGGCAGGGGGAGATCGCAGAAATAAACGAAAGGATCTGGGACGGAAAGCTTGGAGGTATGTACCTCTCCGCGCGCGACGGCCTGGTAGAAGTCTGCAGCTAACTAATTCAGCCGCCAACCTTTAGACAGAAGACAACGGAATGAAGCTGAACAAGCTGCGAAGCGTCGAAAGACCGAAGATGGCGAAGATATACCGATCTATGCGACCCAGTTTTCCAAAGAGGACATTGAGGCCGATCAGCGACGGCCGAAGAAAAAGGTTGCGGTCCTCCTTGGATACTCCGGGACGGGTTATCATGGAATGCAAATGTAAAATCATTCGCTACCTCCTGAGGGAATTGGCATTGGGATCTAATGCAGCTTTCTTTCTGACAGGAGCGTAAAAGAACGAACTATCGAAGGCGAAATATTCCCAGCCTTGGTGGCCGCCGGCGCCATCTCCAAAGCTAATGCGATGGACCCCAAGAAATCTTCGTTCGTTCGATGTGCAAGAACCGATAAAGGCGTGCATGCCGCAGGCAATGTGATTTCTTTGAAACTAATCATCGAAGACCCTGACCTTGTAAAGAAGGTCAACGAGATTCTCAGCCCGCAAATTCGGATATGGGGAATTGAGCCGACGAACAAGGGTTTTAGCTGCTACCAGTTTTGCGACTCGAGGATATACGAATACTTGATACCGACTCATTGCTTCGTGCCGCCTCATCCAAGTACATTTCTAGCACAGAAGTTGCTAGAAGCGGCCGAGAAAGAAGGTGATCTCGAAGCTTACAAAAAGCGACAAGAAGAGGTGCTATCTTACTGGGAAGGTGTCGATGATGAATATATTAGGCCAATCTTAAGCACACTTCCAGAGACTACACGAATGAAGGTTCAAGAGGCGCTGTGTATCAAGGACCGGGCCGCGAATGATCAATGTACAGAAGGAAAGGAGGCATCGGACGAAACATCTAGTGCCAGCGCTGTTAAAGAGAACAAGGAGGGAGATTCAAACAGTACTGGAAACAGTGAGCCCGACGATCAAACCATCAACGAAGTCATCAAGACCGTCCGGGCGGCCTATTTCAAAGCAAAGAAGGCCCATCGGATCCATCCTGCTCGTCTGGCTCGCGTTCAAGAAGTGCTAGATCAATATGTCGGAACTCGAAACTTCCACAACTACACTATCCAGAAAACAGCCCGGGACCCATCCGCAAAGCGCGTCATCAAATCCTTCAAGATATCGAAAGAGCCTGTTATCATAAACGGCACAGAATGGCTAAGCCTGAAGGTACACGGTCAGAGTTTTATGATGCATCAGATTAGAAAAATGGTTGCCATGGCGGCTCTGATTGTGCGATGCGGTACCGATCCTCAGCGAATCTCACAGAGCTACGGGCCGCAAAAGATACCGATTCCCAAGGCACCCGGACTTGGTCTTCTCCTCGAGCGACCCATATTCGACACATACAACAAGAAGGCGGTAAAGGAACTAGGCAGGAATCCAATCGACTTTGGCAAATACGAAAAGGAAATAGACGAATTTAAGAATAGAGAGATATACCAACGGATCTTCCGCGAGGAAGAGGAAACGAATGCGTGAGTATCTCTTCCCAACATATTTGCTTGGTTGTCCGTTGCTTTTCGTGGTCTAATCTGTTTATTACGCAGATTTGGCAACTTTTTCAATCACATAGACACGTTCCGTGAAGACTCTTTTCTGTACGTTACGTCCGCAGGAATCCCGGCAGCGCCAGAGAGTGCAGGTCCGTCCGCCGCGGAAACAGGCAAGGATAAGGAGGCCCTGGCCGAAGTCGAGTCTGAGTCTGAGGATGAAGTGGTAAATGGCGGTGAAGAAGGCGGATGAGGCGGGAACGAGGGACTGCGAGCTGCAGGCAGCCCTCACTTGTATACAAAACCAAAAAAATATTCTTCAATATTGAATACATTTCCTGTATATCTGCTCTTCAATCCGGAGAGGAGCCGAAACACGTCTTCAGACTTAAGTCACCAACCTAACTAGTTCCCTGCAGGCCATTGGCTCGCTCAAGTTTCCCAGCACACATTTGCCTAAAATACGAGCATTCGCAAAATCCTCGAATGTAGCAATTTTTATTTTTATTGTGTTTTTGTTTTTTCTGAACAATTTCTTTATTCCAAACTACAACAAGAAGCGGATTGGATTGATAGCAGTACATGCACAGGCATAATCAAGGAAAATCGGACAAACAAACCACAACAACAAAAGAGAAAAAGGCTCCAGAGCATTTCGGGGGAAGGGTTAGCAAAATTGGCTCCGAACCAAAAACGCAAGGCCGGCTTTCAGCTTCAAAAAGCGACAGTCAGGGTTATCATCTGTTTCTTGATCTCGTCTCATATTCGTATCGACATCCGCGAAGTCCGCGGGGGGGGAAGTGGGCCAACAAGACGGGGCTTTTGGCAACGAGTAACGAGGTAGAAAGCAACTAAACTGACGCTGGCACAGGGTGTTGACAACAAAGGGGAAGCATGCGGGTCAGGCGCGCGGAGGGGGATCGATGTTCATTAGGAGTGCATGGCGCACAGCGCGAAAGCAAATAAAAGAGCTGAAAAAAGCATACGCATGGTAGCAAAGTACTGGCAAGAAAAGAAAGAAAAAGAAAAAAAACGAACGGAAGGTGATTTTTTTTTTTTGATACAGGAAAGACAGGAAGGGGAAGAAAGTAAAAAAAGAAAACCACCAAACTTGTGTGCCGGGAATCAATAAGTACGTCAAAAACAAAACAAGGACCTTAGAAAATAAGCGACCGGGCCTTCTGTCTTCTCGCATCGTCCCAGCTAATGTTCGGCTGCGACTGGTGATGCTTGTGTCGAGGCTTCGGCGGCGGTGCCATCGGAGGCCGCGCCGCGTGCGCCAGCGGTGCATCCTTGGCGGGAGTCGGCGGCGCAGGAGGCATTGGGTTGCGCGCACTCATCGGCCGCTCGCTCACGGGCATTTCGCGCTGGGGCGGCTTGGACTTTGTGCTCCGCTCGCGCCGCAGCACCAGCTCCGTCCAGGCGCGGACCTGCCCGTTCCCAGCGGCATATCCTCTGCCGACGGTGTCTGCGAGCACGCCCATCCAGCCCTCTTTCTCGGCGCGGCTGTCGGCGTAGAAGTCGATGACTTCGCCGTTGCCGAAGCGGATGCGGAATCCCTCTTCGACAAACATGTAGCCTTCTTCTTCTTCGGCAAAGGCGGACTTGCGCCGGCCGCCGCCCTTGGCGGAAGTTTCTTTTTGCGTCAGGATTGAGCGATCGTCGATCAGCTTGGACGCTTTGGCAAGGTTGATGGTAGCGCGTGGCTGGCGAGTCGTCTCATGGTACGCCGTCAATTTGGAACCTTGAAGCTTGAAGTAGCGACGACGCCAGTACTACAAGAGGAAAAAAAGTCAGCAAGAACAACAAAACCCATTGGGAGATCAGACACAACATACCGGGCAATCTCCTCCCTGCTGCGACAGGAACCCCTCCCAACTCCTCACCGCGGTATTGTCTGCTTCCCTCATCTCACGAATACACGCATTCATGCTCTTTGGCATATCATCATCCGTGGCACCTTTCGGCTTCGGAACATACAAGAGCTGCAACTCCAGATTTCCAACCATGTACGGCGGCCGGCGCTGCAGCCCTGCAACCACGGTATTCCGCTTGCTCTTGGAATTATTCGTACTAGCCGGAATCTCATCGACCGCCCACTCATTGAAACACGCAACGTCCACAGTCAACGGCCGCCCAAACGCATGCTGCTCGTAGTCAGCCAGGCACACATATGCACGAGCAAAGCTGCCGTCCTTGGCCACCAGATTCCGGACCTTGGCCCAGGGATCGGGCGCCGCGGCCTGGGCCTTCTCTTCGGCTTGTTGCTTCAGCTGCTGTGCTTCCATCTGCTGACGCAACTCCATCTCCCTGCGTTTCTTGGGGGACGCAAAGACCCGGCTGAATGCAGACGTCTTCTGGGGCTTCTGAGCCTTGGGTGGTGAGGGCGGAACGACCTGCGGCTTGGGCTTGAGTTGCTCCGGCTTCATCTGGAGAGTCAGCTGGAATTCGAGCTCGTTCATGACAACGAGTTCAAACTCTTGGCCGATGGGTGCGGATTTTCCCAATTCGAGCCACGAGGTCGTCACACAGTGAAGTCCATTGTCCAGTGTCAGGGAGAAAAATGAGCGTTCGCCTATGGGCGGGGAGTTAATATCGCTTAATGAACTAGCCTATATCACGGGCAATCGACTTACCTCGAGGAAGTGGAAGGTCCAGGTCCTTGACTCCAATGACCTTCACGAAAAGCCGCCCTCTATCCTTTCCGTCTTCTAGATCATCCGCTTGGCCGTTCACATCGGCCTCATCCACTGCACCCAGACTATCTTTGACAACGCTTTCCTGACCAGGCAACGGTGGGACTGGTTCCGCTTTCTTCTTGGTGGCACCGGCAAGCTTAATGCTCTGGCGCCTGGCTTTTGGGTTCCAGGGCTCAGTCGTCCAGGTCTGCTGGCTAGCCTTGCGCTGTGTAGCCCCTACTTGCGGTTCCGTCGCCTTGCTGTTGGCATCATTCGCAACGATGACTTTGGTGTTCTGCCTCATCAGGTAACCTCTCTGTCTCATTGCTTTACCGTCAGCTATATTCTCAACTGATTTATCAAAGGGCGGGTGCTGAGCCCGTTGTGCAGATCCCGCATTCAACATTGATAGGCGGGTGTTTTGCGAGTCCTGATAGGGAGGGAGCTGAGAAAGAGAGAGTTCAAACGCAACCTTTTGAGCCTCTATGACACGATCAAATTCCTCGTCAAGGCCGAAGCCCAAACCTTCGTCGCTGTCTCCGACCGGAATATCAAGCTTGACCAGGGAGGACTGTCGCTTCTCGGCACCCGACATGCCGTTGAATGCGGGGTGATCAGATTTAACAGATCCAAGCGTCAATTCACACGCGGTGGCTGGTCGGCCGTCCTGTCCATGTTCCGAAATCGATGGTATTCTTGGTCCCTGTCCGCTTACCTTTCGTCGGACTGCTGCCATCGATTCCGCATCTGCAGGTGTCAGTGAGGGTCTGGTCTGGAGGCCAGCGCCGGCAGCTTTCACTGTGGCCAATGGGTCTGGGATGGTTGGAGCTGGCTCAGCAGGCTCCTCTTCCGAAAGGCGGTGTCTGATAACGGACTCTGGAGTGCCTGGACACTGCTCCTCTTTGTCATTCTTCTCTGGTGCAGCCTCATCAGCTTGCTCAGCTTGCTCTGGCGTCTCTGGTCTGTGAAGGGAGTCCCTAATGGCGGCCATGTCGAGCGGAGGTGGAGCGTCATCGGAGCTTGGAATCGGAGGGGTGGACCGATCTGCGTAGGAAAGCAAGTCTAATTCAAACTGATGATCCTCATCAGGGGTCGGGGATCTAGATGGCGAGTGGTGCTGGCTGTCATCAGCCGAAGCCCCCCGACTGATTTGCATCGGAACGGGGGTGGACTGGCGTTCGGCGTCTTCAAATTGCTCGATACGCGATTCATCATCCTTGGAAGCGCGCGAGTAATGGCTCTCGTCATCATAATCGTCGTGCAAGGAATGGTCGTGTCCGTCATCGACGCCATCATTGCCCTCCTGGTCGCGATATTCGGGAATATCATAAAGGTCAATCTCGTCCTGATCTTCCTCTTTGACAGAGACATGTTCCTCAACCGCATCGTCGGTTTCAAGGGATGGAATAGGAATGTCCGGATCCAGAGGGAGCGGGCGAAGTGGGCTAGAATCGCCAAGTGAAGAAATGCCGCTGACTTCATCCTCAAATTGATCCTCTCTCTTGAGATTCCGCAAAATCGACCCCCGAGAGATTCGTGGAGTTGTGCACTGCTCAGAGACACTGAGCTCACTCACGATGCTATCCTCGAGCTTGTCCTCGTTCTTCTCGAGACCTCTGTCCTTGTTAGCAGCACGACGCATGCGGCGCTCACGCTGGGTTTCTGCGTCAGAGGGTTGGTGATCCTGGTCCCGAGTCATCATGAGGCGAAGGCGATCCTCCAGCGACATGGAGCCGGAAGTGAGGTCTTCCTTGCTGCAAGAAGCTGGGCGGAGAGGTGCAGGCCGAGACACGCTGCTCACTCTTTCCAGGGTCGCCGTGAGCCGGCGATTGTAATCCGGGCTCCTCTGTAGATTAGCCAGGGGCAGAGGCGGAAGTGGACGACATTCGGAATCCAGGGACTCGAGACGAGACCGGAACGAGCTGGAAGCGCTGGAAGACGGAGGTCGAGCTTCCGGATCTGGAGTGAGGTCGTATTCTGGGCTGAATGGGTCGTATTCATTCTGAGAGATGTCGTCGTTGGTGGTGTCGTCGGGACTGTCATAGCGCCATTGATCAGGCAACATAACGGGAGTCTTGTCGGTGTCTTCGAGACTGGCATCGAAGCTGTCGTCGTGCAGCGAGAAGCTGGCCTCGAAGCTTTCCTCATTCTCGGTGGACTCGTAGCTGCCTTCGCGCGAGCTGGATGCGATCGACGAAGGAACGGGGGTAGTCATCTCGTATTCATTGATCTGAGGGGGTGCGGCGTCAAACGTGACGCTCTTGGTCTGGCGATGGAAGCTACGGCCCTCTCCAAACGACTTGTCGACGGCGGTCGATTCGTCATCAGACCAGATCTCGCTATGGGGGTCGAACGACCTGCCACTGTAGCGGCCATTTTTGTTCAGGGAAGACTTGGGAGGGGATGGAGGCTGAGTCCTGGCGGGCGATGCCTGGCTGACGGCTGGAGCATTGTTCTGCTGCACTGGGCGAGGTGTTGCAGCTTCCTGGGCGGCGCTGGTGTCCTGGATGCTTGGCTTCGGGGTCGCGGTCTGAGAAGGTAATTGGCGTCTTGCATCAGGAGCAGGAGAGGCGGGAGCGTTGTGGTTGCGCTGTTGACTCAGGGGTCTCCCGCCGGCCAAGGGGCGGTCCAGGACCTTGACCTGGGCAGGGTCATACTCGCTCTTCTGCTCTCTGGCGAACATGCTACTGTTCTTGACGCGCGAAGCCTTTTTGAGATTTTCAATTGACGACCTCTTGGCCGAGGAGACTGAAGAAGAGTCATAGGGATTCCTGTTTTCAAAATTGATACGATATGGCGACGCAGGATCGCGACCCTGCCAGAACAGGCGCGGCGACGCGGATGCGTTCAGCGGCGAGGATTCAAATGGCGATGAATCACCACTGGCAAACCCCTTTTTGTTTGGGTGCGTCAGTAATGCGACGAGACGGTGGAATGGGTCAACGTACCTTTGTCCCAGGAGAGTTGCGTCGCGGCGCAACCGGGCTGATTTCCGAGAGCGGGCGCTGGGCGCTGGCCATGTTTTGAAACCGAATGGAGTCAACACAATGGCAATGTTCTGGCCGAGACAAGTTAGCGCACTCGGACAGAAACATGTTCTGGAATTGTGTCTCAATACCTCAGAGAGCAAGAATTGGGGGATTTGCAGGACGATCGTTGCTGGGGGGGCGTGTAACGAAGGACGGCCGCTTGGAGAGATTGGGCTGAAAGAAAGACCAACAACACAAACCCAAAGAGACAGACACGCAGAGGATAGAAGCAAGAAAGTGGAACTGGCAGGGGATGAAAGAGTGGAACGCAGAAAGGCAGCAAATTGGAAGAGAGCAACAGGCCGAGGTAGCAGTGTGATGGGCGATGGAGCAGGAAGATGAAGCGACAGGAAGAAGGAAAGGGAAGAGAAGAATGAGAAGAAGTGAGGCGAGAAGGGAACAAGACAGGAGAGAGAAGAAGAGGAAGAAGAAGAGGATGAGGATGAGGATGGGAGACGAGAGGTGGTGGATGGGATCGTATATTTGGGGATGAACGGGGATGTTGATCTTGTTGTTGTTGATGTTGTTGTGTAAACAGAGAAGCCTTGGATATATTTCACTAACTGCCTCATCGCCCACAAAGTGCCGCGAGCGCGTGTTGAGCAGCTGGAGTTCGGCTTCATCCTCTGGCAGCGTCTCGCTTGTTGACCAGCCGCCCATCCCTGTGCTGTTGGCACGGCAACCCGCCCACTCTGGCTGCTTGGCGCCAACTTTGCAAATCTTCATCATCATCATCATCATCATCATAGCCATCATTACTGTCTGACAGACACCATGGCTGCTGTCCTCCTCCAGCTGTCGAGGCTGAACGCTGTGTGTCTGCGATGCCATCCCCTCGCACCCGCTCTGCCCGCCCGACACGCTTCCTCCGCCGCTCGCCTGCGCAAACGCACGCCCTCGCGCATGGCCCTGTCGCCGACCGTCGCCCAGTCGTCCATCAAGTACGGTGCAAAGGGGAAGAAGCCCGTCCGTCGCCTCGAGAACAGTCCGTTTGGCGGCATGAACCAGACGCGAGCCAACCTGCGCGACCGCCAGCGCCCGCGATCGCAGGCCGAGCTCAAGCGGGCGTCGTTTGGCAGGGACAGCGGCGACGAGCACGGCCAGCAGCCGTCGCCGTTCAGGGCCCTGAAGATGCAGGCTGCCCTCGCGTCCGTCTCGTACGGCCGTCGCACCGCCGTCAAGTCCAGGATCGCAACCATCACCAGCTTCGACCACTTCGCCCTGCTGCCCGCCGTGCGCCAGGCCGTCTGCGAGAACGCCCTCGCCGGCCTCGACTATGTCACGCCCACTCCCATCCAGCGACTCGCCATCCCGGCCTTGCTCAAGCAGGGCGCCGCCATGCCCACGCCCGAGGACGGGGAGCAGGACGTGCCGCGCTTCGACCAGTATCTCCTGGCCGCCGAGACGGGCTCCGGGAAGACGCTGGCCTACCTTGTCCCCGTCGTCGATGCCATCAAGCGTGGCGAAGCGGCAGAGGAGAAGGGAGACGCAAGGCTGGCCGAGGAGGAGGAGAAGGAGAAGGAGAAGAAGAAGAAAGAGGACCAGAACGTCTTTGAGCTCGAAGCGCCAGACGAAGAGGAGCCTGCCAACATCCCCAAGAACATCGTCAAGCCGCGCGCCGTCATCCTCGTTCCCACGTCGGAGCTGGTCCAGCAGATCGGCCGCATCGTCAAGCAGCTCTCCCACGCCGCAAAGTACCGCTCTGCCCTTCTCGCCTCCAGCTACACTCCCCGCAAGATCAGAAACGCCCTCTTCAGCCCTGCCGGCGTCGACATCCTCGTCACCACGCCCCGCCTCCTGGCCTCCATCGCCGAAGGGAACCCATACATCCTCAGCCGCGTCACCCATCTCGTCGTCGACGAGGCCGACTCGCTCTTCGACAAGTCCTTTTCTCCCACCACCAACGTCATCATCGACAGGACCGCGTCCACCCTCAAGCAGCTCATCCTCTGCTCCGCCACCATCCCTCGATCGCTAGACAACCGCCTGCGCGAGCGCTTCCCGCAGATCCGAAGACTCGTCACCCCGAACCTCCACGCCATCCCTCGAAGAGTCCAGCTCGGCGTGGTAGACATTGACAAAGAACCCTACCGCGGCCGGCGACCGCTGGCCTGCGCAGACGCCATCTGGTCCATCGGCAAGTCCGGAAACCCCTACGACGCCGACGTAGGCTACCAAGTGACGGGTCTCAAAGAGCCCAAATCCATCATCGTGTTCGTCAACGAGCGAGAAACAGCGGAGGAGCTCGCCCAGTTCCTGGTCACAAAGGGCATCAACGCCGTCGCCCTGACTCGCGACACCACCGACAAGCGCCAGGCCCAGATCCTGGCCGACTTCACCGTCGGCAAAGCCCCGCCCGCCCCGGAGGACTACAAGCTACTGAAGCGATCCAAGTTCGAGGACGACTCGGTCCCGTTTATCAACGTCAGATCGCCCACCGAGCCTTCCGGCAAGCGCCTGCCCGACACCAAAGTCCTGGTCGTGACCGACCTCGGCTCGCGCGGTATTGACACCGTCGCTGTTCGAACCGTCATCCTCTACGATGTCCCTCATACTACTATCGACTTTATCCACCGCCTCGGCCGCCTGGGCCGAATGGGCAGGCGAGGTCGCGGCATCGTGTTGGTGGGCAAAAAGGACCGAAAGGATGTTGTCAGGGAGGTCAGAGAGGCCATGTTCCGCGGACAGGCCTTGATCTGACCTGACTACAAGTCGGCCCCTAGACGAGTATACGACCCTGACGGTTTGATCTTTGCTGTTCGCCATTTGTACCATTATTATTATTATCATTATACCTGTATGTATAATCTGCATCTGCCATGGTGTTTGTGGAGCACTGGTATTTGGCTGTACTATATAGACCATGGGATATCTACCGGCTAGAAAAATGGGGTTTTTTGGATGCGAGGCAAAAAGGGAATCAAGGATATTGTTCTATATAGCGTTTTAATTTGACCATCATCTTCTTCATGCTCTGGTCTTTGACTTCCTGGCAGAATCTAACAAGACACTCTCTTCTTGCTGGATTCCGACTACACTCAGACCAGGAATACGGATGTGTTTGCGTATGACAAGCCTGGTCTGTCGTATGCATGATGTGATTTCTCGCTTTGCTACGCATACATATGCACATTTTAGCGGGATGACGGTTGGGCAACAGAAATGTTGTTTTCAGCAAGCAAACACGCCTCATGAGCAAGCAAGTACAGTACCTCCGCTCTCAGATGCCCACATACCACTCTTCCAGCGAAGACCGGCGGGCAATCACAACGACACAGGCTTGTTAAAAGCCCCGTCAGCGGCATCCCCATCGCCATGGCTTTATCAAGCCCAAACGCGTCGGCGATAATCCACTCCTCGCTGTATACCACCAGACCATGGGGATTGTGTTCTCCTACCTAGCCAGACAAGTACTAGAAGACGACCGCAGATCCACCCAGGGCCACTGTGGCTGCGACACCTGCAGGTCTCGCTCCCGGCATCGCCGCCCCAGACCGAGGGCGTGCAAGAAGAAGTCCCGGCCCGAGAGGGATACCGCCCTGCTAGACGGACTCGTCGCGTCCGTGGTTGAGCTCTTCAAGGCGGAGACGGAGCATACGAAATTGCGCACCGAGCAGAGGAGAAGCAGGAGAAGGAAGACCAGGAGGGATCGGCCTGTCGTCGTTGTTAATCAGGCTCCGGGTCATCCTCCCGCTGCGCCTGCACATGCGCCTGTGCCTCCGCAGCATCCGGGTCCTGCTCCGCCTCCTCCTCCTCCTCCTCCTCCTGCTGCTCCGCATGCCGCCGTTGTTCCACCGGCGCAAATGGCACAGGGAATGTATCACCCCGGTCTTGCATCTGGGGCACTCCTGGGCAACATGCCGCACGCGGGTGGTTTTGCCAGCGACGGGGCTGCGCCCGGACCAATGGGCGGAGATGGTGAGTCTGTCGCACTCGGTGCATGCAACGCATGCAATGCCCGTGGCGAGACCACGCATGATATTGACTAACACACCATAACCTTCTCCAGGGAATACAAGACATCACCAATTCAATCCCAGAGCCATGAGAGGATTCGACGACGACGACGACGACGACGACGAGGTCGGCGATATCTCCCCCGCAGACCGATCCCGGCGTGTCGCCGATTCAAGCACCATGCAGCCTTTCTATACGCCGATGGAATCCGTCCCTGTTATGCCCCAGCACACGGGCAGGAGGCGACAGAGACGGAGGGGCCGGTGAGTCTTTTCTTTTTCCCTTGGGTCCCCGGTTTGTTTAAAAGGACGCGCCCTGCTTACGCTTTGTGTGTACGTCGGGGTACTACTAGTCGCGAAGTGTCCGCCGAGGCTGACGAAGCTGGTTGGCCGGCTGAAGAAGGCCGCTTACGGCCCCGTCTCAGGCAACGGCGGCGACAACGGCGCGAGACTCCAGGCCGGGGTGCAGAGCGTCCGAGCACGGCTGGGGAAGAGGATGCTCATAGGCCATTGGCTCCTGGCCACGAGGCTGCACGCGGGGAATCAGTGTAGCACAGGCAGATGCACTGTGTTCTTTTTGGCAGAAATGATTTGCAATGTTTTTATCAAAGGCTTCCTGGGAGTTTTGCTCATGCAGTGTGCTCTGAGGTGGTTTGTTTGTTTTCTGATAGGAGGGCAGGGTGTAATAGTCTGTTTGCCATATAGAGAGCATCCTGCAGCAAGTTTGGATAACAAAGGGTTGAGCCTCTTGTAGTATAAATTCCAAGTAACAGATGGCATCACATCAAGCCAAGTAGAGCAAACACTCTTCAAGCCCGCTCACAGCCAAATAGCCACACAGCCGCCCAAAAGCCAATAAATCCACCCATCCACACAAAACTCCCACAGGAGAGCCCATCGCAACATCACACCCACAGCCAACTTACCAAAATCCCTCCCCCGCTAACCACGCAAAACCAAAAAAATGGCCTTCCTCACCTGGTGGTCCAAATTCCGCGACGACCTGCACTGCCCGCGCGAGACCACCCGCGAGACCCTCCGCCGCCTGGGCCGCACCCCGCCCGAATTCTGGTCCGGCAAGGACTGGATGGAGTCCCGCCGGCAGCGCTTCCTGCGCCTCCAGGCCCTGCAGCGCGCCCGCAAGCGCGGCCTGTCCGAGGCCAGAGTCCGCATGGAGTTCCCCGAGGGCGCGTACTGGCCGGACACGCCGCGATTCGACCACGGGTTCTTGGCCGATACGCTGGACGACAGACTGGACAGGTGGGGGCGGTTGCGGTTTGAACGATGGGTGCTGGAGCTGGCGGAGCGGGGGTATGCGGTGTTTGTGCACGACGATGGGACGCTGGTGGTGTATGGTCCTCATGGGTTTCCCGTGGGGCATTTTTGAGATTCGGGAACGCTGGGTTGGAGTTCGTGATGCCGTGGTTGGGTTGCGCTTCGGACAGATATCCAGGATAATAGGCACAGAATCGTTCATTTCTGAATTGAGAAAGCTATTCTTACAAGAAGTCAAGATACCCTATTTCTCCAGAAAGGCATATTTTCCAAACAAAAATATATCTCCAGAGACTGAATAGGGTGGAAACACGGTAAAGTTCATGGGTAGAAGAGATAAATAACTGTAGCCGAACACAGGGTCTAGAGAGATCATATTGCTAGATGGAGAGCACTCCTCGCACGACGGACGGCCCTTGTGAGTCGCCTCTCGTCTCCAAACTCGCTCGCATCTGTTTCCGTCCTAATCTCGGAGACGTCTGGCGTGGGGCTGGTTGCGTGGCTGACACCACGACCTCGGCGCTGAATACGCGCTTCACTTTCCGTCGTCAAAAACCGGTGAATGGTGCGATGGTCCATCACACGCTCTTCTGTATCATTTCGACCTTCTTTGTCGGTCTTGGGCCATCGATAGCCATACAGCTTGGAATGCCGTTCACATCGTGGACACTCTTTGCGGGTGAGATACGCATCCCCCTGGACAAACCAGACGCTGCAGGTTTGGCAGTCCACCCAGCGATCATATCGCTGGGCGAGGAGCTTTGGAGTTTTGGTGTAGTCGCCTGGTGTCCGTACTCTTGGTGCTTCAATTTCGATAGTGGGTATCAAATGACTTTTTCGTTTTCTTGTCCTTTTCGCAGGCTCCCGCTTGACGACCGTCATTTCACGATCATTGATCTCCCAGGATGTGGATAGGTCCGACAAGTCAGACTCATCGTTATCTCGGGAGGCATCTTCGATGCGTGAGCTCGGGTTGGGCGACCCATTTTGCTGAGGGGGCTCAATGGGTGCCTCAGGTTTCGCTTCCACGACAGGGTCCTTCTTTATGTGCAAATCGGATACCGAGGTGGCTGTCGTCGATCTCGTAGCAATAGGTGTCTCGTCGTCCGCAAACACACTACAAGAGGTGTGTTCGCTCGAGGACGACACTGAGACGGAGTTTGAATCAAACATATGAAAACGCTGTAGGTCTGGTTTGCCGTCAATCTTTGAAAAGTGTGTCCTCAGAGCGCGCAAACCGCCATTGACAGTAATCAAAGGCTCAGCAATAGGGTCTGGGCTGCTCGGAGGGGATAGGTCCGATCGCAAACTTGACGGTCCCAAATCGAGTCTGGGCCTCTTCGCGATTGCCTCGACCGGTGGGCTTGGAGGAGGATCAGGAGAATATTTTCTTTTCTGGGGCACCATGGCGCTTCTCGGTTGATCTTCCTCAACCCTCACCTCAGGTGTGGAAGCGCCACTGTCGTTCTCTGGAGGGCCGTCGGGAGACCACCCATTACGTAGCGCAAGCTCACAGGTGTGGCAGAGACATTCGCAATTGTCGACACCAAAGTAATTTTCACCATAGGAAACGGTAATTTCTTCGTTAATGGAGATGTCCCTGATTGCAACGATTTCCATGCCTTCGGAGCCCTTTGTGACCAGCCTCGCGTTGGGATTGCAGTCATGGTTTGCAAATCTCGCCGGTCCAAGAAAAAGCGACGGTGTCTTTTTCCTACTGGACATCACAATGCTGAAATCTCGCCTTGTCAGGTCAAGGTTCTGTTCCTCTTCAGGGGTAATTGCAACCAGAGTTCCAGAGAGGTGCTTAATGGTGTCACCGGTGCGTATAAATCTCCTTGCCGACAATGCAGCCTCATGGGTAGTGATCGTATAGCGATTGGTCGTGGTGACTTCGAAGGGACAGTCGGGCAGGTAAATCGCGATATATTTTCGAAGGTGACGACGAAACCATTCCTTCTCCTTGTCGGATTTGAGCTTCTCGACGTACTTCCTTAATCCCGTGAGACTCAGAAGTGACTTTTCCGCCTTCGTCACGTCTTTCGCGACGATGACATCGTGAAGCAGGATCGAGGTGACCTCATCCTCAACAACGCCTCGGACGGGAAAGTATTTGGGTCGATTTTTGCGGATTTTGGTCCAGAAAAATGCCTACATGCGTAGCTGTCAGAGAATGGACGCTACCCAACGCTCAAAGGGAGGGAAATCTCACGCGATCGACTAGAGCGTCTGTGACAATGTCATCGTAAGCCGCAAGCTGAGCAAGAGTCAACTTTTCTTTTTGCTTCGGCAGTGGAGTAGGTGCCATTAGGGAAAAGGGAGTGCACAGAGTGCCAATGGATAAGTATCCATGAAGTGAGCATACAAGTGTCAATTATCTATGCACAATTCAAGCAGAGCATGGAGCACACGGAACAAAAAAGAAGGCTGGAAGAGAGAACGACACTTAGAGGGAGAACAACACCACAAGCGCCAAAAGAAAACTAGATGATGTTACAGGACAAGATAGTCGATTAAGCTCCCAACGAGCTCAACCATTGTCGAGGACGCACGCATGCGAACAGGCAGGCCGTGTTGTCCTCACATGACAGCCCCCAATGCTGGCGCTGATGCTCGTGTTGCTCGATCGGCGCGAAGAAGGAAAAAGGGAGATCAACACCGACGGCGAAGCGCGGTGAGCCGCTTATGTCAGCACGGAGACCGGGGAATTCATTTCTCCGGTCAGGTCCTCTGGAACTTCAAAAAAGCCTCGCAATTTGATGACGGGCGACGACGAGCTGCAACAGGGGGAAAACAGTGCATGATGCTATCACGATGAGTATACAACTAAAGGCGAGTACTTGAGCTAGCTCACTTCTTCTTGTTGCTAACATGGACGCTGACAGACCTTACTAAACTGCATTGACAACTCCGGCGCCGCGGTTGTCGAGTGTGCCGCCGTGCTCAGGAAGAAAGGAGCAGCAACGATCGGTGCGTCTTCCTTTCCATTATCAACTGGAATGTAACACAGATAACTGACCTGTCCCTTTCTCGCTCTCTGTAGGTGACCGGATTATCGTCGTGGTGCAGAAGCAACGGAATTTCGGGCCCGAGTCCGGCGGTGCCAGCACAGCAATTGCGAATAAAGTCCGTCGCGGCGATGTTAGACACGCCGTCGTGGTGAGAGCGAAGCAAAATGTACAGAGACCGGATGGCAGTTTTGTCAAGTTTGACGACAATGCCTGTGTCCTTATCAATAAGTCTGGGGACCCAATAGGTACCAGACTAAACGGTGAGCTTCCTTTCCTCAGCCAGCGCTTCTATCGAACGAGGCTGATGATAGAGAATAGGAGTTGTTGGAGCGGAATTACGGAAGAAAAACTGGTCCAAAATACTGTCTCTCGCACCAATGCATTTGTAATATATCACGGCGCATTTGTATGGCAGGTTTTGACTTTTTCTCAATGTATTTATAGAGCCCAAGAAATGCAGCGGCGTCATGATTATATGTATGCAACCATTCCCAAAACAGAAGTGTTCCCTCCAAAAGCGCCAATACGACGTCGAAATCGAGTAAAAGTCCATTACGCCATCCAAAGGAACTGCCCGTTCACGTAAACACCTTGCCGCACGCACAACAAACGTAGTATAATTTCTAAACGTCACCGAGTCACGTTAGAATGAGTTTTGTGAGAAATTTGTTGTCGCAGAGGCACATCTCACCATTCCCGTTTCTGCCGATCGTTGTTGAGACTGGAAGAATACAGCCTCGTTCTCTCCGCAGCTCGGGCAAAGTTTATTTGACCGCGGCAGCTGTAAGGTGAGAAAAAGGGTGTCCTTATTAGCAAAAAGTCCCAAATAACATAGATGTGGTGACGGGTTAAGTGGGGTCATCTTCTTCTTGAAACAGGAGTTGAGTCTGTAAATCGATTTGATAGACAAGACCTGCGGGCTGTTCACACTGGTCGCAGTTGAGCTGCTCCCCGCATAGAGTGCAAAAGTAGAGACCAACCGTAGGATCAGACCCAACGTCTTGCGTCACGCCGGCTGTGTCGCCTACTTGGCTGTTGAGTTTGTTCTGGAAAACGCAGTGTGAGGTTGCAGGCTCGCCGACATGGCATGTGCGGCAGGAGAACATCAAGGTATTTGTGGCGCGGTCTTCTTTCGGGTACAGGAGATTGGAACTACAAAAAGAATACGTTAGCTGGCTGCGTTCGATCATATGTGGGGGGAGGTTTCCCGTACCACTCGCGGCAGAATCGAAAATGAATCTGGTCGACGCTCTGTGACTGGTCGCCGCCGGTTGTGGACGAGGGAGAGGCAGACATGGTTCTCAGGCGGATCGAGTTGAGGAGGAAGTCGGAGGGTTAGTGGCAGGAGAGGTGTCTTGGAAAGCAGTCAAGGACAGGTAGTATTTACATAAAACAAATAAAGAGAAAGACGGAAGATGGAAGATGGAGAATGCTCAAAAGATGCGGCAGTTTGAGGTTGATGATGATGGAGAGTGAACGGCGCTTTACTGGATGCGGACAAGCGCCACGCACGGGCCCTTCAGCCCTATTCACCTTGGAACTGCCAACGTCCATCCATGGTCACTGAACCAACAACCTCAAAGAGTGACAAGCAGGACCGTGAATGAGAAAGGGTCCCCAGAACCAGAGATACCCTTCCATACACCTGTGTGTGTGTGGCCCATAGAACTCTTGCAGCTGCATCAATAACTGTCCAGCAGTTCCCTGCGCCAATCATCTGCCAGCAGGTTCCTGTGAATTTCTGGGACAGCAGATAACCATGGTGAGTCCCTGATGGTTACCTGCTGGGATTGCATTCCCTGGGCCGACCGAAAGGACTAGTATTGGTGACTGTTAATAGGCAGAGTCAGGGCTTCCCCCAGACTGGGAGGTGCGCCATTCTAATTCGAAGAACCTGCCCTACTACTTCAACCCGCATACCAAGGAATCCAGATGGGAGCCTCCTGCTGAGACCGACACGGAGAAGCTCAAGGTGTACATGGCCACCTACCACAGTGGCCCACCGGATCGCTACTCCGGTTCCGGCCAAAAGGACGGTCAGATCAGGGCCAGTCACTTGCTCATCAAACACCGAGACAGTCGCAGGCCGACCAGCTGGAGAGAGGCTAACATCACTCGGACCAAGGAAGAGGCGATTGAGATTTTGAACGGTCATCTGCAGCGTATCATGGCGGGGGAGGCGACCTTGGGTGACATTGCTACGACTGAGTCGGATTGTAGCAGTGCCAGGAAGAAAGGGGACCTGTCAGTCAAGCTCCGCGCTGTTGCTGTGTGATATACTGACTGTGACACAGAGGCTTCTTTGGCCGCGGGGTTATGCAAAAGGAATTCGAAGATGCATCATTTGCTCTCAAGCCAGGTCAGATCAGTGGAGTTGTCGAAACTCAGTCAGGAGTCCATCTTATTGAGAGGTAACCACATCATGGCTGTTCCAATTCATATTGAATTGTGCTAACAATGGGCAATCAGGATTGAATGAATCAATGAGCTTATCTCACGTGTATCTAGGATTTCAAGCCAATCCATAAAACTGTTTTACTGCTATGCTCACCTCCAGAGCTTGTTTTTTTCTTTCCAGGCTATTCCCAATCCAGCCGTATCAAAGTGTTATGCTGCCCTAAAAATCGTCACGGAAACAAAAGGCTTTAGTTTCTACTTCCCCTCCTTCCCCTAGTTTTCAATTTCTTCATTTCCTTCAAAAGCCACAGAGAAAATTGGATTCCTACAATACCTAGCTTGCTGCATCATTGGGTATAGAGTCATTGCGTGTATCTGCATTATAGCAGGCTCTTGAAGATGGATGGTGAAGGACCAGGCCCTGCTGCCTCTGTAAGTCGGCCTTTTGCATCAATATTTCTGGCTTTGGACTCATGGTTTCCCCTGCATTCCAGCCCCTTGGAGCAGGACACAGCCCCGTTAGCAACCAAGGTACCCCGGGAGGCATTGGAGAGCGGCATGCGTCTGTTGGCCTAGGTGGAAATATGATGACTCCAGAGATGCATGGTGGAGTTTACATGGACAATGACAACTTATCGATTCCAGACCTGGGAACGGAGACCTTTACTCGGATGACCGATCAAGAGTTCCTTACTATGTTCGGGGGGGACCCTTCTACCACCGGCCTCGACGGAAATGCAAGCTACAATGTTGGACATCCTTCCGAGCATCAACTTCCCCTCGCCCAGCCAAATATCCCTTTTATATCACATTTTCGAAGTGCAAGCGAGGGCACTCCAAACGCAATGCCTGCTCCAACAGCTCGTGATATTTACATTAGGAACATGGTCCAGAGAGAAGCATTACTTGGTCCGGCACAGTCTGGTATCCCGCCACATACGGACGCGGAAGCTATTGACAAGCAAGCCAAAGCTATGATTGAAACCATGGCACATATCCGCCTCCACAACTTAACCGGGTTTGATTTTCTCCGACAGCAACACAATAAATCGCTGGCCTTCTACATGCAAAGTCTCAACAAACCGGAGGGAGAAAGGGAATGGGAGCGCTATCTAGAGGAAATGCGACTAACCTATAACATGTTAAGGGACTATCAAATGCAAGCCTACAAGTCGATTTGCGGATCTCTGAAAATCTGGCTCCGGTACTACTGCACCATCCTCGGAAAGGATACAATTGAAGGTTTCTTCCGCGAACTACGGCAATATGCAGACGTTCAGCACCAAGTCGTGACATACCGCTTTCCTGAGTGGCATGAGCACCCAGCGTTGGCATTGATGCAAGCAAACCCCCATCTTCACCGGGTATGATGCTGTGTGGGATGAGTTTCCTGGTGAGTTTTTCAACTCGTACAGTGGATTGCTACTTGTATTTTCTTATACTTATCCTGCAATAGGGTCGTAACTGTGACCGCTGAACAAGGTGGTTCTCGGATGGCAACCAGTGGCTCGCACGGGATTGATTTCTTCTTCTAGGGGACTTGCTTGGATCTTCTAAACCTTGGTATTGGGAAAAAGGGGTTTCTTCGGTTTAGTCCTCGAATAAAGTTGTTGACTCGCATTGTTTTGGGCGCTTTATGAGTAAGTTTGCGGTTCGACGCGTTGATTCCATGGATGTTTCCACAAACTTGTTCTGGAGGCATGTGCCTATCATTAGTCAAAGAAATCTCACCTCTCCCTTCGCTGAGACAAGCCCTTATTGACAGCTGCTCTGCATTGCGATGCTCGGCCTTCTCTCGCTGTAAGGGGCGCTCGTCTCGTGATTCTCGAGCTCCTGATACCTGTGCTTCTTCACTTGTTTGTATTGAGGGTCGAAGCACAAAATCCGTTCTTAGACTCGGTAAATACGACTGCGTTTTGAAATCATCACCCCGAGTTTTCGCTTCCTTCTTGTAAAACACCAGGTGAAGAAAAGATTAAGAAGTCCCCTGACGCCTCCTTGACTTCGCCGGCCCATCGTCTACCTCTTCAACCGCGATGCCAACCACGATGACCCAACGGTGCGCTGCGCCTCTGCGTTCAAACTCCACGGCCCGTGTGCGCGGAATATCCCTTCCACAGCACCTCTCACTCGTCATTCCCCCCGAAATCCGCCGCGCCTTCAATGACGCCCACAAAGCCGCAGAACAAGCCCAAAAGCACTTCGAGAAACTCCGGAAACACATCAACGACCATCTGTACCGCCTCTGCCCCATGGATGACCCGGCCCGCTTCCGGGAACACTGCAGCGCAATCAACCGTCTGCTAAGCTGGGGTAGATTTGGTGAGGCGTACGCGCGCAAATACCCGCTGGGTTGCATCTTCTCGCGCGCAGCCAAGATCCCCGGCTATGTGTTGAAGTTCCGCGTTGAGGAAGTAGCTTATAGAGCGTATCAACAGCGCCACCAGGCCATGAGGGAGGAGTTTTTCAGAGGCTCGCTACTGTATTGGAAACAGTGTAGACGCAAGTGCGAGGAGGCGCTGCGGTGCGCACGCATACCTACAATGGACAAGGACATGTGTTGGGACTGGTGGAATAAGTTTCTTGCAGAAGCGGCGAGATGGGAGTCGAAAGTTGACCGGTTGGTTGTTCCCGAATGGAATACCGTTATTGATGACTTGCTGCGTCTCATCGAGGAGCGAGTCGATTTGCGGGATGATGATTTTTGAGGCCGCCTAATGGTCGCGGAACCCACCTGGACAAGCGAAATATTTGGAGTTTTGGTGCTGCAATGCTGTTTTCTTGAACCTACGCTCGCTTTTTCTATGAAATGGTCTCGGAGTTTCAACGGCTGGCTGGTTAGGACGTCTATTGGGGCATTGGGAGGTGTCTGAGCAGCATTTGAACCTTGCTCTTTGAATTTTCTCAGGATGTGAATAATTGCTCCGAAGCCATATTGGAACCACGTCAGAAGTAATTGATAATGATCAATGCAAGCAGCATTAAACATGGTGGACTGAATGTGAGCTCAAATACCCTGAAGATCTACGTACACCTTCAAGGCAATCCCCCGGTGATCACCTCAAAGACAGGAGGGTGTGTAATGGACAAACTCATGCTGTAATTCTTTTCAGAACGCGTAAGGTGCTACTTGTCCTATGTCCCAAAAGTACTTCATGATTTATCTTTAGACCAAAGGCTGTCATACTTCGCCTGAAATGCTTCATCCAAGCCGTCTCTACCCACTCAACAATCACGGGATGAGACGTAGGATTCCCGTTAAAACGTCGCCAATCAATTCAATGCATACACTGCAAATATTATGAGAAACGTAAAGCCGAGAGGATGCGGTAAACTAGGGCTCAGATATACTGGCGCCCAAACGTTCGAGCCGTGAAGTTATGGCGTCAATGACAGCAGCTCTAAATCCGCATGCAATAGTTAGTGGTGTCCGAAAGTTACCTACACTGGTGAAAAACGTACTCTCTTTCAACCATGTCCATCGCATCAGCAACCTTTGCTTTCTGTAACCGGGGCGGAACGCGCAATGGGCTTGAATGGGCCTCGATACGGGTAGGACTTGTGTCAGGAGCACTATCGGAACAACGCTTGGCCTCGGCCACAAGTTCCTTAGCCAAGGACTTCGCCTATAATCAGTGCCGTCAGCAGTATGTTCCCAGGCCAATATTATCCGAACGTGATTCCATACAGTTTCAAGTCGTTCAATTAACTCTGTCCGCTCACCACGACCGGGCGTTCCAATTGAAGCCGCCAGTGTATTGACCTCTTGTATCCAGCTCCTTTCTTTGTCGCTTATCGGTCGACCACCAGCTCTCATGAGTTTGATTCGAAGAAGTGTGTATCGGTCTACCAAGTTCTTTTGTTTGCTTTCAACAATCAGCATTCTCGCATCCAGTGCCGCCTCGCGGTTAGCCTTGCCAGGCCGCAGTCCGCGTCGGACGGTTCCCAGAGAAACATCGTTTATTCTTTCTGCAATTCCGACAAGTTGGTCTAGTTGATCGCGCATTTCTCCTTGTAACCTCTCACATCTTCGGAAAAGATCAGAGGCTGCCTTTTCTAGAGCATGAGTATATGCGCTCAGTATCCGATGAGCCTTCGTCATGGTATCGAGTGTCGATGGCGACAGACGAATGGGTTCCTTGAATGTCTGCCTACGGCCATGCGGCACTTGGTCATTAACGAAGGCGACTAGGGGATTGGGAGTGTAAAAGATCGAAGGAGGTTGGTATGGCGCTCGCTGAGGGATTCCCGTGTATGGTTGGGGAACGCTGGCCTCTGGTTCAACGGGGATAAGCTGTTGCGCACTCTCCAGGCCCATTACAGCCGATTCTAACACCAATGCGCACACCTGAGATGCCGTATATGTAAGCAGCATATAGCCTAAGTCAAAGTCATACATGACCAAGCTGTTTGTAAAATGTTCAGAACGGTCCGTTTTTGAAGCCGGTGCCTGAATAAGTTGCTCGCGCTCTGAAATGGCACCATCGCAAATAATGTTAATGCGGAATGCTGAACCAGTGGGATCTTCTGATTGTAACTCTGGTTCAATGCGTTCCGCCCACGAGGAAAGAGATATGAAGACAATGCTATTAGCAGTTGTCACGAAGAGATTATACCTCGATACCGGGTCTTCGGTGAACATGGGCCATGAATTTGCCTGGCGGTGTTTCTCTCTTACAGTCTCCAAGGATTCAAGTAGAAGAAGTTCTGAAGCTTCTGACATGGGCGTTGTGAACATGCCCTGGGTTCTTCTCGGGAGCCATTGGCCCTGAACCCCACCCATTTCGAGCGCAATATGGACCATACCACCTTCAGTCACAAGGCAAATGATCGTCCCCGATATCCCGTCCTGTTTGCTCTCGTCGACAAAGTCCCTATCATCTTCACCTTCTAGCAAATCCTCAGTCTCGGACTTGGCAGCGATCACCAGAATATCGGTGATATCAAGGTCATCCGGCTCCTCTTCAATACTGAATTGAAACGGGCCCTGAAGTCTTGGTATAGGACTCGGAGTGGCCGGACGATGATGGATTTCCAAAATTCCGGATTCATCGGCTACGTGAGTCGGTTCCTGGGAGTCAATTTCTTGGAGCCATGAATACTGCTGTTCAGGAGCCTTGCGCTCGTCGTCATCCTCTGAAGAACCCTCTTGCGCTACCGCTAGCCTGTGCACCACCGATGTTGTCAGGCACGGAATTGCCAATGAGGGGGTGCGCCACTTTGATGGTAACAAAGGGCAGAGGGCGTAGACATCGCCTTGCCTCATCGCTACCCACAGGGTCATCGGCGCCCAGGCATTTTCCTCGTCGTACCCATGACCGCCAAAAGCTGCTGAGGCGGCTTCCATGTCAAATACGTCTGCCGAAAACCCTTTATTCTGCCCAAATCCCGAGGGTGTGAAATCTTCGTCGGAAGAGGTCCCGTCAATCAATTTTTTTAGGTCTATGGCAAGCGTGGGCCGATCAAAGGACCAGTTGTCTCTACGGTCAATCTCCCAGACGCGAACTGCTGAGTCTGCAGTAACGGTGATGATACAGCCCCCAAAGCTATCATACACTCCAAGAGGGTGCCAAAGCGCGCAAACGACAGGTGATTCCGGGATGACATGGGTGGCGGGCCCAAGCTGGTATGTCTTTAATCGAAGAGGTGAAAAGTCTAAACCTGATAGATGAGAGGAGTCTGGCAAAACTGCGATATGGATGGTGTGGGCCGTGAGAATGGCGAGGAACGCTCCGTTCGGGGAGATTATGAGTTGGCGTATTGAACCGTATATAGGTGCAGTAAGGACCTGGGAGCAAGTCAGATATTCAAAGCGAAAAGCCGTGATAGGTCTGGCTCACCCTGTAAGAAGCTAGGCCGTCTGTCTGGTCTCCCACGGCAGCTCCTTGTCTGCTTGAACCGCCATTCTTAGAGACCCCCGAAGAGGCCGGGGACCGGCTTCTAGCATCTGCAGCTTCATGGCTTGCCGCGCCTCTCTTTTGCCTTACATCCTGCTGCCATTGATCTTTTAGAAGGGAAAGGTTCGCCCATCGAATCTGATTATCCACCACAGTGAATACTTCCGTGCCTCTTTGAGCTAAAAGCTTTGTCGGTCCAAAGTACGATTCCGCATCCTCATCGGTAGGCGTTTTGGAACTCGAACTAGAGAACAGTGTGGCACCCGGAGAAGGCCTGGATAGCCAGGCTGGCGCGTAATCGACGACTCGCGGCATTGTGAGGTGGTTGGAAATGTGCAAAAGAGGTGTGAATGGCAGTGATTTCAACACAAAGGAAAAGGTTGCGGTTAATTGGCATAAGTCAGCATCAGGGCCATAACAGTATATAGCTGTGCCTTTTCATAAGATTGGTTTGTGTGTTTGCAGCTTGAAGCTTGCTTGCTTTCTCGCCGTGAAAGTTGTTGCGAGCTCTGGTGATGGATGGGATGATTTCAAGCGCGCCAAGCCAAGAGCTCTCGTTCAACAACTTCCTCTCTGCTCCGGACCACAACATCCAAACACTGCACGCACAATCATTGTGACTGGCACAATGGACCAAAGAAAGATGAGAGGCACGATTGAAAGACTGGATAAGCCCAGCACATATTATCTGGGCAAGGCAAGTATCTAGTGTAGTCTTTTTATTCTGGGTGCAACTGCTAACTTGCTGGATAGAGCAAAAGGAGAAAGCTGGGCCAGGGCCGCGAGGAGCCTGAAGAGACAATTGACGTCGAAGATCCCCTCAAGAATGCGACTACACTCTATGTTGGGAACCTGTACGTATACTTGCCGGCCGCTTGGAACCCCGACCTCAGAACGTAAGGAGAAACCTAACCGCGTTTCCTTGAGCAGGTCCTTTTACACGACTGAAGAGCAAATCCACGAACTCTTTGCCAAGTAAGCTGGAATCGGGTACTGCGCAAAGTTGGTCGATTGATATTGACAAATATTGAACAGGTGCGGCGAGATCAAGCGGCTGGTAATGGGCCTTGACCGATACGCAAAGACTCCTTGCGGCTTCTGTTTCGTCGAATACTACACTCATCAAGATGCGCTTGACTGTATGAAATACATAGGAGGCACAAAGTTAGACGAGAGAATAATTAGAACCGACTTGGATCCTGGATTCCAGGAAGGAAGGCAATATGGGTACGCTCCCCCCATCTAAAGATCTATGAATATTTTGGGCTCACAGTTTTCCAGCCGCGGCAAGTCAGGCGGCCAAGTAAGAGACGAGTACCGAGACGAATACGACCCTGGCCGCGGAGGATACGGCCGTGCGATTGCAGAGGAGAGGCGCAGAGAGGAAGAACAGTATGGCAGAGGCAGATAGATTGGCGGGGCTTGGAACGGTGCCTGGCGCAAAAACGGCGTAAAGACGAATATATCGACATTCAATAATGTAAAATTCTATCAGATATCCAAACACAGAAAGTGCAAAAAAAAAAAAAAAAAAAAAAAAGACAAAAATCTATATCCCTTGGAAGACTCTATCGACAAGCCAAGGTACTCATTTGACCGTTCAGAATGCGAGTTTTGGCCACTGCCTTTTTCACTTGCTGAAGCCACCACATGTGAATCCTGGGGTCCTCTGTTAATTCGGGGTGGAAACTTGTTCCGAAGACATTGCCCTGTTTAACAGCGACTATGTCGCCGGCCTCCGGATCCAATGCAACATCCACACCGCGATCCGTTAATCTAGCAGCTCTTCCCGGCAGCTTTGCGAGCACATCAACATGGTCGCTCATGGCTCCTTGCGCCGCAGCGTTCTCTGGTTGCCGCGAGGGTGCAATTACCGTTCCATCTCTGGATTGCTCCTCCTTCTGTATGGAATCACTGCACTTAAGGATCCTTTCAACCACCGGTGCTCGAATGAAGACGCCTCGGAACGGTTGCGACGGCTCGAGATCGTCCAAAGAGGACAGAAAGGGCAGATCTAGACCAGCTTGAAAACTTTCGGTTTGGCGGCCAAAATGGTTCCGGTTCACGCGCACGTCCAATCCACCGATGAGTTCCTGGCCGCCTTGTTTTGTCCTATTCGCCGACTCAGCTAGAAGGATCAGCCCGGCGCAGGTTCCCCATGTTGGTCTTCGGTGAACTCTACAAATGGTGACGTTAGCTTACAACACGGCATAGCTTCACGAGGCGGGGTTTCTTTACATACTTGACAAAGTCCCTCAACGGCTCAAGCAAGTTTGACCGTGCGGCCACCAGCGCAATGGCAGTGCTTTCACCGCCTGGGATAATCAACGCATCGCAATTATCAAGCTGCGCGGAAGTTCGGACTTCGACAAAGCTCCATATCTGAGGCTCTTTTGCGTCCAGCCTCTTCGCAGCCTCCCGAAGCAACTTCAGATGTTCAATGAAAGCGCCTTGAAGGGCGAGAACTCCCACCGTAATACTCATCGCATGATCGTCTCCTGCCGTGTGAATCAGAATCACTTGTCACTGACTCAAATGAGCGGGAATAACCGCCGCCGGAGTTACGTCGGACCGGGGAAACCTTAAGCCGCAGTCACATGGCAGGCGGGGCGGGAATTTAAGGTTATCAGCATCTGATAAGACATGTCAGCCGCTGACGAGCTTGATCTACTCGATCGTGGGTGTTTACCGCAGAGAGAATGGCAGCCTCTCAGGATGAATTCCAAGAATCATGCTCGTCCAATGGATTGACTCGATGGTACATGGACATGCGCCGGCTCACCGCCAGCACGTCGTCTCTCCCACTTCTCTTGACCCTCCAGCCAGAAGACCAGGAGGCTGTGCAGAGATACTATCATTTGGCCGATAGGCACATGTCCCTTGCTTCCTACCTGCTAAAGTACCTTTTCATCCATCGCACATGCCGCGTTCCCTGGAACAAGATCATTATCAGTCGGACTCCTGCACCCCACAAAAGGCCATGCTATATCCCTCTTGCCCCTGGGAACGGTGACGATAAGAACCTCCCTACGCTAAATGTTGAATTCAACGTCAGCCATCAGGCTTCACTCGTAGCCCTCGCTGGTTGCATTGTCCCTGGCGATTCTACCACAAGCAACGCCTCCCCGTCTACCACAAGCACCTTCACCCATCCCTCCCCCACCGAGACACCTGCGTCTCCCCAAGTCGGGATCGATATCACATGCACAGATGAGCGCTCCAGACGGGGCAAAAACTCAATACCGACGACTGAAGCAGATTTATACTCCTTCCTAGACATTTACGCTGAAGTTTTCTCGTCGCGAGAGATAGAAATCATGAAATCGGTCCCGACGCCACAGAATTCTCAATATCCGGAGCCCCTTAGCGTCGAAGAGTCGATCCAATACCGCCTACGCCGGTTTTATACCTACTGGGCGTTGAAAGAAGCCTATATAAAAATGACCGGTGAGGCACTCCTCGCATCATGGCTGCGAGAGCTGGAGTTCCTCAACGTCAATCCCCCGGCGCCAGCTATGGATGGGTGCCGGCCGGTGTGGGGTCCGCCAAAGACAGACGTTGAGGTGCGGGTGTACGGGGTGAAAGTGGAAAATGTGAGGATCGAGACTGTTGCGTATGGGGAAGAGTATGTGGTTGCGACGGCGACGAGAGGAGGATGTGGGTTTGGACCAAGTTCAGTGGGATCGGCTTCGTGGGGTGACTTCAGGTCTGTGGACATTGATTCTGATGTTACCCAATGTGCGATGGGCCAATGTCAGTGCCTGGAGTGAGTCTGGAGATGGTTCGGGATATCAATTTTTTGGGCATGTTCTAGACAATTTGAGTAGCTGGTGTGATAGAATCTATATAATCGGCCTGTTACAGCGAATGCGCATGTAGTTAGATGCCTTTATTCCGAGATCAGTGGCTTCATTTAGAACCTAATCTCGAGCAGTGACTCCATGAAGAGACCCTTGATATTCCAATCGGCTTACAGAGTGATGTGGGGATACGGATTAAATCTAAATACAAGAGATATGCGGAGGAAATATTACAAGACTATAACCCCCTGGAAAGAACCGAACAACCATCGGGAAGAAAGAAGTGAAGGAAACAAAGCAACCAAAGCGCCGATGCAATGCGAGAGAGTCGTCTATGGTATATAAAACATCCGTCTTCATTTTAAAGCCCCATTTTGGTATCACCCAGTCATCGAGTCGTTCATGTCGTGCCTGTTCTATGGCGTCTAGACAAGTGCTTTCATAGTGTATTCCGCGTGCCGGTTTGAACGAAGATCATGCTCGTATGAACCCGCTATAGTTGATTTCGAAAGACCACCCGGTCATATCTTAACAGCGGTGGATTTGGCAGTCTCGGCCGGTATGGGCTTGGCGAGAGTCCCGTTTGAATGCGTCTCTCTCGACTTGTGTAGGTCCATGAGCGTTTCCAGCATAGTCTCTCTAGTTCTAGTTGTCAGGTCGTCGACATCGGCAGTGGTGAGGCCCTTGGTACTGATGGGAGGGAGGACTAGATTGTTGAACAGCGTCAGTTACGCATTACCCAGAGCAGTCTTTCGAAAAGTATCTCCCACCTTTGATTCTGATCGCACCCGCATCAAACCTCAGCTTCTTAATGTTCAGCACATGCGAGTAATTCTCCACCACAATCGGCACAATATCCACCCCCGCCTGCACCGCCAGATGAAAAGCCCCCTTCTTGAACGGCAACAGGCACGGCTCCGCCGAATAACTCCTCGTCCCCTCCGGGAAAATAAACACACTCTGCCTCTGCTTCCGCATCTGGTCCGCCGCCCCATCAAACGCCTTCAGCGCCGTCTGCCGATTCGCACGATCGATAAACACCGTCCCCGACAGCGCCATGAACCACCCCAGAAACGGCACGTTGCGCAGCGACTTCTTCGCCGTCACGCTGCAGTATGGGGGGAACACCGCGCCCAGCATCAGCACATCCAGCTCCGTCTGGTGGTTGCCCACGAACACGGCCGGGCGCGTGGCCAGGTGCTGCTTGCCCTCGATGATGTCAAAGTGCGTGCCGGTCGTCAGCCACATGACCCATTTGAAGCTGCGCGCCACGGCCCATTGCGAGACCTGGCCGTACCCGACGAGGCGGAGGACGATGGAGGCGAAGACACCGTAGGTTGCGCAGAGGAGGAGGGAAGCGTAGGCGGCGAGGCAGCGGGCGAAGAAGCCGGCTCGGGGGAGCTTGATGGAGAGGCCGAACAGGCCGACGGTGAGGGCGACGTAGGACGTAAGTCCAGAAACAATGTATGAGAGAGCGGACATTCCTTTAATAAGTTGACAGACGTGATCCAACCGCCAGAGGGATGTGTTTAGGGAGGAGAGAAGAAAAGGTGGGCGGCAAGGAGTTTGTGGTGCCGAAGGAGAAGAAAAAAAAATTGGGGGAAAAAATGTTGAGACACTTGAACCTGTTGGAACCGGCTGCCCACTCTTTGAGATTCCAACAAGGATGGATCTATTCGATTATCCAGGTCCAACAGTTGCTACAGGTACAATACAATCTGATGAGCGAACAGAGCAATTTTTATAGGACTGCATACCGGCTGTTGACTACAGTATCCGTCTGATCAAAGCTCATGATCACATCCTCTGATCTCGATCTATTCCTCACCTCGGCATCCATGTCACGACCTGCGACTAAACAGAGCAGCACAAGATAATGGAATAATTATTATAGAAGAGTCGTGACGCTCGTGAAGAAGGGAAAGTCTGCAGGTACTCGCTCTACCAAAAACTGTCCAAAAGGGTCAATGGCTTGTTCCAAAAGGCTCCATCCTCATGCTCATGCTCTGTATCGCCTGCTTTCCAACGCCCATGCAAAAGACAAAAGAGGGACCATCTGTCCCTGTGGGATCAAGGAATTCATCATCTTGCTCGACCACAAGTCACAATCAAAAGGTAATGTGCATGCCCAACAAAAGAGAAAAAAGAGAAGGCTAGGCCAAGAGAAGGACGGTATTGTACAATACAAATCAGGGAGTGATGCTTGAGCCCTAGCCGATCTCATCGTCAAAATCATCGGGGTTTTCCAAGCTTTCCATGGCGTCTTTAATAAACTGAGCGGCCTGAACCCAAATGTAAGTCTCAAAGTCTGCCTCACAGAGCGTCTCGGTGCATTGTTACGTACCTTTGGATCCAAGTTCAACGCGGTCGTAAAATGCTTGATGGCATTTCCCTTGTCGTGCATCATTTTATAAAACTTGCCGAGAAGATAGTGCACATTCGGCTCGTCGGGTGCAATATCCTTCAGAATCTTGAGCTCTGCGTGGGCGAGTTTGAGTTCGTGGAGTTTCAAGAGCGTGCGAGCTTTGCGCAACCGCGGGACAACCGCCTGTGGAGACAACGTGCAGCCCCGAGCATACTGTAATAAAGCTCCCGTTTGGTTGCCCATTCGCTCCAAGACCAGGCCGATGCAGCATATTAACACAACATTAGTAGGGTTGATATTCGACGCCGTCCGGTAATGCTGTTCTGCAAACTTGAATTTGCCCATCTTCTCGTAAAATCTGCCCAACCCATACCAGGCGTTATAATGCCTGCTGTCGGCGCCAATCGCATGTCGATAGGCATCCATTGCTTTATCATGCTCCTCATTTGCAAGGTATTCATGTCCTTGCAGCGTGAACGCGTACGCGAAGCGCGGTTCCACCTGCGTGGCGCGCTGAAAACACTTTAGTGCTTGATCATGATCGCCCTCTAGGGAAAACGAATTCCCTATAGCACACCATGCTTGTGGCGATAGACGATCAATCTCCATAAGTTCATGGGCCAGGTACGCCAGTTCAATTGCATTTTTGAGATGCCAAAGCACTGTTGAATAGACCTCCATATCCTCCAGGCGGTATGGCGCAATTGTGCGTACTCGAATAAAGTATTTTTCTGCTTCGCCGTACTGTGCCTGCTCATAGTACGCACGTCCGAGTTGCGATAAAACCCACGGAGTTTCCCGTTGACTCTGCGGCAACGAATTGAAAATCTGGATGGCCTCCTGACACCGATAGTTCGATAACGCGTTGTATCCACTGGCGAGTTTGGAGAAAAGTTCCAGTGTCCAACCCAATGCCTCTATCTCCTTTGATCTATCTGGCGGGGAGTTTTTACTTTGACTGCTGCTCGATGTTTCCTTCCGATCGATATCCATTGGCTCCGTTGCCGCTTTTCGACTGCCACTCACAGCCTTTGCTGTGCTCAAACCAGAAGCACTCCGGGTCTTGACACCAGTAGACTTGGCCTTTTTTATTTCACGGCCCTCCTTCGTCCCAAGGCCGGTCGCAGATGCAGAGATCTTGGCTGCAGCTGGACGAATTTGGTTGAACAGCCTCACGCTCCTCCGCTGTGGAGCCCCAGGCTCGGTTAGCTGTGAAGAGGAGCTCGGTGCAATGTGGCCGGAGACTGTTCTCTTACGCTCCGCAACGAGGGGTACTGGGGCTTCACGGCCGGAAATGCCTTCTTCTGTTTCCGTGCGAGAACGAGTTTTCACTCGCGTGGCGGTAGATTTCATCTTCGGAGGCGGATCCAGACTGTATTCAAGGCCCAGGACCTGCATAGACCGCTGCTTCCGCGCGGGTGCAAGTGGAGGTTCTCCAAAGGGTTCAGCTCCCATTGCTCTGCTACCGTTGGTCCTGAAATCATCGGAGTTGCTTTGGGTAATAGGAGTTTCCATGCCTTCAGTTCCCGAAATCACATTCATGGAATTTCCGTTCAACTTCTCCCAGAGAGCAGAGCTTCCATTTCCACCAACTGGTTCAGCACGGGGATTGAGAGAAACAAATGGGTCAACATTGTTATTGGAATCAGGCTGTACTTGCAGCGGACCGGCCGCCGTTATACTTTTTTCAAACGACGCGAGGCTTTCTACGGACGGCGACGCGGTAAGAACGGCTATCATTTCTGGGGTCATTTTATAAATATTGGGAACTCGAACGCTAGCACCTGGGTGAGTAGTAACTGATTAGCGTTACATCTGGGGCCGTGGGGTCAAAAGCGATTCTCACCTGTTTCGCAAAGTCCAAGGAAAGCATCCCAGAGAAAGGGATTTAGTTTCAGAGCTTCGGCATAGCAATCCACAGCTTTATGTACATCCTTGTGGGCTTTCCAAAGCCGTCCCTGAAGGCAGAGAACAGCAGCTGCATCGGGTAGATGCTGGCGCCGAGTCTCGCTGTGCTTGTCTAATTGCAACAATAGTTAGAGACATAGGCAAAAAAATTCCTGCGCAGAAGGGGGGTTTGGCGTGACCCACTCCAGTTATTCTTTGATACCCAGTGCGGTCTACTTCGCTCCAGGGCAGTGATTCCTTCGATATACCTTCCAAGGTCAAGGCACGCTTGGGCGTAGACATATGAGCATCCGAGATGGGTTCCCCTGGATCCAGAATTCCTGCTAACTTCCCAGGCCGCTTTTGACTGGCCGGCTAGGAGGTGACAAAGCGATAGTAAATACGCAGCCTCCGACGATCTCGGTTCAAACGCATGTAGACGGCCGGCAACGAAGAGGGCATTTCGAATGAGATTGTTATCGAGGTGGTAGTAGACCAATTGCCGTAGTTGGCTGGAGATATGGGGTGCGGAAGGGGGCATGCTTGCGGAAATACGGGAAAGCGGTCGGTTCTAGGAGGCGGCAGGGTACTTAGGTAGATCGAACGCCGGGCAAACGGGTGCAAGGAGACGGCGTAGACGGCGTGGACGGAGGGCGAGGGCCAGAGGATCCTGTGTTGAGGGCAGCAGCAAGTTCCAAGGTTGAGGGGTTGCTGGGGCGTCAAGGGTGCCAGGCAGCCAGCTCATGGAAAACAGGCGCGTCAAACACAGTCAAGATCAGATCGAAAAGAGCTTCCAATAACCTATTGACGCCCTGAATGGTCTCATGGAAGTTTGTTTTTGTGACTTGTTACCTGGCAGTGGATTGGATCTTGCAGCGACGACAGGGCATGATGGAGCTGAGGAAGTGCCAGTCAGTGCGAACAGCGAACAGAGAATCCTCTTGATGGGCTGTTGAAAAACTGAAAAAGTGAGTGGAACTGATAGATACTGTGTTCCAGTGAAATCAGGCTGTGTGCTGTTCTGGTCAAGAGAGTGGACAAAGACTCCTCCAAGAGAGCGAAAGGAAGGATGTTTTGGTTTCGTTGTTCGTGTGGTGATGGCGGCGGTGGTGTGGCTAGGCAGGGCTGCAGCGACTGTTTGTTGTGAAGGGCAACGCCAGACTGTGCGAGAGTCATAAGAATAGTGGTAGTTCTATTGATCAGTTGTCTTCCTCTTCTCAGTGAAAGAGGATAATATCATGGGCGAATGATGGATCTACTGCCATTGCGATCTAGAGTGAAGAAGACCAGCTGCTGGGTGATGGTGATGGTGATGGGCACGGCATCCTCTCAGTCGTGCATTCCTCCATCCAGTCGTCCATAGAGTATTTACATACAGCTTCATCCACCTACAAGACACAAGTATATCATGTAGATAATTGTATTTTTGAAGTCATTCTACTCCATGCTTGATTCTGTAGATAGATCTCAGCTTCAGCATTCTGCTCACGGTTGTTACATAATCTCAACCTTGCGATCTCCATCCGCATCAAGTTCCAATTGACATCCCGATCAACCAGCCTGAGATATGAGCTTCCAATGCAACTGACACCCTAGAAACAACCACGTCCATCACAATGGCCCAGGTTCGCAACCCACTCCCCTCCCCAGCCACACCCAATTCCTACTTCTACTCACCCACCGTCCATCCAGAAAGCGGCCAAAACCCTCGCTGCCAGAAACACCTCTCTCCTCCGCCAAACCCACCTCACCACCCTCCTCCTCCACGCCGTATTTCTCCTCCTACACTTTCTCTTCCACCGGCCCCGCTCCCTCGTCCCCTATGCCATCTTCACCTTCCCGACTCTCCTCGTAGAGTTCTACTTTGACCGCCTCGGCCGCCCGCGGTACAACCCCGGCGACAACTCGTTACGATCGCCCGGCGAGGATCTCGACGCTTCCGGCCTGACCGAGTACCTCTGGGACGTCCTCTACTGGACCTGGGGCTGCATGGGCGCCGTGTGCGTCTTCGGCGACAAGGCCTGGTGGTTGTGGGTCGTTGTGCCCTTGTATTCGGTCTGGCTGGCATATACTACCTTTATGGGTGTACGGAAGGGTTTCGCTGGAATGGGTATGGATGGGAATGATGCAGGCCCAGTGGCCGAGAGTAAGAGGCAGAAAAAGCTGGAGAAGAGAGGACAGCGGGTAAAGTACCGTTAGAAACACCTGGGTGAATGGGGGCTACTGGTTGCCACTCCAGGTCCTCTGTACCGCAGATAATGGCCATCACATACATGATTTTGTAACAAAAGATAAATATAAAGAATAAAGACAGATTTTGTTCCATTTTGACGATTAAAAATCCACCCCAAGCACCTGGACGCTGTATGTACGGTACATTGATGCATATCCCATCGCATATCTAAAAGAGATGTTTGAACCGCCCTAGTCGGGATATAACCCCCGACGACAAAAGAACGCCGCTAACTCGATTCTGATACAGCAAGTTCTGCCTAGATCTCATCCAAGCTTAATACAATTAACGGTCTAGATGCGAAATCCGTCCGTTCCTGCACCTCAGACCGGAGGCGTTGTCGATGATTGTTCGTCCTCAAGGCTTGCGGGTGTCTGTCCCACGGGTTGATCCTCACCCAGTGGGACTGGCGAGGAATTAATCTGGTCATATGACGACTTTTCCACAGACCACGTATGCTCTGTGGAAGTGTCTGCATCGTCCGAGCCAGATGGAAATTCTCCACCAAACTCTGATCCTCCTACAGAGTGCTGGTGCGGGACGTCGATGGTTCCTGAGGGATTGCTGGTTCCTCGAGCCATCCTGGAAGAAACACCAATGGACGGAGGTATCTCTTCGTCAACTTCAGGAGCGACACGACCGCCATCGGCATGCTGGTCAATAGGAGTATCCTGTTCAAAGCTGTCCATGTCCACTGTGCTCGGTCTTCTGGATTGCGGAGCCGCTGAGCTGGCTGAGTTGTCAACAATTTCCGTAGTCTGTGCATTCAAAGAACTGATCAACGTTGTACCATCGGGTTTTTCGTTCAAGCGTGATTCGAGTGAGTGAGCTGCGTCTTGTATCGAGTCCGAGTATGCTTCATTAACCCGTTCATATATGCTGCTCCTAACGGCCTCGGGACTCTTGGAAGGTTCAGAGGAAGCTGCAGATTCGGCAATTATGCTAATTTTTTCGGCCTCGTCAAGTGCACTTGACAATAAAACGCTAGCTTCTGAAAGGACAGGAGGGTCTTGATTGGCTGGCGCAAGGGATACCTGCGAGCCTTCTTCGCTGGTTCGGGCCGCACTTTCAGGGTTGGCTTCGTCTGCAACGGGGTCAACAGGAGCACTGACCAGGGAAGCTGATGAAAACGGAGCAGAAGGTCCTGCTTCAAAGGAAAGATCGTCCTTGGGAGCACCGGTTTCAGTGGCTGATGGCGAGGGTGCCTCCGTGGCCACTGTAGACCTCGTCTTTGCCCGAACTTTGGCAGGATCGATAATCTCAGGATCAAAGGCGTCGCTGCTGTCACCAGCCTGAACCTTCCATAGTCCTACCTCTTTCACCGTTAAAAGTTGCTTTGCAGCCTTTTCTGCAATAGTCATTCCCCGAGATAATATGTCGTCACCGGTCGCTCTGGCTTCCAAGAAAGCTTCATGCCGCATTCCAACGTCGCTCACTTCATTCTGCCAGTCTGAGAATTGCTTTTTAAGGGTATGAAACCTGGCCCAATCCTTATAGGTTACCCCATCCATCCAAGCCCATCTCATTCCAATTTCCTGAAGGCCCAAGTCACGAATGTTTTCGAGAATGTCGAGAGTGGATCCGACAACGGCCGTCACATGCTGAACAAGGCCGCTCTCGTATTCGTCATGCCATTCTCTCAGAGAGTGAGCATGTTCCTTGATAGCAAAGCCTGACAATCTTATGGCCTCAATGACGGCATTTTGAGCAGTCTGTTCCTCCTTCTCGCTCACATCATCTGTCAAAGCGCGAACGATATCGTTAACGTTTGCTTTTAATTTCTCTAGTTCCCGTTTCGATACAGTTTCCAGTTCAGAAACAATCTTTTCGCCTTCTTCCACAGCACCGCTTTGCTGCAGGTTATCCACAATTTTCAACACCTCCTTTTCGAGCTCATCGCAACCCTTATCAGCAGCAACTGCAAACTTTTCTTGCCACAATTTTAGATCACTGGCTATCTGCTCCTGAGCTTTTGCTCGTGTCGAGGATAGCGGCATCGTAGATGAAGCTGCTACTTCGGTTGAAGGGGATGTGGTTTCCGGTTGCGTGGGTGTCTCTGTTTGTGCCGTAGCCGTGAGAACGCTCGTGGGAAAGTTGGAGGTTTCAGTCAAGCTGCCAAAACAGATTTTTGTGAGCCTTAAAGAGCAATGATAAACCTGATACACCAGAGAAGGCCACAAACCTTTCGACTTCCTCCTGTAGACGCTTCAACTTCCTACCTTCGCGGTAGCTTGCAAGCTTTGCGCCAATCCTGAGCAACTGTGGTTCGACGTTCTCAAAATACAGACCAGCCAGCCGCGGCCGCAGCGTCCCGTTGAAAAATATCACGAGATTCGACCATGCCTTGCAAGTATAAGGTATGGCTGTGTTGACGAGAAATCTGTGAACCGAAGCGTAGCTCTTCTCAAAGATGGGCTTGGCTTGTTCGTACGCTGGGACAAGGTAACCGTCTCGGAAAACAACGACCTGTTTTGATGCTAATTCATACTGGGGGCCAATAATTGATTTGGTATATTCAACCTGCGGCCCAATCGACGAATTGTATGCCTCGCTCAACGACGACCTTATTGATTGCATTCGCGGGGCAACGAGGACACCCCACTTCTCTTCAGCAAACCGCCGGCCCTGTTCTACACGAGGATATCCGTATGTACGATATGCTCGTGACGAAACGGTCGCGACTGGAGCATAGACGCGATTATGGAAAACCTGCGCATATGGTCGCACGGCCTCAACATAGGGCTCTCCGTAAACTCGGTAGTATGGAGACACATGGGGTTCCAAATGCGAGCGGGCTATCAAGTATGGCTTGCAGATTTGCGAAGAATGCTCGTTCAGTTCGGTCAAGCTGGCCGGGCACCTGAAGAAGGCCGTGAAGAGCGAATACCATATTGCTAAGCTAATTTGATGAGATAGCATTAGCAGGAATGACTCGGTGGATAACAGAATGTTGGACAGGACACCATACCGAATAATTACACTCAATACTCTTCGCGCAAACGGCGCTCGGTATTTCGACCGTCGGGTGGAGGGACTTGGTCGAGCCGCATGAACTGAATGCTCTCGTTTAACAGCCACACCATTTTGTGAGATCGCCATCACGTCGAGGCGGCAACGGGGGGCGTGACAGACACCCAGAGAACTTTGTGGAGGTTGTAGTGAATGGATAAAAGATTTATATATGTTGCAATCGATGTAGGCTGCAAAAGCCTTGACTTAGTTCGGAATGGAATAGGTAGAGTTGGTTTTACCACGGCAAATCAATAGCTTACCAGTGGGATAGTAAGAATTCTAAAAGGAACAAATTGGCCTCAGAATAAGGCGAGGCCAACGACTAGCCCACGCCATTCACAGGATAAACTGGCAGCGCAGCAAGGTCGAATAATGCTGGCTCTGTTGCACGTCGGGTTTCATCGCCATTTGAGGCCTGGAGCTTCGCCCACACACACGAACCCGCACGCGGTGAGGTCATTTTGCTTGTGATCACGCGTTTGCTGCCTTGGTTCGGGACAATGGCTTCTCCGCGTCCCCGTTGCTTGGCTTATGTAATTTGTAATTGCTCATTTTACCTCCGTTTCATTGGCTAAATTTGTCTAGAGCTCTATTTGTATCCAATCAATTTCTATAGATTCTGTATATTAATTGACTATTCAACCAATAATAATTAACCTTCGCATAGATTTCTAGGCGTTCCTGCATCTCGTCGACAGGCAAGACAAGATCATCTCTTGTCAACATTCATCGTTGGACAAATGTTCCCTGTTTATAGTTACTTCAACCCTAAAGTCCTTGGGACCTTGGAGAGGTCACCCGGACTATACCTCCTATACCGGGAGGGATAGTCTAGACTAGCACTTGCAGCAGTAATATGATTACCCTGAACTTGGTATCGCTACCGCTTCTATCACGCCTTGATAGCTGGCAGCTGCTAACCCCGCATTGTGCTTGGGGCAGCAGCAAGGCTAGGTAATATGTATTCTATCAGCCCCGTCCCGAAAAGTGGTTCCAAGCGTTGCTTTGCTGGGTATCCACTACCATCTAATCGATGGAAGCAGCTCTTCATCACCAGAGTAATTTCATCATTGAAACGTCCAATCCATTGACTCTGTATGGCCAAAGTTGAATAGGAAATCTGACATCTGTTGTGGATCGTGAGTAATGGGCAAGGTCTGGATGATGACTGTCCCACTCACCATTAAGTCCCACTCCTCCCCTGTTTGGGGTGGCATGTCCAGAGATGTTTGGCTGGGTGCATTTAGAACCCCTTCAGCCTGGCCCTCAATTGCCGTTACCTCGAGTATCGGTATACATCTGGCAAACGCTTCTTCCCCAGCCTTGATTATCAGGTCTGGGAGCTCGTCTTTCCTAACTCCACGTATGAGCCCTTCGATCTGCGCAGCAACTAAACATAGGAGCAAATGGCCCTTAATGTTGGTCTCTCCAGCCTTAATGGATCGCAAAGACCAAGTTTTTCCATCATCGATAACAGAAAGCAAGTCTGGTCGCAAAGGCAAGGGCCCTAGGCTCGGCTGTTCTTGTAGCTGAGTCTTCAGCTCCTCTGCTATGATAAGACTAGCCTGGATGGCAACTGTGCGAAAGAATCCTGAGCCGCACACCGCCATTCGCTCAAGATCCTCTTCGTCTGGTGAAGCCGTATCGCTATGACGCTGAGTCATCTCAACGGAGGAGGAAGGGTACGCTGTACACCATATCTTAAGTGATGTCTCCACCGCTACCTTTCTAGAATATGCATAGGCTGTTTCATGGAATGCCGCGCCGAAAAATGGTATATGAAGGGACGAGAGATAACGGCACATGAGGACTTCCACCACATGCATGCTAAAATGAGAAGTGTTTGATTTATAATGCTCCAGGATCTGGCTGAGAGTCCTGTACGATCCCCTCAGTTCAGCATCTAGCCGAAGCGTTTCCTCGTAAGTATTGTGGGAATGGAGATCATTCAAGAACTTGACAACTGCAAGACGTTGTGGGAAAGTTTTACGGAGCGCTATCGCAATGGACACTTGAGTGAAGTCATTTTCCGGCTTGGGAACTGGATCCTCTACCATAATCTGGTCGTCGTCGAAGTTCCCAGGAGGCTGCGTATCGAAGTCATCAAGAGAAAGAAGCGGAGGTCCCCCAGAGGTCATACTTGATTGCAAAGTTACCTCAAGAACTGTGTTCCAAAGTCTCCGCTGCATCTCGGCGGCAAAAGTTGTCATCTTTGGCAGCCGCGCCGGGTCTCTATGCAAGCCCATGAATATCGCTGTTCTGAGTAACCCGCCGGCCGAGATCCAGATTAGCTCCCCACCAATACTTGCTGCCTCCCTAGCGAACAAAAGCAGGAGGTTGGTTTGCAGAGATTGTATTCCTAGCTGCGACTTGAAGTCGGGCCGTGAAAGCCAAGTTTGAGCCTCGTATATCCATCGAATAGCAGAGGACCGCAAGGAGAACTTCTCGTCATACATGGTAGCCGCGATGGCGAGCACGAGTTTAAGTTGAATGAGGAACGGCATATTGGACCTGGCATCTGACTTCCAGAGTACTTCATAGTCCCTTCTGAAAGTGGGGATGTGCAGAATTCGATAGACCGCTTCAGTCGTTCGAAGATAGCAGTCAACGAGCTTGTCAGCAACGTCCTTCGGGGGTAAGTCGATGTTTGGAGACAAGGGCCACTGGGGTGCCCGCTGAGACTTTATGACTCTGGCCAAAGATTTGCATTTCTTCAAACTAAAGAGAATTGTCGACCGGCCTTCGCGCAGACGGGGTTCAATAATTTCACAGACGTCTTGAAACTAATAGGACTTAGCTCACTTGCTTATCCTATCGAAAACTAACGGACGGCACAAGGACTGGCTTACCAGCCCAATTCCATTTATCCAATGGCTTTGGCCAAACATGCGTGCCTTATGTGTAACGCCGCGGCTGATTGCTCGAGTCTGGCCTACAGAGTTGCTCCCATAATGGATATAGAAGGTGCCGCCTAGATGGGAGGTCGTTGTCTCTATAATCGAGTTCGGAGTTGAAATATGGGACTGGGTATAGCCTGCGGTTGGCCTGCCGCTCTGCTCTTCGGGATGCTTAGGTGTGCTCTCCGTGGAGTCAACATGCTGAGCAGACGGGTTACTGGTAATAGTCCGCGCACACGCCGAAGAACTAGCCGAAGATGGATTTGGCGAATGACTCGGGGCTGGCGTGCTTATGCTGGAAATCCTGTTCGGAGCTGAGAAATGTGATTCCCGGGCAGAGCCAAGGAATTGCGGTGTAGGGTCAGGAGGGTTCTCGTAAACGCAAACCCCATTTCTGGACCGTATACAATTGCTGCAGGGAGTCTTCCGATCACATCGGATCTTGCGCCGCCTGCAGAGGAAGCATGAACTGTGTGACATTGGTGTTAGCATGAAGAGTCGGCTAGCCGGGTAAACTTACAATGCTGGTTTTCTCCGGCGAACCCCTGCTTCGTTCATCATGTCCTTACGAACCAACGTCCTTGATTTACGCCTAGGAATGCTGCTTATTCCTGGTGGATGAAAGGTTGTCGGATAGTACTAATGCGACGCTGTATCCCCGACGGGGCTTTCGCTGAGCAAAGTTGATAATTAGGGGCAACAATATCTTGACTATAGTCAACTCGGGGATCACCGCATTTACTTTTAGAAGATACAGGAGCGGATTCCTTATTTGCCCGCTTGGAAAAGGTCCGAGCCGTAAACAGTCAAGTTGGCTGGACTTGAAGTTCTCATCAGCATTTGCGCTTTTGGTCTATGCCGTCCACCATATGCCGATCTCCGTCCCCGAGTCCGACCAAGTCTCCGAGCCGAGTGAAAAGGTATGTACAAACTACGTACTAATTCTTCCAACAACAGGACGGCTTTGCATGTGGTATAGTTATATAATTCGTTTCAACGTCCTTTTGATTCAAACATGATGTCGTTTGTTTCATTCACCTTAGCAGTTCCTGAAAAGGCCTCGTCGTCCTCCCGTCCGCGATACCGGTTCAAAGGCCAGACCACAAGAACGTATAGAACTTCACCAAATGGGAGACGGACAAGAGCCGATCAATGCTACCGGATCCAGCAAAGAGTACATAACTCCTAACCTTCCTGGTCCTGTGGATTTTGGACAAGCTCCGGATGGCGGCGGTCGGGCGTGGCTTGTTGCGGCTGCTGGGGCTTGCATCTTCTTCTCGTGTCTCGGCTTCGCAAACTCGTTTGGCGTCTTCCAAGAATACTATATGACACATCAACTCCGTGAGGAATCGCCGGACAAAATCGCCTGGATCGGTTCCCTCTCAGCGTTCATCCAGTTCGCAGGGGGTGCCATAGGTGGTCCACTGTTTGATCGATTTGGCGCATCGGCAAGTTATCTGACCCCATTGGCGCTCGTACAACTATACTAACATATCGGTAGATGGTTCGACCGGCAGCGATCATCTATGTCTTTGCGATGATGATGACAAGCCTATGTTCCACCTATTGGCAATTCATGCTTGCACAAGGCGTTCTGATGGGGACGGGTATGGCTCTCTTACAGTTCCCAGCGTTTGCAGCTGTATCGCAGTACTTCGATAAGAAACGCGCAGCTGCCTTGGGCATAGTGGTGTCTGGATCGTCCATAGGTGGTGTCATCTTTCCGATTGCGCTTTCGAAAATGTTGAACAGCTCATCTCTGGGATTTGGGTGGTCTGTCCGGATCATGGGGTTTGTCATAACGCCCCTGATGGCGTTTGCATGCGTGGCCATGAAAGCTCGTGTGCCTCCAAGGTCCACTGCCTTCTTCATCGGAGCGGCTTTTAAAGATACGAAATTCGTCCTCCTGGTAGTCTCCATGTTTTTCATTTTTCTCGGCATGCTTAGTCCTCTGTTTTTCATTCCAGCATATGCGGTCACAAGAGGTGTGGACTCGACGTTGGCCTCGTATTTACTTGCGATCATCAATGCGGCCTCCACCGTCGGCCGTATAGTACCGGGAATTTTAGCGGACAAATATGGACGGCTGAACATATTCGGTCTTGGCTCCCTGGCCACTGGCATCGTGGTTTTATGCATGAACAAAGCGGACACAACTGCAGGGTTAATAGTATATACGGTTGCGTTTGGATTTACCTCTGGAACAATAGTCTCCGGGGGTTCCGCAGCCTTTTCAACATGCACTCAAGACCCGCAGAACATCGGTACATATATGGGAATGGGGATGGCAGTCAGCTCATTTGCAGCTTTGATTGGCCCTCCGATCAATGGCGCGCTTGTGGATAGGTATGCGGGGTTCTCTCAACTGTCCATTTTCAGCGGCGTCATGTGTCTGGTAGGAGGTTGCACTGTACTTCTGAGCAAAGCCTCCACGCCACAGGGTCTTTTGGGAACGGCATAACACTCTCATGCCTCCATTTGCTACAACTCTCGGTTCTTGGCTTTCGCTTTCACGCTGCTGCATTGTGTCCCAAGATTGTTTGCGAGAATAGATTTGCGTTGCAAGAAGTCTGGTATGTAGTCCATACTGTACGTTAAAAGGAACCCTTGACAATCCTGTCCGCACAGAGAATCCATGGCTTGACCAACAATCCCTAAGGTGGGATTTCCTCTGATCTAGGGATGGAATGGGATCCAGCGGCGAATATTAACTTGTCAGAAGATGGATATTCGGCCTTGGGGTTTACTCTCTGTGAGGACCAAGCCTGTTGCATGGCGAAGCTATCGTCAACCTTGTGAAGTCCGTGGCATAATCTAGTTGACTCTTGCCACGAGGAGACAAGTCTGACCCTGGGTGGTTGACACCCTTGATAAAAAGGCATAGGGGATTAAGTGTGGGACAGCCATCAGAAGGGGGTTTGCTCTCGGATCACAATTCTTTTGATGTTCTCATTAGTACTCCGCACTCCATAATCTGAGCTTAGTAGATCAACTCCATCTCTCCAAGAAAGTTCAATTCAGGAGAGGCAACGTTTGAGAAACGGGTGTGAAAACAATGAACAACAACCATATCTTGCAGTACAGCGGTAGCAAGATTGTATGCAGTTGGTACGGAGTACAAGTTGGGGACAACCTGCCTGATCAGTGGACTGATTTGATCTCCTTGCCATCTCGCTGGTTGACCACCTGGATGTCTCCCGATTTTAGTCGACCACGTGACAGCAAAGTGACTAAGCACTTCTTACTAATTGATTGACGCGGGTTAGCGCAGCCTTGGCACCATCCGCGCCAATGCCCCACTAGCACTACATCATGTGGCAAGACTGGGCCAGAACTTCAACTTCTTAACAGTTTTCAGGTGGACCTCAGGCCTTGTTTGTCTTGTCTCTTCGACTACTTCACTACAAACTAGAACTTTGATCGGGCCTCACTATCGATGACTAGATTCTCACATTTTTGAATTTTGGGCCAAGTCTCAAGTCTGGATCAATCACCACGACCAGGGATCAGATCAACGATCCAATGTTTGCCACAAATCCTGGCAAGAAAGGGAGAGGCCCAGATGATGCCGACACCTGTCGAATATGCCGTGGGGAAGGCTCGGAGGAGGAGGAGCTGTTTTACCCTTGCAAGTGCAGCGGGAGTATCAAGTTCGTCCACCAGAGTTGCTTGATGGAATGGCTCTCCCATTCACAAAAGAAGTATTGCGAACTCTGCAAGACCCCGTTCCGGTTCACCAAGCTGTATGATCCAAATATGCCCCAGGAGCTGCCAGCTCCCGTATTCTTCAAGGAGTTGATGATTCACACCGGCCGCTCGCTTTTGACCTGGTTGCGTTTTCTACTGGTAGCCTTTGTCTGGCTAGGCTGGCTCCCGTGGTCCATGAGAGCGGTCTGGCGGGGACTCTTCTGGCTCGCTGATGGACGCTGGCCCACCTCTGAGAGTCTTCAGGCTACAGCAGCCGCAGTTTCAGGGAGCAACACTATAAGTAGTCTAGCCGCCCAGGGTACATCTCCCGTTATTAATGTTTTCGCCTCGACTTCGCCGGCCACTATGCAGCGTCTTGAGTCTGCTATTCCACAACTACTCTTTCCTGTTTCGTCGATATTGAACTTCACTGCGGGAGAACCTCTCATATACTCGATTGCCAAACGATTGCTCGCCAATGCTGTGGTTCTTACCACTTCGACGCCAATTCCTACGGGGCCAGGGAACGAAACTGCATTAGCAACGCGACGTTTACGGCAACCATCATGGTTATCAGATGTTGAATTTTTGAATAGACTAACCCCATATCCTACAATAAACAACATCCTCATTGATACCTTGGAAGGCCAACTTATTACCCTGCTTGTGGTCATTTTATTCATACATGTATTTCTTATTCGGGAATGGGTCATACAACAACAGCCTGCAATAAACCTCGCCGAGGGTGAGCGAGAAGCAGCTGTCCAATTGCTCCGAGAGAATTTAGTTAATAATATCGCGGACCCGGCGGCTGCGCAGGAAGATGAAGAGGCGCAGCGACCCGCCCGAAGAGAGGTGCCACCTGTTGCACCTACACAAGCCCAACATTTGATTGGCGATCTAGATGATCGCCCATCTACAGCCGATGCCGCAGCCAATCCCCGAGAGACACCGTCAGAACCTAGGGGCTCTTCTCTTGGAACATCCGCTGCCCATACGAACATGACACATGTGCCCATATCAGAAGCTGGCTCCTCCGGCGAAATAATTGAGCCCGAATCATCTGCTATTGGATCAGGATCGAATTTCAATCAATACTCTGATCAGGTATGGAGGCCCGGAGACGCAGGCCTGGATGGAGGTTTGTCACTGGTTGAGCAGGGCGCAACAACTATTGGGACCCAGGAGGCGGGAATTGATACAGAGGAACCTGTGGCCAGCACTTTACTTCGGTATCAACAGGATGCGATTCGCTTCCCTAACTTTCGGCCCGTAGTGAACGAAGGGACACTCTCCGAAGACGACCAAGCTAATGAACCGACCCGGGATCCTTCTTCGAGCGTTAACAGTACTTATACAAATGGAAATCCATCTTCAGCATATTCTCCATCGCCAGACCCTGACGGGCCCCAAAGTTCAGGGCTGGCATCGCTTCCTTCGCCCATTTTTGGAAATAACGAAGCCAATTTGCCTGCAAATAGCTTCGATTTTCGACCCAATGTCCAATTCCCCGAAATACAGGCAAGCATTGACGAGTATTCACGTTCGCTTCGTCTTCAAGAGACAGACAATGTGGAAAACGGGGAGGCATCCGCCTCAAGCCCCATTAGACCAGCTCAACAGCCAGATACTAGCCCAGGGCAAGTAGCAGAAGTGCAAACTGGAATACCAGTTCAACCTTTACTTGCTCCGAGGAACTTGAAAGAACGTGTAGTGGAGTGGTTTTGGGGTGAGATCCCTCCTCTACCTAGGCAAGAGGACGAAGGGCGGGACCACGAGCGCATTCTTGAAGACGTGGCCCGAGAGCAACCGTTCGTACCTGTTCGTCATGGCCGACACGTGCCTGATATCCATGCACGTCCTAACGACGAAGCCCCCGATCGTCTAGCGGTCCCTGCAAACGAAGGGATTAACAACGAAGCCGAAGCTGTTGACGATGCTGATGATCTGGAAGGTGTCATGGAGCTCATTGGAATGCATGGTGCAATTTTTGGCCTTTTACAAAACGGTGTTTTTAGTGCCCTGCTTATATCATTTACTGTGACTGTGGGCATCTGGCTCCCTTACTTATGGGGTAAGATCGCGCTTGTCTTGTTGACCAATCCCGTGCGCTTGTTCATCGGAATTCCTCTCGCAATCCTGTCGATCATCGCCGATATCGCCGTCGATACCGCCATAGTAACCTTTGCTTATTTAGTATACATGGGGAATGTCTTAATAAGGGCATCCCTGGGTCAGATAGGCAAGATTATTCCGGTCGTCGCGAGATTCTCAGCGAGCAATGCTCTTACTCATGCCTCGCTAAGTTTGATTAATGGAAGCGCACAGCGATTGGGGCGGATTATGACGACATTTTTCACGTTCCGTGACTCTGATGTTCCGATGTTTTCTGTGCTTGCGCATCAAGCCTTGCGTATACACCAAGCTCGTCTCACCGCGTTATACCAATTTGTCTTCCATATCGGGAAACTGATCGCATACGACATTCCCCTGCGTATCCTTCAAGACGATGGCGGAATGTCTATACTTGAGCGGCTCTCGCTCATAGATCCGATGAAGAGCTTTAATACCGTGGTGAATATCCTGGCAGGTCTCGCACAAGCGGTGTTGTCACTTTTGAAATACGGTGACTTGTCAAGTCTCAACGTTTCCGTAAAGCAGATTCCACCGGCTAGCATCGAGACGGATTTAGCCTATTGGGATACCAAGGACAGAATTACTGCCATCATTGTGGGCTATTGTTTCGCAACGCTGGTTGGCTTGTCTTACCTTCGTCTTTCAGCTTACTTCTCCGGAGAGCCACGTGGGCAGAGGGTGAATGGCGCTGTAGCTGAAGTCCTACATCAAGCCGGCGGAGTGATGAAAGTGATACTCATAATTGGCATCGAAATGATTGTTTTCCCGCTTTATTGTGGCATCCTCTTGGATGTGGCTCTCATGCCACTATTTCAGAATGCCACACTCAGAGCAAGATTCGCGTTCGCAGCAGAGTCACCGTTTACCTCGTTATTCGTGCACTGGTTTATCGGCACTTGCTACATGTTTCACTTTGCGCTCTTCGTATCCATGTGCCGAAAAATAATGCGCAGTGGCGTCCTTTGTAAGCCCACCTCCATGCTTTGCATTTTCTTCTCTAACAAGTTCTAGATTTCATCCGAGATCCAGATGACCCGACATTCCACCCTGTACGGGACGTACTTGAACGCAATGTTTCGACGCAACTTCGAAAGATAGCATTTAGTGCTCTAGTCTATGGTGCACTTGTGATCGTTTGCATGGGCGGCGTCGTCTGGGGAATATCGTTGACTCTCCGTGGAGTACTACCTTTACACTGGTCATCCACCGATCCGGTAATGGAATTTCCCGTGGATTTACTTTTCTATAATCTTGTTATGCCGCTCGCCATTCAGTCCATCAAACCGTCAGATATCTTACACGAGATGTATGATTGGTGGTTCCGCAAATGCGCGCGGCTTCTCAGATTAACAGATTTTCTATTTGGCCAGAGAAAACAGGATGAGGAAGGATACTTTATTAACAGCACCTGGGGTGAAATGATACTCGCAGGGAAGACTCTCCTTTTAGAGCAAACTGAGAGCGGAGACCAGGCAGCAGAAAAACCTCAGGAGGCACGTAACTTCATTCGAAACGGCAGATTTGTCCGCACTCCGGCATCTGACCAGGTTAGAATACCGAAGGGCTCGCAGGTATTTCTGGAAGTCAACGAAGACAATGAGCGTATAGATGGCAAACCTGACCATGATGACGGCTTACATGGCAAAACCAACGACATGTTCACCAAGGTGTATGTGCCTCCGAGGTTCAAGACCAGAATTGCCGCTTTTATCTTCTTGATATGGGCTTTCGCAGCGACGACGGGAGTGTGCGCAACAATTTTACCGTTGGTCATCGGCAGACGGGTTCTCTCAATCCTATTTCTGGGAGATGCACGCATCAACGATCTGTACGCTTTTTCGGCTGGCCTATATTGCATTGGTGGAACTGTTTACCTCCTGTATCACTCCCGTCATGTAATTTCCGGTCTACGTGACCAGGCCTTGAAGCTTCTTTCTTCGCCAAAGGACTTCCTGCAAAGTGGGTTTAACACGATTTTGTATGCTCTGAATTTGGCCTACGCTGTGGGGGCATTCGCATTCGTGATCCCATCGCTTTTTGCGATCATCATTGAATTATACTTCCTCGTGCCACTTCATACCTATCTTGACAGCGAAGGGACGCATATCATCCACTTCGTTCAGGACTGGACTCTTGGCGTTCTCTATACGCGGATGATCGCAGGCCTCATGCTCCGGAATGAAGCGTCAATGCCCGCCTTGTCTCTCAAAGCGATTGTCCGCAACGGCTGGCTTCAGCCTGATATGAAATTTGCGACCAGAGCATTCATCGCACCAGCAACGCTGGTTACCTTCTTTGCCGTATCTATCCCTCTTCTAATGGGACTTGTGCTAAATGCAGTTGTCTTCAGAGGGGAATCGGCGTCGTTTCACTCTCAAGTCTGCCGTTACTCGTACCCAGGATTCCTCGCCCTACTCCTATTGGCCTGGGGGTTGGATATTCTTCGGCGCCAGATCAACGTCTGGCGTATGAGTATCAGGGATGATGTCTATTTGATTGGCGAACGATTGCATAATTTCGGAGAAAAGCGAGCGAAAGATATGGGGGCCGCCAGGCGCATGATCAATCCTGCATGATTTATAGAGCTTTTAATTCTTCTTTTTCTCTCTGGTTTCTGTTTCTGCATGTACAATTAAATTTCTTTGGCCTTTGTGCAGCGACTGCTTAAAGACAAATATTGTCTTGGTTAAATCAATAGAGAAGACTGTTTGTCCTGTTTGCTCCCTGTGGCTGGGTTGGTGGCTGAGGCAGGACTGTGTGGCTGATATCGGCCACGTGCTAAAAATAGCCTTAACTTAATACGGACTGCCCCACAGTGTAGGCTGCTGAATATCCATGGACGCTGATTGGTTGATGTTAGGCAGCTGCATTGCTTGCCGTGGGCCCGCCTTGATCGCCCATGCAGGCAAGGCAGCTTTAATTCTACTTCACGTCTTCTCCAGGCCGATATCTAGGACAAATCTCCTTCTTCACATCTCTAGTCCTGCATTCCCATGGTGCTTTGGCCCTCCAAGAGCTGATCTCAACATGTCGGTTTTCAGGGGCGGTACGTTCTTGCAAAGGCGGCTTACGAAGCTCTATACCGACACCAAATCGTCATACGAAAGCGTCACCACTACTGCCCCAAGACTAAATGATGATCCGGAACTGATATCCCTTAATCGAAGTTTTCGTACCCAGAAGGACCGGCTACTCGCCTGGGGTCTAGATTGGAGTGATGCCAACGCCGCACAGCCCAACGACATCGATGAGGCGTTGGCCGAAGCCGGCTTCAGCGATGTTGTCGCCAGCATCATGTCATCTATTCAAGGGCTTTTAAATGAAGCAGAGAGGCTGCAACAGCCTGATATGCCCAAGTCGTCCTCAGATGGACTGACGACAGGTGTGGTCAAAACTGTTTGGACAGATAACGAGATCTCGAGGTCAAAGGCGCTGTTGGACGAGCTAACTGCGCACATCGACACTCTATACGATTTATCCCGATCACGGCGGGATATGACCATGAGCATGTCATCGAACACCCCATCGCAACTACAGAGCCCTCACTCCCCATTCTCACCTAGATCTGAAAAACCATTGAAACGGCCAATGTACCCAGTTCCGTCCGATTCTAAGATGCAGTCAGAGAAACACGGCCATTTGATGAAGGAAAGCGTAAAACCGGATACGCACTTTTCTGCTTTCCCAGGTCAGCTTTCCAAGAGCTGTCTAAATCTACATGTCGATACATCATCTCGCAATTATACGTTTGCCTCCGATGAAGCATTTCTACCTTCCTTATCCGCCACTAAGGAATTCTACATCAATCGCAAAGCTCTCTATCTTTCCAAAGGGGGTATTAGCCATGCCCCCAGCCCTCCACCGTATGAGCCTGTTGCAGCCTCAGCAAATTCTCGTTTACTGGGGCAATTACATACGTCGGCAATTCCGGCTCCGCTCGCCGAGGGTGTGAATACCCCTTCGGTCCCGGTCTTGGTTGAATTTTCGCCAATATTGATGGAGATGCAGAATTCGGTGGTCCTGCCAAAGAGGCAAAGACTGGAGCATCTCAGCCAAACCCTGCAGCGGTTGGTTGAGAATGCCAGAGTTTCTCACCTTGGGCTACTAAAGTTCTTGGGATACTTCGTTGATATGACACACTCTCGTTACGCCTTTGTTTACCAGATGCCAACGGATATTCCTTCTCTCTCAAGGCAGCCATCTGATCCAACCCAACCCAAGCCTCTTGTGTCTCTACTACTCTCAGGTCCCGACCATCAGGATGCCCCAGTTCCAAATCTCGAAATACGCTTTCGATTGGCATATTCCCTTGTCCTGGCCGTCCTTCATTTGCGGAGCCAGAACCTAGTACATGGAAATATCAACAGCAGCAATATTCTGATATTTCCAGGTGTTGAAGTCTCCAACACCGGCACTGTGGATAATTTCCCCGCTGACTTCCGTCATCCCTACTTGACTTCTCTGGCTCAATTCGACAGCGAGGATAAAAATACCGCACCTGAACCCCTTTCTTCTAGTATGTATCGGCACCCCGACGATCGGCGAATCACTGCAGATCAATCGGCCTGGGCATATGACCTTTACAGCTTGGGATTGGTTTTGCTGGAAATTGGGTTATGGACTCCGATTAGCAAACTCTGGAAAATGAAGTATAACAACGTCATGTTCAAGTCAAGGATCGAAAATGTCTACATCAAGAAGCTCGCGGCCAAATGCGGAGGTGCATACTTACAAACAGTCCAACTTTGTCTCGATGCACCCAATTTCCACCTCTCGACGTCTCCTATGTCCGACCTGAGCCTCCGTATTCCTCAGACTTACCATTACCCATGGAACGAACCGAGTAAAGCCAACGAATGGGACACCTTCTCCAAAAACTTCCTCTATACCATTGGAAAAGTCATTTTCCGTTGTTGCAGCCTCGACATCTTTGCACCACCCCCAGATACCGACCTTGAAGAGTCACTCCCGCCGCCACTTAGCCTCGATCTTGAATCCTCATCATTTCAAGAAATAAAACCACATGACTTGCAGGCTCATAAGCTCAAGGCCGTTGTGCCTCTTGATATGGGAGACGAGGCTTCGCCATTAGCAGAGCGATTAATGTCCAACATAAACTCTGAAAACAATGAGAGGAAAGTTCGAAAGCGAACGCTGAAAAAATGGTCAAACCTGGAAATACCCGACGATCACTTGCGGACGTGGAACAAAACACTTATGCCTAAGTTAAGTAGACTGCTCCAAAAGATTCTCAAAGATTCAGACGAGACCTGCAGTGCTAGCTTGATGATCGCTGGTGAAACGGCTGAAACGGCGAAAACGACCATATGTGTGACTTGCACAAATGTTCGTAGAGTCAAGGCAGCCCTTAAGAAATACTTTGAATACGACCGAGAAAATTGGGATTTGATTGTAATCAGAGGCGACATACATCGATCAAAGGTACCTCGAAGACGTCGAAAGAAAGCTAAGGGCAACATGGTTACAGGAAAAGCCCCTGCAGACCTGAATCCGCATTATCAAGAAACCCCGCTTTGCGGTGCCTCCATTGGTGCTTTTCGTTTGGATGAACACTTGCCGCCAGTCTCATACGGAGGCGCAGTCCTTGTGGATGGTATGCCCTATGGAATGACAGTTCACCATATGCTGGACAACCCGGGCGACGAAGATGAAGAGAATGAAGATGAGGATTGCCCTCCGCGATCCTCTGGTAACCATACACAACCATTGCAGATGCAGGATCAAGACTTCGTGTATTCCTGGTGTGACGATGTCCCGCCCGAAGCGCTTTACCCGTTTGAAATCTCAGACGACGAAGATGATCAGTCTATTGCTCAGAGTGTTGATGAATCATATGATGATTTTTGGCTCTCCGACGGGTATTCAAGCGATGAGGCAGAATTTGTTGGTGGTTCCGAGATTGATGACGATGCCGCATCGATAGGAGATACTATTGGCGTTGATCCTCAAGACGAACCGCGGATTATCGTCACGCAGCCAGCGCTTGACGATGTGGACGACAGCTTCTTTCCCAACCCTGAAGATAAAGACGATGAGCACCTCGCTTCACACTCATTAGGTTATGTTCATGCATCCTCCGGACTACGGCGACGCATTCGAGATGGAATCAAACACGAAGTTGATTGGGCGCTTATTCGCATTGACCCCGACCGTTTGGATGCTACTAACACTGTCCCTGTAGCTTCAGATGCATCTTCGCATCCAGCGGGTCTGAGTGATTCCGGCCACATGCAGCGAACTTCGCAGTATCAATTTCAGAATCTCACCAAGGTGGCCAAGCTTGACGAATTGGGCGGCTTGTATGTGCAGTGCTGTGGGAGGACGAGCGGTTTCCAAAACGGGCGTATCTCAAAGGCAATGACACTTGTGAGGATGCCTGGACGCCAGTCCTTTTCGCTAAGCTTCTGTGTCGATGGTAACTTCGGAGGTAATTACGCCATGCGTCTTCCTGCCCACAGCCAGTATGCTCTTTCATGGCACCGTGCTGACAAATTCGGTTTCAGTTCCTGGCGACTCCGGCGCATGGGTCTTCGACAAAAACGGCCAAGTATGCGGGCACGTTCTCGCGTGGTCCGAAAAGAGCCGAACCGCATACATCGCGCCCATGGAAATCCTCCTCGACGATATTGCCCGCACACTCGATGCTCAAAGCGTCGTGCTTCCAGGCAGTGAAGAAGAGCTCGCTTGGCACAGCGCCATGGCGGCCGTAACTGCTCCTTGCGTGAATCTTACCGCGGCAACGAAGAAGCATAGCCTAAGCGCCGTCAAAGACCAGTTACCCATCGAACTTGGGAGGCTCAATCTCGACGAGCCGCATCTCGGACGACGAGGGTCCGGCCAACCTCCCACAGGCGGCAGGAATGTGACTACCAATGCTACTCCCGCTTCTGCCACCGCTGCCATGAAAGATGTCTCTGTTTCTGCAGCCCCAACGTATAGAAGCATTGGTTCTCTACTGTCCCATCAACGGACGATGGAACACCAAATTGCTTGATTTCTGATGTATATGCCCATGATGATGACAAGTTACTCGACATGATTCCCCTACACATTTACCACTTCTATACAACTGGCATATTTCAATGTGGTTCCCACCTTTTGTATTTATTTGATGATATCATTGGTTATTGGGATTTTAGGTTGTCTTTTGGATATGCATGATAGATGTTACTTTGCATTGGCTTCCGGAATGATTTAAGAATGGTACAAGTTGGTTTGGTTCTGAATTTTCATGTCTTTCATAATATTGCCATAAGTGTTTTAAAATCAGAAAAAAAGAAATAAATTTTAGGATTAAGCAGCAGAATTAAGGACTGAATAATCATGTCTTAGAGAAATGTTCATAAGGTTAGGACACACCATCCCCACCACCAAACCACATTTTTAAAACCTGATGAAAGCAAAACATAAAGTGTGGAAGACCTCAATGGCTCCAGAACACCACTCCAAAACATTAACAAAAGCTCAACCTCTTGTCTATCAATGTCACTCTAAAACATGTCTAAGAGCTGCCCAGGTATTTTAGGACAGCTTCTTTTTCTTCGAGTGGTAGCATGCTCAACACCTGCTGCACTCCCTTCAGGCCACCTTCCTTATCACCCATCAATAATTGTGCGACCTGCATTGCAACACCATCGGTCTCCATGGATTCGACCTTCTCGTACAAAATCTTCTTATTTTCTTCATACCACAGAGCGACTTGACGGTCATTGTGCTCGAAGTCTTTGTCCAACAAGCCAGTCCAAGATTTCAGTGTTAGGAGGTTCTTCTCACGGACAGATAGCGTCGCCGGGCCAGGAGAAGCTGTTGGAGACGGGCTTCTGGACGATCCTGGGGTTGCGGTTTGGGATTCAGTACTGACAGATGCCATGCGCTTGAGAATAAGCTCTTCACTGATGCGACGACGGAGACGCCAGTAGAAAAATCGCCGTGCGTTCTTCCACTGTAGTGGTTGGCGGATTGTACCCTTCGCTTCCATGCGGCCAGCACGATCGTGAAGATCGGCGAATTGAAGTGCAATCTGTAGATACACTGGGAGTAGTTGATTCTCACGCTCGGTCATTTGGTTCTTGATTTCGGATAGTTTCTCAGGGCTGAGTGATTTATCCTTGAGCGCTTGTCGAAGTTCACCGTAGGTTGGGTCAAGACGAGCCATGGTGTCAAGCTGTTTCTCGCGGCGATATTTAATACCAACTATACCCTCAGGTTCAAGAATACCGCCACGCGATTCTTCATCGGCGTACATCTCCATTTGGTCGGGATTGATGGTAGGATCGATAACGACCTGAAAGAAAATAAATTAGCGAGTTTCCCCAAAACGCGCGATGATATGATACATACCCATGAGCCACCACGAAGTTCGCCAAACGGCGGGATATAGACGAAGATAGGCTGCTCATACTTCACAAGAGCATCGACAATGTACGAACCGTATTTCAACACTTCATTGTACATGTCACGCTGGCCACCAGAGAAACCACGCCAATTGGCCAAAATCATCACTGGTAACTGTTCGCCAAAGTTGAAGTCCTTCAAGGCTTGTGCAGTCTTGAAAGCAGAGTTGGGGTACCACACACCACCAGCCTCAGTCGTGACCATTTCCATAGAGTCTGGATTGGCGGGATCTGCGGGAGTGACATTATCCACCGATCGGGTTTCGACTCCAATAACTCCAATGGGAATTCCACCTAACCTTGCGCGCCCAACCACAACCGTTCTAGCCCAGCCTCCAAGCGTCTCTTGGAATGAATCCTTATCGAAGAGACCAGAGAGATAGCCTTCATCATCTTCTTTGCCGCCGATAAGCCATCTCACATCGTATGTTTGCTTGGGTGGTGGATAGTACGTAATGTCGCGATCCCACGGATCTGAACTTGGCCTAATAGGGATTGAGCAGCCTTTACGATCGGGGATAAAGGACATCCATTGTACAATCTTCTGGACACCGTCGAAATCGTCATTGGCTGTCATATGAGAAACGCCGTTCTTGTACATGATTTGCGTTCCACCAAGCTGCAAGTTGGAAGTGTATACCTCTCGACCAAGCAACTTGTTGATTGCAGGAGCACCTGTAAGAATGATAGGTTGTCCTTCTACCTGGATGGCACGGTGGCCGAGACGAACAAGGTAAGCACCGATGCCAACAGAGCGGCAAGTCACAAGGGTAATAGTGAAAATGTCTTCGTAAGCTCTCGAAGTAGCTCCAGCAATGAGGCCAGAACCCCTGAGACATTCGACACCCAATCCATCCTTGGCACCGATGATGGTAGTAATCTTGTATCTATCCTCACCATCCTCATGAACAAGTTCAGTGATGACATTGTTCGATTTTTGCTCATCAAGTTTCTTTTTGACCTCTGGGGTAAGATATAGGTACTTGAACCCAGCTTCTGGTTTCTCGGGATCGTTCCAGGCAACAGAGAAGAGTGGCATCAGCTCCTCTGCCATGCCAATACGGGCACCGGAGTTAGCCGACAAGTAGATTCGCGGAATACCCAGTTTTCTCGCAAGTTCGGTACATTTGTGGAAGAAACGGTCTTCTACTGGACCGAAAGACCCAATTTGGTAGGTAATGTCGTTGGCGATGACGATGAATCGTCTGCCGCGGGGGTATTCTGGAGTCCTGGCGGTGATGATCCAGCCAACCATACCATGGGTATTGGTTCCGGGCTCCCGTGACACTTCGATCAAGTTATCTGAATCGTCTAGAACAAGCTCACTATAGTCAATGCAGCCGCCTGGGGGAGGACGCTTGTCGAGAAGACTAGGTTGGCTCTCGATAGCATCAGTCCAGGCATTCTGGAAAGCCTGTCTGAAAAGCTCTGGGAAATCATAGACGTATTGCGTTCCCATGACGTGAGCCTTGTACCGTTTGGGTTGAAGCCACTCTTTTGTCGGATAAGGCGTTGTTACCGGTCGAAGATGCATAGATCCCACCTTGGTGGTACCGCCGATGCTGTGGAAAACCCACTCTCCCTTCTCAGACTTTCTTTCCACATACATTTCGATTTGGATGATGTACCCGGATGTATTGGTAATGACCACACGAAGAGGATATGCCATGCCAGTGGTAGGGTCGGTGCAGAGAATCCGGATTTCAGCTCCAGTCACGCGGAGGCGCCAAAGTCGTCTGCCAAAACGTTCCAAAAAGCCGGCAAGAGCTTGCTCCACATCTGAAGGTTGAAGCTGGAAAACAGGGGTGAAGTTGATGAAGATGTGGTTTAGATCAGAGTGGTTGTTTCCGATAATCTCCAAGGCGTCAAGGATGTCATTCATCAGGTTATCAGCTTCGGATATTAGATATTCGGCGGTCGGAATATCATCGCGCAGCCGGCCTGGTCGAACAACAGCACGAGTGAAGTATCGCTTGTCCGAAGTCGCCTCTTTGGTAGGGCCCTTGCCAATTGCTTCATAAACATGGATATTCCTGTTCTGGGTGAATACAGGGCTAATGTTGAACTTGGATAGACGGCCAAGTTCAAGTTGGAAGGCCAATGCTGGCTCGCTGTGACGAATGCTCTCGTCCTCAACATAAGAAGGACCTCTGAAGGTGAAGTATCCGGGGTAGCTTCCATCACCATGGCCACAGACAAATGTCACTCTCCGGACGCGGCGAGCTTGCAATTCTTTTTGGAATGCTTGCATGATTTGATTGAGACGAGAGGCAACTTCTCTGTCGTCAAGGCCTTCCATATCACGGATAGCAATGTTGCAGACGCCAATGAGCTCATCACTTTCAGGTCGAGACTGTGGCTTCCGCTTAGCCGCCAACTCCAAGGCGTTGTTGGAACCTGATTGCTGGACACTGTCGGCTCGTGGGAACACCTCTAAAGCCCTAGAAAGCACTTCCTCAATCTCATCTAAGTAGTGAGCAGGAATGAGCACACCCTTCCGTACGGGTTCATTGCCGCCTCTGCTCACTAAATATGACATGTCACTGATGGAGCCGATTTTTTTGAACGGATTATTCTCTGTGGTGGGGGTGCTTGGAACAGAGGGGTTCGCTAAGGCCATGTTCATTCCAAACTCTGCCTGCGGTACCTTTCGCAGGACAAAGTCCCACGAAACGAAGAACGGACTTTCGGAGTCTTTGTGATATTGAACACCTTGAAGATCATAGGCTCGATAAGCACGACGAACATAAACCTCAAGAGCGGCCAGTGACACCCATTGGTCTTGATGCCCAAAGAATAGCGGAAGAACATCGAACACCGTGTATTTTGAATCAACAACCTCTTTGAGCACATCGAGATCAGGCTCTCTGTGATCCCATCCGGTTTCGCCATACTTTGATTGAACAACCGACGATCGCAAGATGTGTTCCATCTGAGCCATGCGTTCCTCCAAAGACGGCAGCGCACATTGAATGAGAAGTTCGCGTGCTTTGAGGGCAACCTTAGCGCAAGGTCTTGACTCAAGTTCAGCTAGTTTCTTTAGGACAGGCTTCAGGTATTTGCCAACATTAGCGGTAGCGGGCTTGTTTGGCCGGTATGTGTCGAGAATCGCCAGTACTAAATTGTTCTTCGCTCCAACTTTGGAATGGGAGAGCACGGTCTGAATAACGTTCACAATGTCATCTTTGTTCTCCTCGCGGAGACCCAAGATCACATCTTCGTCTCGAGTGTTACGCTGAGCGAAAAGGTGTTCCACCTTCCAATATTGCTCCAAGAGTCCAGCAATCACATTGTATTCGTGGACTTTCAGGCCTTCGCTATAGTCTTGAATCACTTGGACCAAAGGAGCAAGCGTGGTCTTCAGTGTTTCAGCATCAGCAGGGGGGACATTCTCGTCCAGGAAACGAGTAAAAGTCTTCATCAGTTGGACGGCCGGGAACTCAGCTTTCCGTGTCTTGCACTTTTCGATAACCTGAGTAAACTGGGTGTCGAGCTTTTGCGGCATTCGAGAATGAAGAGCAGAAACGTGCGCATTCCATTCCCCATATGGCAATTCAGGGTCTCTCAATACTTCGATCAACTCGGTAAGTGATGAAGACATAATTACTTGATTGTCGAAACCAAGTAAGATATCTTGCAAGATATTATGGACTAGCCTGAATCGCTGAGGAGGTTTATTGCCCACGACTTGGGGAAGACCCATATCAGGCAATTGCCCGAGGAATGGTTTCGCGTGTTTGACTCTAGAAGGATCATCCAAAGCGAGTATACCGAGAATGTCACCAGCTTGTAAGGTTGCACCAGGTTGTTTGATAAGTTGAACGACGCCGTCCTCTTGCGCAATCAAAGGCATGTATAACTTCATGACCTCTATTCCGGCAAAGACTTCGCCGGCTTTGATATGCGCTCCATTTTCAACTGTATAGTGCACCAGTTTACCAGGGCTGGGGGTCCTGAGTTGAGTAGGGTCATTCTCCTGTTCTAGAAGACAAGTTTTGCCATCAACACTGAGTCGCGTGGCGGCAGGTTCGTCCTTCCAGTACACATTATGACTTCGCCCATTTAACAAAACAAGCAAGCCACCATCAGCCAGGGCGCGCACGCCAACCAAGCATTTCGATCCGTTGATAAACAGGTGGTAGCTGTCGACACTTGCTCTGGTAGCTGTGAACTTGTATCTAACGTCTTCGTAGATGAAATCAATGGTGAACACGGTCTTTAGGACGTCCTTTGCAGGAACCTGTCCCTTTTCAAGACCCTTCCTGTATTCTGCGATGCACGCTTCGCTAGCTACATGGGCGCGGGTCACAGCTCCACAAGCAACGGCGACAACAGGGTCCGGGCGCTCTGCAGTCAACTTTTTGGTGATCAATTCATCAAGCCAGCCAGTGGTGATGGTGTTCTCTTCAAATGCAGGGGTTTCTAGAAGTTTGATTAAGTACTCGACAGTGGTACGGAAGTCGCCTCGAATGCTCAATTCTTTCAAAGCCATAACCATATGCTTCCTGGATGCGGATCGATTTTCTCCATAGGCAAATATGTGGCCAAATTGAGAGTCAGAGAAATTGTGAATTCCGCCGGAAGTACCAACAGAGAAGTAGCCCCATACGTTGGAGCTGCTTCGGAAGTTGAGCTCGTGCATTGTTCCACTAGATGGCTTGAATCCTTCGCCGGGGTCCTCAGAGGTGATTCGGCAAGCCGTTGTGTGGCCTTTCGGCTGTGGACGTCGTTGAGATTTCAAACTCTCATCGTTGGAGAAATCGAAATCGATCTCCGAACTAGTGTTAACATCAACACCGTACAAGAATCGAATATCCCGGATACGATGCAAAGGAATACCCATGGCAATTTGCAGTTGGGCAGCTGGCAGATTGACCCCGGTAACCATTTCCGTGGTTGGATGCTCAACTTGAAGACGAGGGTTCAACTCCAAGAAGTAAAATTTGTCGTCAGAGTGCGAATATAGGTATTCAACAGTACCCGTTGAGACATATCCGACAAGTTTCCCGAGCCTCACCGCAGCCCGTTCCATAGCCTGGAAGGTGGAGGGCTTTGCAATTGTGACAGGCGCTTCTTCGATGATTTTCTGGTGGCGACGTTGTACAGAACAGTCTCTGCCGAAAAGGGAAATGTTATTTCCATATTGATCCGCCAACAGCTGCACTTCCAAGTGTCTGGCATTCCCGGCGAGTTTCATGATGAATATTGGAGAGCCAGGAATTTCACTTGCGGCGGCATTATAGAGATTGATGAAATCCTCTTCCCTTTCCACTTTACGAATACCCTTTCCACCACCACCCTCGGACGCCTTAACCATTACTGGAAACCCAATTGCTCGGGCCTTCTCCAAACCTTCCTGCGGCGAATGTGTGCATCCGAGGTCGTAGATGTGATCTTCAACGGTGACAATTCCATTGTCATCTATTTTTACCTCATCGACCCCCGTACCGGACCACGGAATACAGGGGACTCCGGCGTGCTGTGCGACGATGGTAGATGAAATCTTATCACCGAGAGACCTCATGGCGGAGCCGGGTGGTCCGATGAAAATGATCTTGCTAGGGGAGGCGGCTAAGGATTCTGGGAGCTTTGGGTTTTCTGACGCGTGACCCCTGGAAAGCAAGGATGTTAGACATCGTGGGAGCATGCTTTCGCAGTAAATATCAATCTAGCTTACCAGCCAGCCCAGACCGCGTGCACGGCCATTCTCTCTGCGACGTCAACGATGAGCTCAACGTTGGCAAAGTTATTGTTATTGGTGCCTCCGGGAACCTATTCGCCAATTTTAGCTGCCCGCGTCCAGTTATGTGTTCTAAGCACGGGACTCAATATGCCCATACCTCGACATATCTATCCGCCATACGGATATAGTCTGCGTTTGCCTGAAGATCCTCCGGAGTCGCCATCACCGTGAACTGAATCGCCCGCTCATCACCGAATGTCTCATAAGCCCATTTACGGACCGATCTAATCTCCTTCACGGCAGCGATGCCATTGTTCGCAATTAGGACCTAGACAAAGGCAAGATCGAGATTAGTACTGATAATATTGTCAAAGAGAAGCTTTCCCTTCCATCGGATATGCCTTCCGACGGCCCCGAGACTCATCAATGGGTTGCAACTTACCGAAGTGATGACAGAGTGACCACCGTGCTCGGCAACAAAGTCCTTGACAGCGCCTGGGGGGGCAACATCTAGGCTATTACCGCCAATAAAGTGTGATGGAATGTTATGCTTCGCAGCATAAGAGCTGCCGTGGCCATTGGCAGTCTCTGACATGGTGATTAATGTAGGGAAGATATAAGAGAAGAATCGTTATTACAACACCACCACTATGTCTGGCCGTCCGATCAGCAAGTTCTCAAGCAAAGATAGAGGAAGTGGAACTCGGTCAAAGGATTGTATACCAAGTAGCAGTCAAATCGAGAAATTGAAACCACCAAATCAGCGCCGCAATGCCCGGCCCGTCGTGATGCTCATGCGTGAGACAAGAATAACACAAAATAGAAAGGCGGGATAGAAGGAGTGGGCTTGAGGATACCTCCGGAAGCAACAGGTTTGGCCGGCAAGGAGAAGAGAAATGGGGAAAATAAGAAGAGCAATGGGATGGAAGGAAGTGGAAGAGGAGGAGGAGAGAAGAATGATGATGCTGGATGGACGAGACACTCTGTCCGGGGGGTCGAGGGTCGTTTTTTTTGCTCGCTGAGGGAAGGTTCAGCACAGGAGAAAAGGTACCTGGGCACTTTTTGTTACGTTGAAAGTCGGCGGAATTACCGAAGCCAATACGGCTGCGAGCACCACGGAAAACCAACCTGTACCAAAACACCGCGGCCTATTGGCCCATCTACTCAGAATACGTCATTGGGTTGACACTCAGCGTGTCACAACAGTACGGCGTTACAAGCTCCGGTCACAACGTTTCAACAAATTGTTGACGGAAGCAGCTGGAGCAATCTTCGGAGTATCTCAAAACTCCATTCTTGGGCTTCGATTGATTGATAAACCGGCTCTGCTCTCTATGTCTACATCAGATGGGGATGAATGGTATTGCCTGCACCTGCTATCTACATGGCATGCAAGTATCATGCCCTCCGGTTATCTACATTAATATCCGTCAGTTCGCGGTGACTTTGGGTGAATCCTTCAAGCTCGAGGACAATTAAAAAGTCGCCGATCCTGCATCATCATCACCATCATCACCACGGTCAGCACCACATTCCAACCAGGTAGAAATTCCTCCATATGTAACTCGAGATCGCCGTATTCGTATGATTACGCTCCTCTCGCTCCTATCGATAATGCTCTGGTTCCCCCAACCCAACCAAACCCCCTTTTTCAGCCAAACTCCATAACCTTGTTGGGAAGTCAGTACCGGAAAATACGGCCCATGCATGCATAAAATCCGGAGCCCGTCTCTTTAATTTTAGATTCCGTCCCAGCAAATCTTGAGCCAAAACCTTCCCCTTGTCCTCGCAGCCTCAACCCCTCCGGTGGATCATGCTCCGAACGCTAAAGCTGGAGTGGAGCCTTCCCATTTCGCAGCCAGAATTCTTTTCACCTCGCTGCTGATTGGCTGGCACTGTCGCTATTTCCACCCCAACAGAACTGTAAACAAAAAGTTTCACCTTTTCAGCCTTGCCGGATTCGAACTAGCTTTAGGCTCGTGAGGCTAGACCGCATTTTGACACTCAGCTTCTTCGGGGCTAACCAGATCGAGGAACTCTGCACGAATCAGGCAAGCATCCAGAATCACATCCGGATTACTCCGTAAGCACTAGCCATTTGCAAGCGATTTGATATCTGCACATTGTGGCACTGCTGTGAAGCTTGGTCTGCATTCGTCGTAGCCGGGATCTTGCGCCTGATGATATAGCACACCCCAGGTTAAGAAAGACCCCAACTACCCCACAGACAATCATATTATGACCAGAATTCATCTCCAAACATCTTCATTGTGTAGTAGCCTGCTGTCAGTGTCATGATCTCTAGATCTTTGCCTTCTTCGCCATAGCCAGTTTGGTCATGTCGCACTAGGTACATGGAGATGGAGAGATTGTCTTCCTGGCTCGTTAACATTTTTGAAACCCAAAAATACCTTTTAATATTGGAGGTTTCAGAGCACAAAGACAGGCGATATTCTATCACTATTCATTGTCCTTCGAAGGCCGGAGCGCCTTCAACGAGACTTTCCAGCATTTGCCCATGTATATGGAGGTAACTATCTATGTCTCGTTTACTCTATACTGCTAAAAGGAATCAAAGAGGCGTTGCCTCTGGCGTCGAAAAGGCTAGGATCAATAAGAACCTTACCCCGAATATCCGCTTGCGCTTCAAGGGCTTCCTCCAAGGAAAGCTGAAGCACGCCAGTTAAATGGAGAAAGATCATATCCAGCCAATACATCCTTTCTAACAGTGCTTGAATGCATCTAGCCTCTTCCATAATAAAACTACTATGATTATTCCTTCTGCAGCATGATGATGACAATGATATCTGTTACTGCTCATCTCATTGTCAGAAATAGGAGACTGTGAACTGATTCTCAAAAAAAAAAAAGTTCTCTTTGCACCATTCAGCATTCCCTCTGCGCATATTACACAAGCCCAATCAACCTGTATATACTGAAAGAAGTGAGGCTACAGATCGATCTATGGTACACTGTGCCACTTGATCCACAATACTCCTTTGCCCACATTCTGCATTCAAAGAATATAGAAATACTTAGGGGTATGTATTAGTTCATAAAGCCAAGGATGAAATTGCAGAAAAGAAAAGGCTAATCATAAAGTGAGTGAACAGAAGCAAACAGTAGTGGTGATCACACTGACAACATCTCGAATTTGGTACAAAGGAAATGATTAAGTGGGTGCCACTTTCAGAGTTCACTCTTCGTGGCAGCACTTCAAGGAATGGAAACAGAATATCCTCCGCATCTTCAATGTGAACAAGCACTCCTTTCGCTGCTGAACTCCATGTAAGCATCCTGCAGTAAACCATCAGAGATCACAGGCTAGATAACTGCAGGAGAAAAAAGATCTTCATATAACACATTATTAAGGTGTGTTTAATGGGGCCCTTGGAAACTGGGGTAAAGAAAGAGCAAAGGAAAACAAGACCCAGGATATATGCCAGCCATAACCGTCATCGCGCCATGAACAATGGTAGAGACAAAATTGCAAAAGTGTATATCACAAGGCAGAGCAATTCGAAAAGCTAATATGTCTCTCCTAATTCACCAATGTCATTCTTCCGCTCCGGTGGTAGCATCTCACCTTCTCGGCGGCCCAGGTTCAAGCTGATGCGCCGCGCATGGGATATAGCAGATGCAGTTGACCCGGCGCTCGGTCTCTTTCTATGACTTGCAGGTGCTGGGATGCTTGATGGAGGAAACTCTCGCCCGCTTATACCGTTAGGTCGAGGAGTCGGCGTCCCAATATCGGTGTCATCCTCGCCAATATATGACATGTTTGTTGAGGGGTTGTAATTGCTTAAGGATGACCTTGGCCGCCTACCATCTGACTCGGTCGGCGTGGAGTGCGAGGTCACGGAAGACTTGGTAAAGCTCTGTCGGCTTTCGGGCCGGCGGAATGGGATAGGTCCCGAGCTCTGGCTGGCCGAATACCGACTACTAGACACGCTTGTACGGCTGCCTGGTCGGCTCTCAAGCGGCCGCGAGCGAGAGGGAGTTGGCTGTGGGGCTCCAAATGAACCCCTGCCGAGGCGAGAAGGAGTGACATCGCCATCCATGGAACTGGTAATGCTGCCAGTTACGCGCCTTCTGGCGTTCCTCATGGTGACAGTGGATGGGAGGTAAGCTTGACCCAGTATCGTGCTGGTTCTTGGAGACACTTTCGGAGGTGTACCTGTTGGCGCAGGAAGCCTTGACCTGGCCGAGTGGACCCTCTCTTCGAGTTTTTGCATTTTGCCGATGAGGCCGCGGATCTGGTGCAATGAGCCAGATTTAGGCACGGTATTGCTAGATGGTGGTGCATTAGTGGTCGATCGGCGATAATAAAGTGTTGGTGTATTTCGGCCGTTTGGAGTAGGGACTGAGGGTCCACGGGAGTGCCGCGGCGGTCGCGATTGTGGAGAAGACTTCTGGAAGGATTTCAACTCCGAAATGGATGTTCTTGGACGTGCAAGAGTTGGAGTTGCTGGGACCTTGCTCAAGCCCGTGGACTTTTCGGAGCATGGCGGCGAGGGTGGTGTGACCGCATCGGAATTGATAGAGGAAACCGACTTTGCTGGTGGAGTCGCTATGGACGGGGAAGAAGTGGAGGTTGCAGTTGGCGAACGTTCTATATTATCCAAATGGTGTAGATTGGAAACGTTTGAAGATATTGAAAAGTCCCTACCCCTCCTCCGGACAGCTTCCGCCTTGCGCAGTTTCTCTTGAACTATGTGAGTTTCAACTTTGAGGTCAGATAGTTCGTCGCGGAGACGTTGGGTTTCGATGCGCAAAGATTCACGCTCCTGCTCCCCATTTCTGATTTCTTCCTCCAAAAGCACTCCGCGTTCTATTGCTACATTGTACTTTGACTCGAGGTCTTCAAGGGACGATGTGGTGTGTCGAGCCTGGCGTTCAAAGTCATCATTTGCGACTTCGATGTCACGTAGCTTTAGCTGAAGAGCTCGATTCGCTTCTCTAAGAGTCGTTATCTCTTTCTGGAGCGTATTCTGCGCCGAGTTTGCTTCCGCCTTGGCCTGCTTGTACTTTGTCTGCTCGAGTCAGGGAGTCAGCAAAATGCGCAACCCGTATATCGCTCCAACAGAGTTCATGAATCTAACCTTCCACTCCTCCACTTCATAGCCCAAGCTTTCGACTTTGGCCTTTAGCTTCCTTTCCCGTTTCTCCGACGCTTCAATATCTTTCTCTAGCTCGGTTTCTAGTTCTCTGCTGGAAGTTTGAAATTCGGCCAATTCCACTTCTAGCTGCTCATATTGAGCCTTGTAGTAGGCAATAGCCTCGTCAGGAGAAGTGAACTTGTTTGGGGGTGAAGATGGGGTTTCGTCAGGCATCGCGACCACTGGCGACGTAGTTGCTGGAAGTGAGCGGAAGCGACCAGAAAGAACATCCAGTGGGTAAGAAAGGGCGGGCTTAGAAGCGGTAGATGGGTCTTGGTCGGCGCTTTGAGCGACTTATCTCGGTATTTCGCTATTGTTCGGTTGTGAAAGGAAGTCCAGCCGTGACAATAGGAGATGAAACAGACGATGAAAGGAGTGATGCGGCCCCGTAATTACCCTGATGGCACCGAGCACAAGGCGATTCCTCTCGAGACCTCCCTTGGCCCTCCAACCACGGGTAGTAAGGGGCTTTGGGGCTAACTTACCTTTTCTTGTGCTCACTTAGGTCTTTACCATGGCCTGTTGTTTGTTGTTGTTGTTGTTGCAAGACCGCTTGCCAGGTGAGCCAAGCATCATCATCACCAGATGCAGTCAGGCATGATGTTTTGGGGGGGCTCTGTCTGTTGACACCCAATCACAAGGGATTATGTAATGCTGCAGCCCATGACAACGGGCCCAAGTCCTAATGTGGTTAGCGCCTCCTCCAGCCGCTGGATCACCTGACCCCGTTCGACGTTGAGGCCGAAAAGTGACGTGCACATTACGGGCGGCCTATCGTCTCGACAGCAGTTCCATCTGCATCCGACCATCGAAACCCTAAGGCCATCTGAATCCGCTCTGGTAAGACTTCTATTTCCACGCTTTGTATACCCGCAGTCTATTTTGTTGTCTCGCTCCACTTTTGTAGCCCTCCAGGTACTCGTTTGCCCATGTGCATGATGCGCACGTCTCTCCTTTGTTCGACCATAGCTCTCCTATGACCACGCACAACTCGATTTTAGTTCCATTGATTTGCACGACACCTCCATCCAGATCCATATCACTATCCAGCTCTCTGCTATCGACTTCATCTGCACTATGCTAACAACCTCCAGTGGAAGCCTCCAGTTGATCCCGGCATTGCCGGCACCAGCGCCATGGCAGATACAACCGACTTGAGCCTTGATGCTCCCAGTGACCTTCAGGACATCCCTGACATCTCTATGGACCTTCTTCCGCCACCGGAAGGCACATACCCAGACCGAGCCACCTTGCTAGCGTCTGTTCAAGCTCATGGAAAGGCCCACGGATACAATGTTGTGGTGAAGTCCTCCAGCACTCCGACTGAGAAAAAGCCTGGTCGGACCGCGAAGGTGTGGCTGCGATGTGATCGTGGTGGTCAATATAGACCGCGGAACGGTCTCACTGAGGAGACCAGAAAGCGGAAACGAACATCTCGTCTGATGGATTGCCCCTTTATGATGGTTGCTGCGGGGAACCCGGGCATATGGACTCTTACAGTCTTGAATCCAACCCACAACCACGGGCCAGTAACCGAGAAACCCAGGCCAGCTCCCCAGAGTCGGGCCAAGAAGGGTCAGATCAATGCCATTCCTTATGACTGGCCGCATGACGCCACTTTCACTCCATTTACTACAGCACTGGTTCTTGTTGATATGCAGCGAGATTGTAGGTTCAAATCAGGTTGTATTATCCGGAATTGCGCTAATATGCCCGATTGTTTCACCCATCTAGTCTGCTCACCCGGTGGGTACATGGAATACCAGGGCTACGATGTCAGTGGAGCTCAGATTCTTGTGCCAAAATTACAGCGGCTACTGAATGCATTTCGGACTGCAGCGTTTCCGGTTTATCATACGCGTGAAGGTATCTCTCTCTCCCAATTCTACGCTCAGTGCGATCCATCTTATTAAATCAACGCAGGCCATCGGTGTGATCTTTCGACGCTCTCAACTCGCGAGAATTTTCGCTCTCGTAACAACCCTTCCGGGGTTGGAATAGGCGCAGATGGGCCTCTTGGCAGATTTTTGATCCGCGGGGAACCGGGGCACGATACTATCCCAGAGCTTTACCCTATCCTAGGTGAACCTGTAATTGACAAACCCGGGCGAGGGGCCTTTACGCACACGGATTTCGAATTGCTTCTGCGGAATAAAGGCATAAGGAATCTTATCATCGCTGGCCTAATGACAGACGTGGCCGTCTCTACGACGATGAGAGAGGCCAGCGACCGCGGATTCGACTGTCTGCTCTTGGAAGATGGAACCATGTCACACGACCCCGGCTCTCACGTAAGTGTTTGTGAGTCGGTTAAGAAGGAAGGAGGCATTCTTGGCTCGGTAGGCAAGCTTGAAGACGTTGTCCGCACCGTGGAAAACTTCAGGACCACCACCGTGAAACGACTTGCTCCACAGATGACTGCTGTAGGCTGAGAGTCTCGCGGCCCACACTGCTGCTGATGACGGTTATATATTGGGGTATGTTTCGATGGAATATTCGTTTGACATGAGATACGGCTGGGAGGGTTCTAAAGTATCACTTCCCTATATTCCGCTGTTCTTTTTGGATTAGGTGAGCTTTTGGCTTTGTAAATTATGCATTGCTTACCACGGATACCTTGAAGTTATTGGGAGACGCTATTGGTTTTATTATGTATGTACACGATAAGAGGGTTATCAATATCATTCCTCCGTACCTAGCAATATGACCATTATCTAAGAACGGAAATGGGGTATCACAATTTTCAAATTACTCATTAAAAAGCGCACGGCGTACGATGGAGAAACACCAAACCAGCGGACCTGTATGCCGAAGAAAATGCTATCACTCAGTGGTAAGGAACTCCCATCACTCACGATCAGGCGCCGTAAACCCAGGTTCTATACGAAAATACGCCGGAAGAATAAAGGATCTATAGCCATTTCTTCCCTGCTGCCAGCACTTTGCTGCGGAACACGGGGCTCTTGATCTCCATACCCCTTCGGTAGAACGGATTCATAACTGTCTTAACCCAATTCTCATAAACCTCGTTCATAAACTGCCGTACTGCCTCCTCGGTTTGCGGGGCCGTGGGGTTGTTTGCTATCGATGAAGACGACGCCCGCGTGCTGCCAGCCAGAGCCGAAGACGACGACGGCTGAAGAGGTTGATGGAGTAAAAGAAACCGCACGCCAGTCCCCGTTAAAAAGGCCGAAACGTAGGCCGATGCCGGGGGGTATGTGTCGATGTGCTTGAGGTACCTGGTAGTAGCGTATGGTGAGATTCAGCTATGAATGGGAGTTTTTTTCGGGGATAAGCGGCATAAACACTTACATGCCGCCATTGGTCCATTGAACCTCTTCAACGATGTCCAAGCTGGCGTGCACGATGAATTGATTCATGAATCTGGAAGTGTCAGGGAACCGGAATCTGGGGACCCCATCGCCGCCGCCTTTAGAGGTGCCGAAAGCCTGGCTGAAGAGTGGCGAGTCGGTTGGGGAGAGAATTGTAAAGTAATATGACATTATGTTTCGGGTGAGATTTCTTACTCCCAAGTCCCAACGATCCTTTTGAGCTTCCCGCGTTCGTGGCAGTGGTTGTTCATTGCCTCTTGCTGCAGCGTCCCTACTACCTAGGGCGCTCTCAAATAACTACCATATCACGTGAATACTCAGTTCGCTACCTTGCTGGGCCAGCTCCAAACTCGTCGTTCATAGTCACCGGCTCCCCGCGACAGTTCATAAAGGTCCTTCGAATATTGAGCAAATATCGCGTCAGATCTGAGCCTGCCGTGTGGCGACGATGGCCCCGCCAACCCTTTCCTACGGTCTCAATTTGGCTCCGAAGAAAGCCCAAGCTGCCACCCTCACTGGAGCATCTACATCCAAGAAGCGCAAGAAGACCATATTCGATTCGGACTCAGGCAGTGATGCCGAACCTCTTGAAAATGCTAACAGCAAAGAGATTACGACCATCGGCGGGCTCGAGTCGACGGACTCCCATCCTCCCTCGGAGCCACCGTCCAAAAGACCTCAGAAAGCGCCCTTGAAGAGCGCACGCTCTGGGCCCGCAGACAGCAAAGGGAAGGATTACACCAACCTTGCGGCTCTTCATAGTAGCAATAAGCATGCTCAAACGGCCGCGGAAATTGATCCTAGCATTTACGATTATGACGCCATCTACGACTCCATTCATTCCACCACCAAGAAATCCTTACCTTCCCAGCCTGCGTCTTCTGGGCCGAAGTACATGACGTCTTTACTACGTAGCGCCGAGGTTCGGAAACGCGACCAACTCCGGGCGAAAGATAAGCTATTGGCTAGAGAGCGTGAAGCCGAGGGCGATGAGTACGCCGATAAAGAGAAGTTTGTAACAGCGGCATACAAAGTGCAACAGGAAGAAGTAAAGCGTATTGAAGCTGAAGAGGCCGTTAGGGAAAGAGAGGAGGAAGAAAAGAGGAAAAGGGGCTTGGGTATGATGAGTTTCTACAAGGACATGCTAGAAAGGGATGGAAGGAGACACGAGGAAGCCGTGAAAGCGGCGGAGGAAGCAGTCAAAAATAAAAGAGCGAATATTGACAAAGAAGAGGAAGAGGAACAAGAGGAGAAATCTGCTGCGCAGATTGCTGCAGAGCTTAATGCCCGGGGGGCACACATCATCGTCAATGACGAGGGAGAGGTTGTGGACAAGCGGCAACTTCTGTCCGCTGGCTTGAATGTTGCCCCGAAGGCGAAGCACAAAGCGACTACAGCTGTGCCTGCGGCTGATGCGCGTGTCCGAGACGTGAGACCGGATCGATTCGCGGCATCTGCTCGCTCTCAGCAACGGGCACGTCAAACAGAAATGGTTGCTGCGCAGTTAGAAGAGCGAATGCTCAAAGAGCAGCGGGAAGAAGAAGCTCGACTCAAAGAATTGGCGGAGAAGAACAAGAGTAAGAAGACAGAGACCGATGTGATGAGTGCGAGGGAACGATATCTTGCCCGCAAGCGGGAAAAAGAAAAAGAGAAGCAACAAGGGAAATGAAACTGAAGCCTCGAGTTCTGTTTCGATGCTTTTCTTCATTGGTGTTTGGGCGGGCTTTGGAGTTTGCATCAACTCACAGTTTGCATTTATTTACGGAATCATGATATCGGGTCTAAAGTTACTGATGCTTAGAAGAAACACTCAGAAAGCAAACAGGTATTCTCGCTCATCATCGTCATAATATCATAAGTGAAAGGACAGCGGATATCCTGTCCGAGGAGGGATATCCGAAATGTGGAGTGCACAGAACCAACTATGAGACCAAACGTTTTATGCAGCCAACACCACCGAAAAAAAAGAATTTTGAAAGCCACGCCAGGATATATCAGTACCACAACTGTCAAGCCGTCAATGCAAAACTGAGGCCCAGAATACCCATTCCAGCAATTGCAAATCCAATACAAAGATTTTGGTTATGCGAAAGCACCAATCCCTCTGAAAACAATTGCAAAGAAACATTCGTCATGACGCCCGCCGTGGCAGCGAACATGCCGCCGTAGACGGCCCAAGACACCCCATCTGGATCGTCAGTGTCACCTCGGGCATGTCCATTGGCTTTTCGTGTGGCCCAAATCCACAGTGCAGCTAACCCAGCGCCGGCCGGCTGGCTCACGCCGCCCAGGAGGCTGGACCAAAACACGGCTTTTAGTCTTGATTTTAGAGCAAGGTAAAGTGGTAGTGCCATTGCAAATCCTTCGGTAATGTTATGAACGAAAAGTGCAATGAACACCGACCACCCAAGAGTAGGGTTTGTGTGGTTGGTAGCATATGTGATGAACCCTTCGGGAAGTTTGTGTAGTGCTATCGCAAGGGAAGTTTGTAACCCAATGGATAAGAAAGCGTTCTGGGGGACGTGATGATGATGTTCTTTCGGGGTAAGGGGTAATGGCGAATAGGCAGTTGTACCGTTTGAGGTGGGAGTCTCGTGGTCGATTGCAGGGACATCATGACCTGCACCATTTCGGACAGGTTCGTCGCCTGGGACTTCGAGTGTTCGGGACGGGCAAGGACTCGATTCCTCGAGGTTTAAGCTCTCGCCCACGATCGGCTGCGCACTAAGGACTTCGCCGACTACACCTGGTAGTTGCGACTCTTCCCCATGTAGGGGGCCAGAGAAACTGTGGCGTTTGGGGACAACAGGCCTCCCGTAGCTTATGACTTCCTCTTGGTCTTTTTGCGACGTGATTTTCATACACTCTTGGCCACAAGCCTGGGAGAAGCCGTAGCACGGACCGTTTTCGTCGCATACAGATTTCCGCACACCGACCAAACCACTTATGGGACCCGAAAGAAATGACCGGACCAAGGACGCGTGGGGTTTCGGGGGCCGACCCAGTGGCGGTCGCAGATCAGATGGTGTGGCCGGTTGTATACGTGAGGCCCCTAAGTTCGTGTGCTCGGATGCTCCCAACAACGGAGTGCGCTCACTTGCCAATTCGTCAGGAGTGGCACCATTCGGATTTTGTGCGTCAGCAGCATTCTCGATGTCTTTGCCATCGTCTTCATGGGAGTGGGCACAAGCCACAACGTGCGAAGGCATATGGCTGTGAATCCAGCCCGATACCATTTTGATCACGATTACCCCAAGAAGAAACAGCCCTATCAACATGAAGGCAGCTGTTCCCGGAGAGTAACCAGCGCGAATGAGGTACTTTTTTGATGTTGGTAGCATGCTATAGAGTGAAGTGAACATCTAGTTTACACCATTAGCCCTAAACTGAAGACCTTTATCGAATGCGTATACGCACCAGCACCCCGGCACTCAAGCTCATCGAAGCTGACAGGAAGACATCGCTATCCGCAATTTGAAAGTTTCTCTTCCCAAAACAGTGACGGGCAACGATGTCTACGCAGATGATGGTTGAACCCAATACGCAGGCTAGAATTTCATCCCTGTTAGCGGAACCGCCGAGGCAAAGCTAAGACCACAGAATAAACATACCAACACCACTAACACAACTCATAACCCATCCTCGAGTATCATTATCAAGCCCCATCCTTCCGGAAGGACGGGTTTAGCACCGTGGCGACTATGACCTTGCTGCGAAGAGAGAAGGCGAAAGTAGGTGAGATGGAGTAGTTCTAGTACTTGATATCTCCAGTCCAAGTTTAGGCAATCAGCACCAGGCGGGTCTTCCACTATAGTTAATTCTCACACATTCAGAACCATCAAGTCGGAGCGAAGCGAAAACTCGAGCACATTGACGCCAGACGTCTCAGAGCGGCTTCAGGCTCGCGTTAGTTTTCAACTGTCGCTAACCAACTTCAACTGGCCAAAGAAAATCTTACATCACACCGCCGTCACGTGTCGTCTGGGGAAGCACGCTGGAGTAACCCAAATTAGGTTTAGCGTGCTCTCAAGGTACCCGCTAGATAAGGCACAGCCGTTATCGCGATTAGTCATGCACAATTATGTAATCGGTTTTGATTGGCCGGAGCTTTGATCCAGTGTCGCGCGACCTGATTGGCTGAAAAGGCTCCGCCAGCTTGGACTCGCAGCAAAATGGAGCGATCGTTCACGAAGAGCGCGGAGCTGGTTTTGCGTGTCAGGCCAGGACAGAATCAGAGGCATTGACATCGACTCCAGTGGCTTTATTGCACCGGTCCCGAGTGCAACCTCTTCTTCGCTTTTATTCTCCCACACTAGTCACCTGCGCGTCCGTGCCATGTCCAAAGCAACGTTCGCGATAATCGCTGCCGCCGGTGCTGCCACAGGAGCTGGCGTCACGGCATTGGTCTACTCAGCAAGAGCTTCCCGCCAGCAACCACCGGTATCCCCCACCCTGTCAGCACCGACAAGGCCTGCGATTCCTGCACCGAGCCCCGCGGTTGTTCCCCATCCCCCAACTCCGCAGGTACCTATCCGATTCCCTGCTCCAGTTGACCCGACTGGGCTCTTCCAATATGGATTTCCCGGTCCAGTCGCCGACAATGTGAACAGCCTTCCTCTTGCAAGCGCCTATGACCGCCGCACACGCAATCCATCGTGGGTCGCAGAGCACATCACACCCGAGTCCCTCAAACTCAACAACGCCGATCGAAAACATAGCACTTTTTACGAGGACCAAAGCATTCCATCTGCATTCCGCGCTAAGTTAAGCGACTATTTCCGCTCTGGATATGACCGTGGACATCAAGTACCGGCGGCGGATGCGAAATGGAGCCAGGAGGCCATGGATGCGACATTCGCACTCACAAATATGTGCCCCCAAGTTGGCGAAGGGTTTAACCGCGACTACTGGGCCCATTTTGAAGAGTTCTGCCGTGGATTGACGAAGAAATATCCATCTGTTCGCATTGTCACCGGCCCACTGTATTTGCCCAAGAAGGATCCAACAGACGGAAAGTGGCGAGTCACCTACGAAGTTATCGGAAACCCTCCAAGCGTCGCTGTCCCGACACATTTCTATAAGGTCATATTTGCGGAGGATGGAAGAGAAGGAGGAAAGGTCAGCCTGGGTGCGTTTGTGCTGCCAAATGCTCGAATCCCGAACGAGAAAAGCCTTTCGGATTTCGAGGTTCCTCTAGAAGCAGTAGAGCGTGCTAGTGGCTTGGAATTCACGTCGAAACTTGCCCCGGATCGCAAGAAGAGGCTATGCCAGGAAGTAAAGTGTGAGGTAACTGTGAGAGAATTCGCCAAGGCGAGTAACAGAAAGGGGCTACCGTCGCCCTAATTCATTGGCATGGAAGCACATGGAAGCCTTCTCGCCACTACTATTGAAGAATTTCGGACGTTCGATGATTTGAATTAGCGGTGTAAAATACAGATATCGGGTATAGACGCAACATAATACGTTTCTTTTTTCGAATACAAGTTGATGACCGGCCAATCCTTAACATTGAAAAGCAGTCCCAGCTTTCTTCGCAAGGTTGGTACCTCCGCCTGCAAAGCCCGTCCCCTCGCTACATATCGCTACCAAGCCTGGCCGTATCTTCTCCTTTTCTTTGTCTTTTTTGCCTTCCTTTTTGGACTTCCTCTCGGTGATGTCAGTCTCACAGACATAGCAAAGCATCCGACCGTGGTGTCCAGCTTCTTCAGGATCTTTGGCGTGCGGATCGGGATCTTTATGCGGGGTCATGAATTTCTCTACGCAAGGTTTGCAGATTACATGCCCGCACGGTTTCGTTACTTGACTTGTGTGAGCAGTGTCGTCTCTTGTGTTCTCCTGGCTTGGGCCCGCAAAACTTACACATTGCTTTAACACCGTTATTCAATACTCGTTTACAAGCCGGGCAGACTCGTATCATTTCCCCAGACTGATCGTCTTTCTCCTCCGTAAAATTCACCGTCACGAGAGACTTCAGGGAATAGCCGTGTTTATTTGTAGGTGTAGATGCTGGACACATGGGTGTCAATTTCGCCGGTTTTGCATCATTGGCGTCATTTTCGGTGGATGGTGTCAATGATGGTATCCAGAAGGATGGCATTTGCGGTTTCGCGGATTCACTCTATAGCACCGTTAGTTTGAATATGGATGGTGAAGGCGGCGTGAGACCAACCCTTTCCCGCTCAATTTCCTTTCGAATCCTTTCTCTTTCTTCCCTAGCAATCCTTCTCATTTCAGCTTCGTCCAGCTCAAACCCTTTTCTTTTCTTCCGTGCCAGTCCTTCGCCATTATTTGGACTCCCTTCATTCTCGCCCGCACCACCTAGGTCACGGTCTCGATCTGAAAATCTCCTCTTCCGATCCTCAAGCCCCATGCTTATCATTTCAAACTCCTTCAACTCCCTCTCTCTAGCCTCTTGCATTAAACGTTCATTATTCTCCGCTCTCTCTTGTTCTTCCAGCTCCCGCTCCTTTTCCAACCGTTTAATTTCCTTCCGTTGCGCCAAAAGGTCGTTTACGGCACATTCTCGGCAAAACAGATCGCCATTAGTCGCACACGCAACCACAGGTGAGCGGGCAGGGATTAGACAGAGTCTACAAGAGGAGAACGGGAGGAATGATTCACGCGATAGCCTTGTACTTTGGGATCCCCAAGTGGAGCGGAGCAGAGACCTTTCGTAGGACGTAAAATGTGGAAGGGAGGTATTGCGTTTGGAGTGTGCCATTGCGGGTGCAGCAATGGTTAGATTAGCAGAGAGCGTAGAACAGGAGTTAGCTAGTAGCCACAGCAGTACTGGAAACTATTTCGGAGCTACAGATATCAAAGTTGCTTGCTCCCTGGCGTTGACGATGACTAAACAGCTTTCACCAGCCAATCACAATGCTTTATCCAACCTCCCACTTCACCATCACCGACGACATCCCATCCATCATGCGTACACATTGCCTGGAGATTTCCTTTCAGCCACCGACTTTCTCTCTGTCAATCTCATTCTGTTGCCTGGGCGCTTTTATTCAAACCAAGTGCGCTCACTTCTTCTTTTTCTGCTGCTTTCTACCCTTCTTGCTGCTGTTATTCCCCTTGCCCTGACGATGAAGCCTGGTTTCATCATGTTCCTTTTTCTCCAGAGCAAGGGCTTGCAAGAGCTCTTCTGTGATCTGTTCTATTTCTTTCTCAGTCTCCTGTGCTGGGATTTGAGCTGGCCCTGACGATTCTGGTAGTGCTGACGGTTCTGAGAGTTCCATTGTCTTCATTAATTTTCCTGGAGCCGATTCTGCGAGATCTCCGTCCGAATTTTGGGCGTCGGACAGTCGAAGGTAGTCGTCATCACCGACGTCTAGCATAAATGCAATTCTGCACCCTTTGCTGTCTAAAGTGCGCATGACTTCTTTTTCCGCCGTTGTTGACACCCCCCTTTTCGAACCACCCTGACTCGCAAATTCTTCGACATTTGCTTCGGCATCGATCAATTTCCACATATCTGGGCCGTGGCGCCCTTGAATCATGTAAAAGGCTGACTGCGCTGCAATCAAGAACATCGCACAGCGGCCTGCGTCCGAATGAAATGCACAAACTTTTGCACAATGGGCCAAGATGTCGCCGTATCGCCGATCTAGCAACCTGTGCTCAAACAGCTTCGATACAACATGGTAGGCAGCTTTTAATGCTTTGGCAGGCTGGGTCTTCCCCACAAATGGGGAAAACACAATCGGAAGCTGCTCATGCATATAGGCGAAGTCTGCTTCAAGCTTCACATCCGGGTACTCACAGTATTTGCACGCGCATTCGAAACCATAGTATTTTTTCATAATTTCCTTTCTTGTCGCAGCATCTTGATGAATCTCCTCGTACGCAACGGTGATTTCCTCCCCAGGCTCTATATTCTTGCACGCACGTATATCCAAATAGACCACGGTAGTCCCTTCGACCTGAGTTTCGATAATCGATTGCTGTGCATTCGGAACGCAAGAGTGGTTAATATTTGCAGCCGAGGGACTAAGCACACGGATCTTTTTATAAGAGGGCAGAGTGCACGGAATCCAGTTTCGCTCAAAAACAGCCCCGAATTTCCCCCATTTCTCCTCTGAACATTTCTTGAGCTTGAAAAAGAAATGCACAAAATTTGGGTCTTTAACTTCCCTAATTTTTTCTGCTAACATTTTGTTGTATTCCTGGATCGAGCCGCCCATCGATTCCAGTGTCTTCTCCACAACCATCACTGGTTCATGAACAAGGAGGTGGTGTCTCGGTATCTCCATCATTGCTACCAGACCCCTTCCTTGTTTTCCAACCTGGCAAGTTAGCCATCCCAAACCTGGGCTTCTGAGCAATCGAGACAGAGGAGACAATATGGCCCCGTCGGAAGGTGGTTCATGCCTTTTCTGTACGTTGTCATCATCGTCAGCATCCTTTAGGACTTCTCCTTCTCCTTCATACTATCTGGTTCTGGTATATTATAGAAGGATTTGTCACTCACAGGTCTTGTTGACTGGTTGAAGAAAGCAGGGAAATCTGGCAATAGGTCATCCTCGTCAGGCATTTGATTGTTGTCGTTAGCAGGGCAAGCAAGCCTGGGTGAATCCTTGTCTATTAACTCGGGAAGCGTTTCCGAGCTAGAGCAGTAGTCCTTGACCTGCCGTTCTAGAGGGAACTCGGCAGCTGAAGAAGCAGATGTAGCCAGCGCTTCCGAAGGAGCTTCGATAGCCTCCGAATAGGAAGGAGGCGCAGAATCGATAGGCTTGGCTGCAGAACCCATGAGAGCGGTCCCGCCCTCTGGCAAATCCATGTTGCAGATTCAGGTCCAGTCGACGAGGTCTATGCTTGACTAAAGGCCTTTCTTGTTAGTTCACTGCTTTACTCTCAATGTTGGCATTCGGGGCTCTTGTTTTATACCAGCAATTCTATGATCAATATGCAAGCTTGGGCAAAAGATCCAACAACCAATTGCTTGGTTGGAGGGGAAGAGAGGAGGATGATGGGAGAGGATAATGAAAAGTGAAGATATCATTCGCGCTTTCTCTTGTTTTGATTCTGTTCCTGCTCACGTGAGTTTAGCGCATTACCCTTTTGGGCATCAAAGAATCTTCTCGTAGTTGTGAATGGAAAACACATCAAATAGTTTGGTATCACACATTCAGTTTTAGTCCTCAGCAGTTGTATCATTTTCTGTTCTTTTCTCTTGCAGATAAGATACATAAGAGGATCAATATTCCTTGAATGCTGAGTCCGCCTTTCGATGGGCCTCCACATGCAGGTCGAATCAAACAAATTCTGCAGGCCAAGTTTGATTTCACGAGGCGGACACAAGCATTTCGGGACATGCAGCAATCAAAGGTCGACATCGTACATCGTGAGCAGGATAAGGGGACGGGGACAAGACAGGTCGGGGGTAAAACCACGGATAACGAGCAAAGATGAGGAACGCGGTAGGTGCTAATGAAAGTTTTTTGTTTTCAGGGGGCATGATCTAATAAGAGTCAAGGGCTATGCTATGCGCGTCGAGAAACATCCGAGGAGAGTCAAGGGCAGGCGAGTGAAACAGACAACAAAAACATTACCACGGAAGAATAGGAAATCAAGGGGAGGGAACCAAGCAAATCGTGATCATCATGATAAAACTCAAAGAGAGGAAGCAAATTAAAGAGAGAAAAAGAAATATTACAAGAATCTATGCCTCAATGACTTGTTCTGGGACAATGCGGTTGGGTGGGAGGGCGGAATCGTGGCTAGGCTTTGTCAAACCCGAGTGCTGGACTTCTGATGATGGACCTGTTGAGCTCACAGTTTGGACCTTTTCGAGCGTGAACCCAACTGCCGGATCATCCTGATCATGAGGCGTTTCCTCTTCTTCAATAATAACTGCCGAATCCATGTCTATGGGCCCGACATTTTCGACATTTAGCGGGGAGCTGCTCTCTGGAAGAGACTCCCCAGGAGAACCAAGAACGCTGGACCTGTCCTGAGCAATGTCACGTTGCCGCAGACTCTTCGCGGTTGTTGTGCTCACGGATCTTAGAGAGTACGCCTTTTTGCCGCTCATGCTTTCAGAGGCCACCAGCCCACTCTGGGAGCCCAATTCCATTTCAGAAACACGTGAGTCTTCGGTATGGATCGGTTTGCGTTGTTTTAGCCGTTGTTCAGGAGACATGGTTTCCCATTCAGAACCAAACGTGACCACAGACGCTTTCTTCCCGTGGAGAGTAAAACTTCCGGTACCGCGTGCCAAGGTTTCTGTCTCCGTAGCGGCGTTCGCATCGAGATCCGCGGTAGAGATGGTTGTGCCAGAGTCCTTACCCTTCTTGCTTCGCTGATGATGGGGAATAAAATGGCCATCCCGAAGCGTGCGGTGGAGACTCCGCCGAATCTTACTCCGGCTATCGCTAGACGGTTCTGGACGGATATCGTTGTTAGCGGTGCTGGGTTCTTCTGGCGCCTCCCCTGGAGCGGACATTTGTGAGAGCAGCTCATTGGATAGTATTCCGGCTTCTCGGAGAATGCGATCTTCTTCGGTGTCAACTACGCTAGGCGTTGGGGTTCTGTGGACAGATGACCGTCTGACTGAGCCGCTCGATTCCAGTTTGCTTATAGAGCTTGCCATCGAGGACTGGCGCGGTAGCGAGAAATCTGCCAACTTTTTCAAGGAGTCTAGCGTGCTATCATCTTTACTCCCACTGATGGACAATTTGCGATGTGAAACGGTGAGCTCGGAAGACGTGAGAGATTTTGGTAATCCTGGTCTGCACACATTGGTTGGAATGTTATCGATCAGACTATCAGATGCATTGGTTTCCCTTGAAGGCGTTGGGGAACGCGAACGAGCCCGCTTGGAAGACCGGTTGCTCTTTGGGGACGTAGGGGCCAAGCTCGTTGAGGAATTTGCTACCTGTGGTTGTTCCTGACTTAAAAACGAGTAGCCTTCATTTCTACCTGGGGAGCTGCTATGTGGAACCTTCTTGACAGACAAGTGCTTTTCCTCTTCTGCCAAATCAAGAGCTAGTACGTCTCTATGGCATTTCGTTCGCCATATATCCAATCGAACCCATTTGACGTTAGCTGCCATTCGGCCAGCTGCAAGGACAACCTGGTCTCGAGTACGTGGCTGGATTGGGGTCAAAATTTGGAGATGTCTAGCATTCTGTAAAAGGTCGTCAAGTTGTTTCTGGGTCGCGACAAGTTTCTCGTTGGCTTCCTTTATCCTTCTCGAAACCAGCTCACGACGTGCCGCAAAGACCTCTTCGGCGAGGCGGGGGTCCATTCTTCTGGCAGTATTGACAGCGGTTTCCGAGAGGGTAGGCGTCTCAGATGTATCCGATGTCATCGAATTTGCTCGAGCGGTCTTCTGAAGCGGCTGGCCTTCATAATTAGCCCCGATCATCCCCCTCATCCGGACGCCTGTGGTTCTGAAAGCAGCTGCATAGTTGATAGTCGCCATCCAATCGTTCATCTCGGCATCGCTATTTGCCAAGAACACTTCCTCGAATCCTCCATGCCGAACGAATAAGAAGGCATGTTTGTGCTTTTTATAATTGGCATCCAACAGGGCCACAGCATCTGCGGTTGACATGATAGCGTCCGGTTTAAAATCGGGGACGGGCGGTTTGAAAGTCACCGGCTGGCGGCGTTTACGGGTTTGTTTGGATTCATACTGAGAGATCAGGGACTTTACCCACTGGACATCCTTGAAAAAGTAGAGCTGAGACCCGGTGAGCACAGCACCCCACTCCTGCCACGGTGATCTCGTCTTTTTCTTCTTGGGATCTTTTCTCCACAGAAGCCCAACTTTGGCGACTCTAATATCCACAAGGCCTGGCTGCGACTCTGCAGGGTTGGTGATGGAAGATTGATGTAAGAAAGCATCAGGTCGGGACCTTTCAGAGACTATCTGCAGAACGCAAGGTTTATAGAAAGCCTGATGAAGCTCATTCATATCTGCCGTATAGACGCTGTACGCATCTTCCAAGTCCATCACGTCTTTGAGGTTTGGTCGAAGATTGCCAAGCTTGCCCTCAAGGATTAGAGTGTACGGATCAACGAGATCTCGAGACGTCTTCGATAGTTGATCGGTGCTCGAAGTCTTGAACAAAGGGCTTCGTGACTTGGGTGCAAGCCGTCGCACGCCCAGGTTGACTTCATCCTCGACATGAATAAACGGGGTATAGCGGATATTTTCGTAAAAACATTCGAGAATCTCTTCCGCTAGCCCTTCGCCTCTTGTATTACGCACATAATCGTGCTTCTGCATTTTCCTTTTGTTGTTTTTGTTAAAAACATCGGTATGAAGAATCAGCAGGGAGAAAGCGATGAAATAAGCTTGATCTGAAAATAACGTCCATCAATACGTGTCAAAATCAAAGTTACCTTATGAATTCGGCTCACCTGGAGACGCAAAGATTCCCGGGTTACATTCGTGATATCTATCAGCGAAGCTTTGAAGCACACGATCGATTTGCTGGGTTTCCTTTGGCAATTCTGCTTCCATGAGCAGTTTTCGAATTGACATATCCATCGCGTCACCAAAAAATGCAAAACCACGCATATACTTTCTTAGAGTTGTTTTATAAAACTCGTCTGTGGACTGCGAAAGGATCGTGGCGATGGCTGCCCTGTGCACCGCACCCTCAAGTTTCGTAAGGTATGTTGCGGGTGTATCATCTGGCTCTTTCGGAGGGCAGTTGGCTACTTCTCGTGCTATCGAAAAAGAGTTTTGCTTGGAGGTTATGGACTGAGGGGTTCCTGGCACACAAGACGAAGATTCACCGGCTCCATAGCCATCGGCATAGTGTTTCGATCTCTGAGAGGGATTGAATAGGTCACTAAAACTTTTTCGGGGTGCAGTGAATGTTGATGTGCGACTAGATGGAACAATCTCGGAAGACGACTGGCGCGTGTCATCCTGGATATCAGCAAGGGACCCTACTGTAGAGGATCTTCCCCTACGAGTGGGGCGGTTTGAGAGCCTAATTGACAAGGATGATCTCACAGAATGGGCAGACGCCGTGGAATTATTGCGGAGAAGGTTCGGCGGGGGAGAGGTAGGAGTCTGAGCTGGGCGCCCGAGAGAAGAACGGGTAGGGGAAGGAAAAGGGGAAAGAAACTCCCGTTCTTGATCGGCGGAGGAGATTGCCCGCGTTTGTTGGTCATGTTTGGGAATTTGCCCCTGTGAAAGATTTTTCATGGGAAACGGGAAGAGACTGTGCCTGTTTTTCTTCAATTTGGGAAGACGGAAAAGTGAAGATGTGCTGGAAGAAGCATCGGTTCTCCATGGGGTATTGTAAACACCGTGGTCTCCCGAACTCGCTTCCGATCTCGAGGATTCGGATAATCTTGCCGCAGGTAGTAAACCTTGGTGCAGTCCATCCTGCAAGCGCGCAGCTCCACTACGTAATGAGGTTGTTGAAAGTCTTCCCTGAGGTTCCTCGAAACTGATATGGGAGGCTCTGACGCTTGACGGAGCTGTGGCTGACCCTGGTATCCCGGGAGCGGAATTGTTTGCTTGGATCGTCGGTCTGGGCCCTATTGATTTGGGCTTTTCGGACGGCGCCTTCTGGTGGGATAGCCTGAAGATGCTTTTGCGTTTTGAGGATTGTGAAAGGTCCTCGGTGGTTGGGGACGTGGTGATTATTTTGGGAGCTGGGGAAAAATTGTTAGCCTATTGAGGTTCTCTATTCATGCCGTGAATCAGGCGAACTCACGTTGGGCATTTTCGGGAATTGATGGGACAGGGGGAGGCTCTGATTCTTGGTAAGATACCGCCAGTTGAGGGTCGGAGGCATGGCGGAACCTGAGCAGGCTGAACCTGTTTCGTTTGGTGTTCTGGGCTCGCAGGATACGTTCTGAGAGGTGGGTGGCTTTTCGTTCGCCATTGTCAAAAGAGGTGGAAGGTATTTTCTGGGGAACCGCTAATGATTCTGATTCTTGTGGAGTAATGTGCTCGCTGGAATGAGCACGAGTCGTGCGGGGAGATTCGTGGTCAACATGTCTGGCCGGGGTGTCTGAGCCTGTTCGCTGTGTCGTCTCGGGCGCCCATTTGTGACCAGCTCCGCCAATCTTCAAACCTTTCCAAGGCATTATGAGGCAGCGCTCTCACAAGTGACTATGCTCATGGCTATTCGATCAGACTGGGGACTGCAAACGATTACCGGACCGCTTAGACCAACAACGATGCGACCAATCTCGGGCCTGGCAGGGGATTCGAATACGTAAAGAGGACGCGTGGGTTAACGAATGATGGTGAGCTCTGGCGGGAAGCTGCGCAGAAAGCGTGGTGGAACTGATTGATTGGCAAACCTGCGGAGTGAGGTGGAGGATCACTGTCAGCCCAGGGATTGCAGTCTAAAGGAGACAGAGATGTATCCACTTGGATCTTTTGAAACAAAAATAGCAACCCAGGACCAGGATGGACTGCTCAACAGAGGGATGTGGACAGACAGTGGAGGTTGAGAAGCTGACGTGGGAGGTGGAAAGGTGGAGATGCGTGAACTCACCGTGTGCTCTATCAGTCAATGCAACAAACAAACTGGACGACTAATCCAGTCACCTGTTCAGGGCAAAACAGTCCCGACGCTGCTTTGTAGATGGGACTCACAATGGATGAAGGCAGCTGTTGCAGGGCCGCTCTGCAGGGCTCACCTCTGGCAATTAATCTGCAATGGCGATTGGCCTCCTTTCTGGAGAGATGGGCTAGACTAGCAGATCCACTTGGAGATGCAGGCTTGAAGGTCAGAAGCGGGAGCTGCAGGGCTGGATTGAGTTCTGGTTGCTGGTCAGCAGCATAACCCACGCGGTCAAGTGGTGAACTCACGAACCCAGAGGAACAAATTCTGATTGTCTTGGACTGTTGGTGACGGGAGTTTCAAATGTTGGTTCCAGGGGATTCTAAACTTCCCGGAACCCAAAGCAAACACAATGGATACTAGTTAATGCAATCTCCACACAGCAATGCTGAGCTTCAAAAGATTTCTACTCTGTACAGTGCAGTGCCCACAGAGGACAATAGATGCAAAACTGAGCTGATGATTAGGGGATGGTGCATTGTCGATCATCGCACGAATGGCGCCTAAAGAACCCTTCTAGCAGCAGCCAGCAGCATTTAGCAGTAGGGAGCGGGTTGCCTTACGAGCAGTAACTAGTACCACTTGATGGCATATCTTGAGAAATACTACTGGCATCAAGCATCCTCGCAGCCTGCTGGTCTCCCAAGCATTAGCCAGGTGTTCACCAGTCAAAGCTGTGTATGGTGATGCCCTATTTTTAGCCTGGGAAACTGGCTTTTCGTCGCATGTTTCAAATCTTCAGCCACAAGTGGTCCAGACGCATCAACAACAAGAACACCCTTGAGTAAGTCCATCATTATCATCACGCTGTGTATCAATATCGCCCATGTCTTGCTTTTCTCCATGTAGATGATATAGAAAGAAAATCCTGCAGAGAATGCATGTTCTGCAAGTGGCCACAGTTGCTTTGTTAGTCGCCCTTCCTTCGGTCTCTGCCGTCCCGTCATCGTCGACCAGCGAATTCCAACCTCCCATCGCCGACTTAAACCCCTCAACTCTCCATTCCCAAGGACGGTCCTCGTCGGGATTATGGACCAGGCTGCGTGACTCGATTATAGAGTCCCTCTGGCGAGTACCAAGTGGACAACGTCATTTTTCCGGGCCTCATTCGTCGTTCCCGTTACCGAAAGCCCCCGCGTCCATTCGGGCACGTTACGGCGACGATGTCGTCCTTCGATTCACTATTCGGTCCCAGGCCGATCTAGAGGCACTGGTAGAAGCATCAAATATTTTATTTCTCGACATTTGGGGGTCGACAAACGAGTGGGTTGACATTAGACTGGCAAAGGATGTGGTCGGTTTCCGCTGACACAACTGCCCCAAGAGATAACCCGTTGCTTTACTGACTGCTGTTTATTTCTCCAGGTTCCATCTCTATTGGGATTGCTTCCCAAGTCCCTAAAGACATCTCATGTCCCGGTAATCCACGATCTAGCCCAAGCAGTGTACGAGTCCTATCCTCAGCCGCTCTCTTCAATCCCAAACCCACACCGTACTTTTTCTCCCTCGATCCGTCCGCCTTCCGAAGTGCGAAACATATTCTTCCAAGACTACCAGCCACTTTCGGTCATCACTCCTTGGATGCGTTTGTTGGCATCCATGTTCTCATCCCATGTTCGACTGATAAGCCTGGGTGCTTCATATGAAGGGCGCGAGATTACTGCATTCCGTATTGGTGTCCGTCCTACGAACCCTGATCGACCCATCGGACCGCGCAAGACCATTGTTATAACCGGTGGCTCCCATGCAAGGGAATGGATTGGTGTTTCTACAGTAAACTATGTCGCATACTCTCTCATCACCGGCTACGGCAAGTCCAAAGCCATCAGCAAGCTGGTCGAGGAATTTGATTGGGTGCTGGTGCCAACAGTGAATCCGGATGGCTACGTCTATACCTGGGATACCGACCGACTCTGGCGGAAAAACCGCCAAGAAAATAATCTACAATTTTGCCCTGGTGTTGACCTTGATCGCACTTGGGGTTTTGAATGGGATGGCAGTGGCAGCAGAAACAATCCTTGCTCAGAGGATTTTGCTGGAGACGGCCCATTCGGCGGCATAGAGTCAAAAAGGATTTCTCAGTGGGCATTAAACGAAACCATGCACAACAACGTTACGTTTGTGGGCTTCCTCGACCTACACTCATACTCCCAACAAATACTATATCCATACTCCTACTCCTGCACAAATCTCCCTCCAACACTGGAGAACCTCGAAGAACTGGCGATTGGGATCGCCAGAGCCATTCGGCGGACTGACTATGAGTACTACGACGTGAGCTCTGCCTGCGAAGGCTCCGTTAGCGCCCGCACGGAAAGAAAAGGTCCAACATTGAAGCGTATGGACAGCGCCGGAGGAAGCGCCCTTGATTGGTTCTACCACGATCTCCGTGTTAGATATGCCTATCAGCTGAAGCTTCGAGACAAGGGAAGCTATGGCTTCCTATTGCCAAAAGAAAACATCGTTCCCACCGGCAAGGAAATCTACAATGCCGTCCTTACTTTTGGGAGGTTCCTACTTGGCAAGGAAGCTCAAAATATGGATTGGGAAGCAGAGTTCCAATTGTCCGACCAACCCCGGCCGAAGGATCTCGAAAATGAAGATCACGATTCGGATGATGAATACGAAGTCCTCGACCAGTTAGACGGTGAGAACGAAGCTGATGCTCTAAAACTTCGCATACAATGAGCTTGCCTTCGCGTTCTATGAACAATTTTGCGGTGCACTAATATAGCGGCTGTGATCGGCCGCTCGCCAAGCAAAATACCCATGTATATCAGCTTTTGCTTGGTGGTTTTTCTATTTAATTGATGATGTCCATGCTCTTTACGTGCCCCAATTATTTCAGTTCTTTTTCTTGGCCATTGATCGGGAAGCAATTTGCGGTTTGAACAAGGCGTCTTTTGGGGGCCTTTCTCGGTTCTTGAGGCACGCTGAATCGAAATGGCTTCTTGATAGTGTCAGTTCTCCATATTATCGGACATAATGCGAATTAATTTGTTACACTGCATCTAGCCATGAGGTTCGTTTCTTTATCTGATTGTGATATTGAGATAAGCTTAATTAGACTATTTCCACGACGTCACGCATGCCACCTTCCCGATGCCAAGCATAACTTCACCACAAAAAGCATCTCCAGTCGTGGACGCACCCACCGACCTCCACATACACATGGGGTGTAAAATTGACTTGCTTCTCACCAAGATGGGAGCTCAGTCACTGTGACTTAACTGCCACACGTACAGCACGGACATACAAAAGTTTATATCTGCTCGAGACCTTGCTAGGCTTGCGCTGGGGCTCTGCATGGCAGTCCATTCAATCCAATTCGTTGCCCGCGGTCAAAAAATCAAGGAATTGCTTGATTTTGCTTAATTCCGGCTTCCACCAGGGTACAGGGACCCCCTCTTGGCACCTCAGGAATTCCGTTCCCCGGGTGTCCCGCTCAACCCTGTTTGGTTGAGTAGAAAAGAACTATCGGATCGGATGGGGTAATATGACTTGCAGTAATTGATTTGTTTTCGCCATTTTCGTTTTTTTTTTTCGTTTTATTGCTCCGTGACTGGCCAGATTGAAGGGGGCAACAAGAAAAGCAAAAAATACAGAGGAAAACTACGGACTACCCCACTATATATCGGCGATTCATATAGCACTCTTGAGGGCTGGAGCCCGCTCAATGTGCGTCTTCTTTTCTCTGAAGAATTTGCAAATTGGTACGGACTCGAAAGGACTCAATTCCTTGTCGCAATGGCGGATCTCGATATGCCACTCGCTCCAAGCGACAGAATGCATTCCGCTCAATCTCTCAAGGGATTCTTCCAGAAGGCGGAGCAGTCACACAGTCGCATCCCAGTGCTGCGAAGGATCCCGCTACCAGCGATCGGGATAATTTTGCTAATTGCAGTTGTGAATATTCTAGTTTGGATTGCAGCCGCTGTTGTCCTGGTATGTGAACTTTCCCATCCTTCTTCCCTTCTTCCCTTCTCCGCGATGGCCTTGGTAGCGATTCTACCGCTGTCGAGCTGTGTGCATGGATGGTAAGGCCACTCGGGATCTCGCGCATTATAGACTTCGTGTCATGCGCATAAAGGCATTAGTATCCCATTCTCTACCTCAACCTTTAAGTCCAGAGGCCTCGCACAGGATTACGGACCATAAACCGAGTGGCTTCACATTTCCAGAATCACCACCGGTGTCAGTCCAAGGATAATTCGCTAACTTTGATAAACAATAGCATTTCAACCCGTAAGTGCCTTAAATAAAGGTTCACATTCTCAGCAGGTTCTGGCCTAGCTAACGGCAAAAATTTTGTTAATTAATCATCTAGATCTTTGGTCTCAACTGCAGTGTTATCGTATACTCTGGGTTTAAGACATGCTCTTGACGCGGATCATATATCAGTATGTGCATAGATGTTTCACAGCTGGCCCTTGGACAACAGCCGCGCTAAAACCGTCATCACCAGGCCATTGATCTCATGACTCGCCGGCTTTTAGCTACAGGCCAAAAAGCAGTCACTGTGGGAACCTTCTTCTCCCTTGGTCACTCAACGTGAGCAAGCCAGTTTTCTTCCTCTTGCCATATTGCGTATCGTCCGCTAAGACACTGCATAGGATTGTGATAATAACGTCTATTGTCGTAGCTGCCACCGCTGCAGCTGTATCTTCAAAATTCGACAAGTATGGAACAGTGGGAGGAATAATAGGAAGCTCAGTGAGCTCCGCGTTCTTGATTCTGTTGGGAATCATGAATGCATATATTCTGTATAAATTGATTCAGCAGATGAAAAAGGTTTTGAGAAGCCACGATGGCGGGGAGGAAATATGGAAGATTGAAGGCGGAGGGATCTTGTTCCGAATCTTGAAAACCATGTTCAGGTTGATTAACCGGTATGTCGTACCAGCCGCCCTGGCTCATCTTATGCTCAGATTGATTTTCTAACGAAAAGGGACGCATAAGCCCGTGGAAGATGTATCCGTTGGGAGTTCTTTTCGGACTTGGGTTTGACACATCTTCCGAAGTCGCCCTGCTCGGTATATCCTCGATACAAGCAGCCAAGGGTACCAGTATCTGGGTGATTTTGATATTCCCGATCCTGTTCACAGGTAAGTCTAGCCCTTTAGTTCTTGCAGAGACTCGTTTTACTCGGCATTTCCTGTCACTAACTTGGAGTTTAGCCGGAATGTGTCTCATTGACACCATTGACGGCGCTCTGATGCTGTCCCTATACATTCAGCCAGCCGCACATTTCCTTCCCCCATCTTCTGCCTCTTCCACCACCTCAGCTCCCATTTTGGCGTTCCCCGCGAGGCCACAGACGATATCCCGTAATCCACGGGACCCCATCGCGTTTCTCTACTACTCAATTGTACTGACGTGCTTGACTGTGATAGTCGCCATAGTCATCGGAGTTCTCCAACTATTAACCCTCATCCTCAACGCTGCAGAGCCGAAGGGTAAATTTTGGGATGGCGTGGAGACAGCAGGGGAGTATTACGATGTCATAGGTGGTGCGATCTGTGGATGTTTTATCGTTTTTGGAGCCATTAGTGTGGTTGTTTACCCGCGCTGGCGACGATGGGCTGCTCGAAGATATGCTGCAAGTGATGATGGTGTGGGTGTGGACGAGGTGGTTAGCGATGATGCAGAGCGAGGAGAAATCTCGGCCTTACCTTCCCAGGATGCTTCTAAAGTATCTAAGACCGGCGCTATTGTTGGGACAAAGAGCCACGAAGCGGGCCCTCGTTGATGCCTTGCACCACATAGATATGATTTTGGGATAGTAGTGCAGAGCTGGAACGCTAGATCTCAAGGCGGGCAATGAATGCAGAGATTCCAACAGATTATGGTGGAATGGACTGGTTGAAGCAAGTGATAGCAGTGCATTCATTGATTGTATCCTTCTTAACCCCCTCCGGCGATATGCTCAGGAAGAGAACAACACAGCAAAAACAACTAACACATCAACTTCATGCAACGAGGACAAAGGTGAAACAACAAAAGCGAGAATTATCACAAAGCGAAAATTATCTGAGACTAGTGAACCGAGCTTGTCACGAACTATCAAGGCAACCTCCGGTTGATATTCGGGCGGCGAAATCGAAATCCATGGAATACAGGACTAGAGCCAGTCTTGCTGCGATGGAGATGACCCGCGAAAAGATCAAGAGGCCTGTGCTATGAGCGATAGCCTGACAGCGTGATTACTCGTTCGACGACGGTTCCCTTCTAAAGTATCGAGTGAATGGAGCTCCTCTGTATTCGATCTCTCATCCACGTTACTTCCGAGATTCCTTCCGAGATTCCATCCTTGGCTCCACAGCCATACACCCATCCGATGCATATGGGGTATTTGATTCCTCATTTCCATTCAATGACCACCGCTAGATGTCCGAGAGACTTTGAATCGAGTGGCTAGGATTAACATTGTTTATGTGAGTATCACCGACATCCGTTTGATGAATTATCATATTAGTATGAATTACTGGCGCCTTCTCTGTCGTTTCTCGTGGATTTGGAGGGTCTGGCAGAGCAATAGTGCTCGAGATCAGTGGGCGGCCATCGTACTCTCGAAGCATGTTGGCATGGGTTAAACACAACCTTGTTCATAACTGTGACACTGGGAACTGTCAATTAGCTGCCTTTATTGAGAGGGTTGCAGGAGTGAATATGTTTCTATGATGAGTTTTCAGTGGTCAACATTTTTGATATGTGGAGCAACTATCCAGCATGGTAACCAGATGCCAAGGATGGTGGGATGATTATGTGGTGGTCTTCTGTTTGCATGGCTGCAATCCCAACAAAGCCTACCACACTGGCATGCGGAGCTTGGAATATTGTCGATCCATGGGTTCTTCAATATTTTGTTAGTGTGCACTTAGGCCTCCTACCTTGTAAGAGAACACTGTAGCCAAGCCTCCAATCTTCAGCAAAAATGAATCAGCTGGGGCCACTGGGCTAGAGGCACACACCTCATGCTGCCACTCCATCAAGCCAACCACCTAACTTTAGAGAGACAATGTGACCTACTGCTGAAGAGCCATCACTCTTAACCCACAGTTGTTCCATATCTCTAATGATCTTGTCAATATAAACCCCAGCAGCACTGAGATGAAGGATGATACTGATTGCTCGATGGATTGCAAGTAGCTTCGCCGACGGTGGATCGACGGTCCGATTCGGCGAGAGGAGTAGGGTTCGGGTAACTGGCAGCCCTTCTGGACGGAGAAACACATTCGTTTCCCTAGAATCGATCCTGTAGGTGTAAGGTGGATGGGTGGAAGGATCCAGCGCCTCAAAATAGAATTTGAAGTCACCAAAAAGCTTGTGAATGTCCGGTGATAAGGTTATAGCGTTTGCCGGGCGGTCAATATTCGAGCCCTCGATCAAATGAATCATTCCCGGAGCGAACATATCGAGGATTGCAAGGGCGAATTTTTTGGCTTCGCTCTAGAGTCCAAAACGCGTTAGAAAGGGTATGAAATGAAATCAGATCCGTAGACACGCACCAACTCTGGTTGGGTTCCCCTGGTTGTTGGCATGATTGAATGTGGGATGATGTGTGCTACCTCGAGGTACGAAAATTGGCCGGGAACATAGGCAAGCCGCTGTCCATCGTCGTCTTGTGCATTGGATCCGTCTCTGTTGACTCTGTCCGCCGCCTCTTCTCTATCGAAGACCCGGCTTACCACACACCGGTGATGGTCACGGATGAGACAATCACGTCGAAGAATCGACAGTCTAGCAGGGGTTCCGACTACCTCGTCGAACTTGGCAGATAAAGCTGCTGGTGTAGGTTGTGGTGTTTTATTTCCCGCAACTCTCACTATACATGATTTATAAGTAAGAGATTATCAAAAGACAAGGTAAAACGGAAAGGAGAATGGAAAAAAGACTGTACATACACGGCAGAAAAAAATTTTCAAACAAAAATTCCGCAAACGAATCCAATACTCCCTCGACCTCTCTCTTCTTTGATGCGGGAGAAGACGGACCGAAGTCAGGAAATCGAGACACTCCACTAGCAAATGTTGGTGATCCATCTTCGTGGAACTGGAAGCTAAGATAAATGAAGAATTGTTGCAAGAACTTGTCCTTTGCTTCCGAGTACTCGTAGGTTAAATGAACAAGCGTTACTTTCTTATATGGGTGAGCGCTCTGTCGAGGTTCACAGTGGCTAATAAACTGGGAGAAGATATTCCCGGCCTGAGCCCGTTCCTCTGGAGTCAGAGCCTCCTGCGGGGAGAAATCAAGAATGCGCTCGAGATACGCCTGATGCCTGTGGTGGGCCGTCATCATGTTGCTCGTCTGAAGATGGAATTGAGAGATGGTGCAAGGAAGCTTGGCAGGCGGAAGGCTTCCGTCTACGCGCCTGAGGCTGGCAAGGCTGGGAGAGCACGCATGGTTCACCTACAGGTGAGATTAGAGATGCTATTCTTATGAAGACTGTTTTGGACAGCTACTTACACATCATATTGGAGTTGGCTTGCGTCTGGGTTGACAATGAGTTTGCAGCTACTATTGGTCAAATTGCCCGATTGCGAGTTTAGACTAGTCCGGATCTGGAAAGCCTTGTCATGTGGCTCGGTCCAATGATTATCCGACGCCGTTTTATCTTATCTGATTACTCAACATCGTCATCAATCGTCATCGCCATTCGATCAACGACTCGCAACGACAGCCGTGCCATAAAAGCCACTTGATCCGCCTCTTTTTCTTTTGTTTTACTTTTCTCTTCATCTGCCACTTGTATATATATATATACTTTTCTCTTCATATTTTTGTTTCCTTTTTTTCAGCTCTTCTGCTGCTCGCCACGATACAAGGGACTCGTGTCCCGAGCGCATCCTGCATGCACCAGGTGCGTTGCAGAGCCGGATATACTTGCTGAAGGCAACACACTGTGTATGACCTCAGCCGCTTATATAGCTGTACAAACGCCTATTGAATTTCAACCTTCGGGGTTATCAATACTGCTGGCCACCACGACGCTCAGGGTAGAACAATCACGATGAACTTGCCCGCTTATGATGGCACATCCCGATATTCCGAGGCCTGCTGTCCAGGAAGAAGCTGCGATTGACCTCAAGCCGTGCCCGTCAATATATGTTTTGCCGACACATCTTACTCTTGAAGAATTGCACACACTGGAAGAGACCCTTTCCAGCTGCGGTGCTCCCCTGACGTACGACATTACAGAGGCACGCTTGATACTCGGGAAGCTCTCCCAGAAAAAGCGCGCCGCCTTGGAACTTCGTGCCCGAGGTCTTTGGACGGAGCAGATCTCAAGGCCAAATGAAGTTCCATGTACGCCACCACCAAAACGGCGTCGACTCAACAGCCCTGGGGACAGCGTAACGCCTGTCAAGGAGCCCCAGGTTATTGATTTAGACATGGAGTCTGAATTTGAAGACGAGGATGAACCGGATGCCGCAAAACATGGTCATAAGAAGACTTTGAAACCATCGGCCACTCCCGCTATTTTGGCTCCACGATCCGTACCTCCTTTGTCTCCACCTCATGACGACGACATTCGGGTGATAAAACTGGAGTGGCTGAACGAATCGCTAGCAGCAGGATCTCCATTACCCTTAACTCCATTCACTGTCTATCATGCGACTAAGACATCACGTCCTAACCCACCCAGCTATTCGCCGTCTGTTTCAGAACTCAGCTCGATGTTTGGCTCAGTACATTCGACACCGCAGATTCCCTCTGAAAGGCGAGACGAAGATCCTCAACTGATCCTCAAACGGGCGAGGGCAGATGCCGCGACAAACCCCCAGCCACGATACGCCACTCCGTCCGGAAAATCTCGCCGGGCCAAACTGAACCATGGCGATAGCTCGAGTGTGAAGGTGCGGCCGAAACTATATCGACAAACGACATCGGAATATGAAGAAGCCGCGCCTCTTCCTCAGGCCCCAGACTGGGTTCGAGACAACGTGCTATATGCCTGTCTTCGTTCTGCTCCTCTCCACCCACCTAATGAAGGGTTCATCAATCAGCTTCTGAAAATTAAGAGAATACGAGAACTCACTTTGGACGAGATTGGGGTACGGGCGTACAGTACATCCATAGCAGCACTTGCCGCGTATCCTTTTCCTCTGCAGACACCCGAACAGGTTTCGACGATACCAGGATGCGAAACGAGGATAGCAAATTGGTTTGCAGAATGGAAGCAGAGCCCTGATGGAACACTGGAGGCCGCGAACCAGCTTGATATAGACCCTGTCTTTTCCACTTTAAACCTTTTTTATAACATCTGGGGAGTCGGTGCCAAATCAGCGCGTGATTTCTATTACCATCGGCAATGGCGCGATCTCGATGACATTGTTGAACAAGGATGGGATAGTCTGTCTCGGGTACAACAAATTGGACTTAAGTACTATGATGAATTCTTAGAAGGTATTCCACGACCGGAAGTCGAATCCATCGCAGATGTCGTGCTTGAGCATGCTCGTCGAGCCCGGCCAGGCTCTGACTACGACGGGAAAGGCATCGAATGCATTATCGTTGGCGGTTATCGAAGGGGCAAGGAACACAGTGGCGACGTAGATATGGTTCTCAGTCATCGCGACGAAGCAGTCACACATAACCTGGTATACGATGTCGTAGCCAGTCTTGAGCAGGAAGGTTGGATCACCCATACCCTGGCCTTGCATCTCACGAGCTCCCATCGCGACCAGCAACCACTACCTTACCGAGGAGAAACTGCAAGAGGGAAACATCACTTCGATACCCTTGACAAAGCTCTGGTCGTATGGCAGAATCCTCACTTCGAGGATTCGCCTATATCTCCCAAGTCACCATCGGGACAGGAGGCAGAAGAACGTGAAACGACCACAGAACCGAACAACTCCGAGCCTCTGAACGTAGTCCCCAGCTCCTACGAGCCGGAAAGCGCAATCAAATCTCGAGATCCTAAGAAGACTCCCGACGAGGAACTCCAAACCCCTCCTCTCGCTAGGAAGCGAAACCCGAATCCCCATCGGCGAGTCGACATTATAATTTCACCCTGGCGGAGCGTTGGCTGCGCCGTGCTCGGCTGGTCCGGCGACACGACGTTCGAGAGAGACCTGCGTCGGTATGCCAAAAAAATCCATAATTGGAAATTCGACTCGAGCGGCGTTCGAGCGCGGGAGGGCAGTGGGGGACGGGTGATTGATCTGGAGAGTAAGGGAGAAACCTGGCAGGAAAGGGAGCGGATGGTTATGGAAGGGTTGGGGGTAGGGTGGAGACCCCCAGAGGAACGCTGTACGCGATGATGGCTGATGAAATTGGAAATGGGTTTAACTGGCTATTTATCTGAATGAGCGATGTATTTGCTAGCATTATTTATGATGACATGATCAATGGTTGGATATTAAATGCATGTATCAGCTACAGAATCTTGTCTCTAAACCTTATCTTTACATTGTGACGAGACATACAAAGAGCTAAATGCAGTTGATAATCAATTATCTTCTAGAAGTAAGCAAATGTTCAATCATCAAGTGACAAACAGGCGCAATATCTTACAGTCAGTTACGAGACAAAAAGCAGTGAATTCATACAAACAGCGCTTGAGAGGGGTTCCACCAGGCAGAATGATCTCCATGATCTTTCAATACCTTCTCAAAAAATGATGAAACAGCACAAAGCCATCTTCGTGAAGCGGACGGCAATAATGACAGTCAATCAAAAGGTATAGATACAATCAAAACCTGGAAGCTGGAAACCGTTTAGACAGAATTGTCCAACTCAGAAAATGAAACCTGGTACAATCATAGCTCACAACTGGCACTTATTTAATCGTAACAAGTTGGGAAGGATATAAGAAAAACAAAATAAGTCTAGGCCATTGGCGGCCTCGAACTCGCCATCTCGCCATACCGGCCTCTACCTCTCGTAGTATCATATGCATTAACGACTCTCATCTGGCCACCTTCATCAGCCTGGCTGAAGGCGTATCCACGCTGTTTACGCATCCGCTGCACTTGTCTAACTTTGCGAATCGCCTTTTGAAACTGCTCCATGCGAGGTCGGTAGTCTTGGACATTGTACTTCTGGATCTCTTGGACGTGGTGGTAACTCTGTGGGTAGTACATCCGCTTTGCATACTTCCAGGCGAAATCGCGCATAAGGCAGATGGCAGGGAGGACAATTGCCATAAGCCAGAATGTCGGCAGCGGAAAGAGGTGAGGAATGATCCCTAGATATTCCGTGGAGAAACCGGAGCCGATATTTGGTGCAGCATAAGCGTACGCAGGTATGAAGCCCATCCAGATGAGGAACGATCCGGGAATAGCGAGTACAGTATATTTCGTCCAGATATTGGTAACAAGTGCAGCCTTGCCGAGAACGGTGGCTAAGACAGCGGTATACAATGCTGTACCCCATACCCAGTGTCCTGCAACCGTTCCATCTTGAGTCGGTAGATCATAAAGGAAGATGGCTTGCGAAAGGAAATAGGCAATGAGGGAGTGGTAAAAACCATTTCCAACCCAAGAGAAGAAGCTGTGCATCTTAAAGAAAACACCCTTCTGTCCGAGCTGGTAGAGCTGTGGGTAACGATCAAGAAGTTTTGCAGAAATAAATTGATCGAAAATACCCATTGCGAACGGTGGCAAGACTGTGAAAAAGACGTTATAAAAGGAGAGTGTCCATGATTCGTATATGACTTGACCGGAAAAGGAATTTTGGAAAGAATACTTGAGAAAAAGACAACGGGTCAGCTCACAGCGCAAAATGAGGAAATATTTGTGGAACGTACCCAAAATTGAGTCATATACAAAGCGATGTTCTTGTAGAAGGAGTACAGAATGACCTTGCTAATCCGCTGATAACTCCATGCGCCATGTACGAGAAGCAGCTTCCGAAGGAAGCGGAATTGGGCGATCGAAACATCAGCGCTTCGTGCTGCTTGGAGACCCTCGACACCACTTATACCAACACCGACATGAGCGGCTTGGATCATAGATACATCGTTCGCACCATCCCCAATGGCAAGCAACAATGATTTGAGGTGTCGTTTGACAAGCTTAACAACCAATGCTTTCTGCAATGGAGACACTCGACTATAAAGATATTAGTATGGATTCTGATTATGCATACGAGGAAAGGAATAAATGACTTACCAGCAAATAACTGCCTTGCATTGTATAGCAAGGTCCAGGAAGAGCTTTTCCATATCCCGCTCCAGTGCAAATGTTAACGATTTTCCATCAATAACAAGTGCAAGAGTTTCTATGTCTGAGCCACTCTGGCTGTGGACTGCCTGCAATTTCTTTGATAAACTCTCTCTTGTAGCCTCTGCATTTTCCTCGTTGATAATCAGTAACGTCATGTCTTCTGAAATAAGTTTGCAACTCATGCCAATATTAATAGCGGTTTCCTGTCGGTCACCAGTCAACACCCAGATTTTGATCCCTGCTTGCTGTAGCGTGTGAATTGTGTCGGGAACACCATCTTGCAGTCTGTCCTCAATCGCAGTTGCACCAAGAAGGTAAAAATCCTTCTCAATGAGTTCGGCAGCTTTATCGAGTTCTTCCGCTCGGTTTCCACTGACAGTCGTTGCAGCTTTGTCGAATACCTGCCACCACTGCTGGAACTCTTCTTCAGGAACCTCTCTCATAGCCAGACATAGAGTACGTAGTCCTTCGGATGCGTACTCTTCCAGATGCTGAAGTGTAACATCCACAATTGGATTATTTGCATGTAGACGCTCAAGAATGACCGTATCGGCACCCTTACAGTAGACTCTGATTTTTCCATCAGGGCATCGAAAAATGGTTGACATGCGCTTTCTCGTCGAATTGAACTCGCAAACTGCCAGCAGCTCGTATTCTTCTTCTTTCCCATTGGCAGATATTAGCACAGACCGAGGTTTCCGGTTCGTGAATTGATAACCTAGCAGTACTGCGCCCTCCACCAGCGCACCCTCGTCGGGTGATGCTGCCTGGTACTTAATTTCACCTGGCTTCTCATCTCTGCGCTCAGGGATAACAGTGTGACACGTAGCAAGCAGTGTCAAGAATTGTTTGATAGCGTCTCGAGTTGGGTGTGACTCGAGATTCTGCCTTAACTTTTTGAAGTCATACATCGCAGTATCAGAGTCATCGTCATCGGTTGCTCTTCGATCTTCGGGGACAACTTCGGCGTACTGAATGCCACCGATGGAGCATTGTTTGAATTCCATCATGTTGCAGGTCAGAGTTCCAGTTTTATCCGAAAAAATATACTCAATTTGACCCAGCTCTTCCACAAGGGATGACGTCCGGCAGGTAGCAGGGGTATCGGTTTTATCGTAGTAAATATCGAGATCTGAGTTTATCAAGAAAGCATGGCAGTATTTCACGATTTCTATGGTGACAAAGAGGGAGATGGGAACCAAGTTCGAGTAGAGGACCCAGTATGTGAAGATGTCCGAGAAAAACTGGGCGGCAGCATTGACGTTTCCATAGTCCAAGTAAGTGAGCTTTTTTGAGGCCGTGATTCGGACAATCAAATCTCCAATGGAACTGATTAGACTGAGAGCTACGAGAATAGCAACCAGCATCAGAATCTGCATATTTACCATGCGCTCCACAGCTGTTCTTTTGATCGGTGTCGCGGTTGCATTGCGCATGAGCTTCGTTTCATGCCCGGTAAACACTACGGCGCCATGTATCCAGGGAGTGTTACGTAGTGTTGCTCCACGGAGAAGCAACTGATCAGGAGCAAGAGGAAGCTCTTTTTCTCCACCCCCAGAATGCATAGTTAACGTAGCTTCATATGTGTATAGACTGCTGTTAGGTTGTTCGGATTTCAGTCGGCCTGCCAATCTGCTAAGTTGCCCTGGGCTGACGAGGTCGGAGGTTTCAGGTATCGCCTGCTTGATCTTCAAATTTGTTTCTCCATCTAAATTGGCGGTCTCGATGTAACATAGACCTTCGGGCTCAGAACTTGCCAAAAGGACAAGATCCGCCGGAAATGGCTCCTCGGACTCAACTCTGACGATGTCACCTACGGCGACATCAATCCACCTTGTTTCTTCAAATTCAGACCCACGAAGGACTCTTGCTTTCGAGTAATTGAGGGACTTATCCGAGTTTTTGCGTTTGAAATCCTCCACTAATTCCTTTATAGCTGAAACAAGAAGCACAATGACAAGGGGACCAATGGTTGTATAGCGATTGGTGGGCGAAATGTTGGGAATCTGCTGTAGGGCGGCGGTGAACAAGAAGAAAAGGTTGGCGTATTTGGAAAACTGTTCGAAGAGGAATTTTGGAAGGAAGGTGAAAATATTGTATTTCGCGGTTGAGATATGATTGTCCACGTACTTGTTGGCTTGGTTTGCGGGCGGATTATTGAGGTAGATGATACGGGGTCCGAGAGTCGACGGGTCAGGTTTTCTTCGTCCAAAGCCGAATTTGAAACCACCAGCACTACGCCTCTTCTTCTTGGGCCTCGATTCACCCTCTGTTCCCACAGTATCTGACCTTGCTCTCGCACCAGCCTCGGTCAAGGGCAGGTCCATTTCGGAATATTTAGGCCCCATTCCAAGCATGCTTTTCGCTCTTCCAACAAGGCCGCCGCCCAGCCCAAGAATGCTATTCCGGTCCCTTGTGCGTGCATCTCGAATCGGAGTATGATCCCCATCTAAGTCGGCTTCTGGATAATACCCTCTCATTGACCTTTCGTCATCGAAATCATCCATGTCGGAATACCGCTGGTAGTTGTGTAGATCCGACGTCTGGGAGTAGGTGCGAGCAGCCGGAGCACCGCCATAGAATTGGCTGCTCGATGAAGGCGCTTGTAGTCCATGTTGCCCGGGCCCATGGGACGTATCGCCGGCGCCGGTGGACGGATGCCTGCCACCAACAAATTCATCGTAGGAGACTGATGCGCGGGGAGATGGGAGATCGGAGTCGTCGATGTCGTATCGTTCTAAGAGATGGTCGTCATTTACCGGAGGGCGCTGTCCAGTGCTGTAAACTGGGGCGTCATCTAGCTGGAGAAGATCATGGTTGGCGGCAGGGGACGGGTGGTCTCCGGGCGGCCTACCGCTGGTCATATCGTTCTGGGTTGCGACGGAGTTACCGCGATGCCGTTATTTGGAAAGTATGTCGCAACATGGAAGGCAAAGGAGGATCGTAGAGATAAGCAGATGGTCGCAGACGGAGCCCTGTCGTTGATCCTTGAAATTGCAGTTGAAAACTGTTGGATCTTCTCGGCGCGGTGAAGGTGCGGCCGCTCGAGTATGGGCTGCCGGGCAGGAAATCCAGGGGAAAGTCGTATGAAAATCGTAATCAGGCGTAATTCGTGGATTGAAATGCCGTTGAGAATGTTTCTGCCTCTGTCAGTGAAGAAATCCAGTGGCCGGGTTTGCGAGAGGTGCCACAGCCGCAGCTTGGAGATGTTGACACCCACACCCTTGAAACGCTGGGCGGAATCCAGCCACGATGACTGGCTGCAGCTCTCAACCCACCCCTATCACTCTACAAATGCGCAGGCTCGACTTCACCAGAGTGCCAGGCTTGTCTAGAGCTTTCAAGAATCCGAAGACGCGTCGTGATTGATAAGTTGAGAAGGGAATTTTACGGTGGGATTGTAGTCTCTCGCTAAAAATCTACACAAAGGGACTGACGCTTCGTTCATTGTAAGCAAACAGGATCTATACTACACGTAAGACCGCGAATCCACTGCTGCTCAGCCACCGCTTTTCATCCTCCTGTCTACACGGCTCAGTTCACAACTAGAGTAAGCACTTCGAACGCATGGCGATCGCATTCCACGGCCTTAGCAACTCTCTATGGGGTCGAGAAACGAGAAGTCGACTCGGCAAAATTTCCCCTTTGGACGAGGTTTGCACTCAGCCTCCGCCCCTTATTGCACCAAAGCTTCCATCAGTGCTCCTGGGGTGGTATGAGGGCGTCGCATACTGCGCGAGTGGTCCGCGCTTTGCGAGGGTGTGGTAATAGTCAGACGATTCAGGATGGCAGTCATCTCTCATTCGCAGCGCTTGACTCCCCCCGTTGGCCCTTTGGGTCCCTCTTTTTCAAATCGTCCTCCAATCTCTTCTGAATTAATGCGTGCAGCTCTCGGACCTTCCCTAACGCAGCAGTGGAGCAACCAACCATGTTCAAAGGATCTGCAGGTGTTCCCTCCGCTTTCGAATAAAGAGCTATTTCGCCTGTCTTGTCCAACGCAATGATAACAGAACCCTCGCTAACAGCCTCTTCACTCGAAGTTGCGTCCAGGAGCATGATTTTACCTTCATAAAGGTTGAAGGTTACTGACAATGGAACTTTGGTGAGGTTAAGAGGCACCGGAACCTTTTCCTCAGTTGAATAAACCGTTACCTTACCATCACGAACGGTTGATTCAGGAAGGCGGAAATGAAGCAACGCGGCCATAATGGCAAGGCAACAAAGGTCCACCAAGCCGCCATCGGCGTCAACGATGTGTACGTCCGCACGAACATTCCAGCAGCTCAAACCTTTCGCAATACACAATGACTCTGTGTCAAGAGCATTCGATCGTCGTACAATTTTGTCGAGCGTACGAGAAAGGTGGGTCTCTAGGTCGGATTGCCTGGGCGAAAGAGTCAGTTTAGCATACGGCCCACACGTAAAGCAAAGTCCAGTAAACATCGATGGAACTATGGGAGGCGCGTTTACCGTCCTGTCTCAAAACCGGGGAGGGCCATGTCATTCAACTCAATCGCCACGGTAAAGATGCCATCTGTGTCTCGTTCAGGGCGCGGAGCTGTGACCTCGGCCGAAATCCGCACGATTACACTTAGAGCATGTCAGCAATGATTCAGACATGCTTTGAGTAGCAATACAGGTAATCTAGGAACTAAAAAAAAAAAAAAAAAAAGCTTACGCTGTCCTCCCCAGCTGTGCCTTCACATGGCCATACTCGTCGCCAAAGGTAAGATTAAGTGGACGATACTGGTCAAAGGCTCGACCGTCGAGACGCACATTTTTGTGCAAAGCTTCTAAAACGAATGCGCGCTCATTGACCGACAGCTCCGTGTCTCTTGCCATTGTTCAAATCTGGCTCATCGCCTGGGAAGCCGATGCTGTTCGGCGTAGAAGTTCGCGCAAATGCTGGCCCACCAGGCGGAAGCAGGCTACTTCGGACGAACGTTTTTGCGAGGTATAGCTTATATAATTGGAGCAAGCTTCCGGTGCCGGACCTAAATTATTCCGGCTGCCAACCACGACCTTCATCCCGTTGGAATATTATCTCAGTAGGCTGCACAAGCACACAAGACACCACTGCAATAACTAAATACGCACTGTCTTAATTTAACAGCGAACGCGCAATGACCACAGGTTTGTCTCTCTATATTTATTGCTCAGCTCTGCTTTGATTCCTACTGACACTTGGGGCAGCACATCGCCCAACATTCGACCCAGTATGTTCAACCAAGGTATTGGCCTGCAAACGTATCTCGAATACTCACATTATGACAGGCCCGGGGAAAAGAAGCACTACGGGGACCCGCATATCATCAGCGACTCCTTCCAGCGCATACGCATCTAAAAGTTCGGTAAGTAGTAGCCGCTCTATAGACAAGCTCCCGCTTACATTGATTACAGAAAACCGGGCCAAGGAGGAGATGCCGATACCGAAGTACGAGACCTTCGAGCCGAACTGCTGAAGGCCGAGGCGGCCCATTATGCGAAGAAAGCTGGCCTTCCTGAATCCAGCGCTGCGAGCCCGTTGATAGAGGCGTCCATCCCCAAGCGGCAGCTAGAAGACGGAACGGATAGCGGCGGGTCTGCGGAGATCGATGACATAGAGGCAAAACGCCGGAAGATATTAGAAGAGACTCGAGACATTGATGCAGATTCGGAGGCTGATGAGAGCGAGAGTAGTGAGGAGGAGAGGTACGTTACATTCAGGGATCTTTCAAGGCACTGCATCCTCACAACGTTACAGTGATGACGAGGAGGACGAAACTGCAGAGTTAATGAGAGAGCTAGAAAAGATTAAGAGAGAACGGGCTGAGCAGAAGGAAAAAGAGGTTCGTCAGCAAGTCCTATGAGCACCTTGGGACGACCTCCCTAACAACAATACAGGAACAAGAAAAAGCTGCGAAAGAACAGGAGCAGCGTGAATATGATATCGCAAGAGGAAATCCTTTGCTAAATCCTCAGGACTTCAATGTAAAGCGGCGCTGGGACGACGATGTTGTTTTCAAGAACCAGGCACGGGGTACCGAAAACAAAGGGAAAAAGGAATTCGTCAATGTACGTATCCCCATTCTCTCTCAGCTCTATCAAGCTAATCCATGGGTCGCTGTAGGATTTGCTACGGTCTGACTTCCACAAACGGTTCATGGTATGTTCACGCTCGTCTATTGAGTACCCGCTATCCATGCTGATGACTGGAACTAGTCCAAATATGTTCGGTAATTTTGCCACGCGCAGATGCACCTCGAACTTTCCATTGTTCCCCTCGAATCTGTTGCATAACCGTGCGGTGAACGGGGTGAATTGGATGAAGCGATGTGGCGCTGCCCAGCCACAATTGCAGCTCAACAATGTGGCGAATATCACGAACTAGTGGCTTTCTAGTGAAACTAGCCACACTTAGCACGTCGCAACCTCGACGATGTGGACCTAACAAAGCAAAACACCGATTTTTATAGTTTGGCCAGGAACCTCACAATCATGCAGTTCCATTGGAATCTGGTCGTCGGCGGGGCAAGTTTTTGGTTCTTTGCGGGGTTACGACGGAACAAATCGCATCTTCCATTGGCCACGATGTTCAGGGAGTGATGTATTTGTCGAATTCAAATATGATAGAGAGCAAAACGCCTCACATTCCCCCGAATTCGCTTAGCCAAAGTTGGTTAATTGGATCCCCGTTCCGGCGGGGATGGGGAGTTGATGCTCAGCTGCGCCATTCTGTGAACCCATTTTGCTGGGATGGTGCTTGTGCTTCAGAGACCATAGCGGATTGGTGCCCGCTTCTCGACTGTCTTCAGGCTCAAGTCTTTGCCACGAAGGTCGAGTAAACAATAAAAGCGGGTGTTTTCCCCTGCAGTCTCTCGTTTCTCGTTTGTTCTACAGAAACCTCGAATACTATCAGATCGTGCATTTGTTGAAATACCTTACCAAGCCCACTGCCGCCACCATCCATTGTTTCTCGTTATCCCAGAAACCATGTCGTACAATGATAATGGCAATTATGTACTTAGCTCCGGTATCTTTAGTTTGTCTTGTTGTGTTTTGACCTTGATGTTCTAGGGTGGAAGCACCAGCGATTACAAGGACAATGACAATTCATATCGCGTGAGATCCCTTTGCATCCACTTCTCAGTGATTTCCCCGCAGGGGGTTTAATACCGCCGTGCTAATGAAGAATTAAGTCTTCGCAGCGTAATGACGGTGCCTACAGTGTGAGCTTTACGAATGGCCTACATACTTACGATACTAACGCCAACTTCTCTGTAGTCTGCTGGTCGCGACAATTCTGACAGGGTAGGTTTCCATCCCTATCCTATCCGGAGAGTCAATTGCTTGGTTGGATTTCTTTCTAACGGTTCATACCCGCTTAGGCATCCGGCAGGGACGACAACTATGGATCCAGCAAGAGGAACGACGGTGATAACCCGTATGGGAGTTCTGGCCGCTCTGGCATGAGCGGAAACTATGGATCTAGCAACAACCGCGATGACGACGCCTACAATTCAACCCGTCGTGACGATAATGATACTTATGGATCTTCCGGTCGCACCAGCGGGAATAATACGCACGGCAAATCTAGCCGTACCGGAGGATCCGATTCTTTTGGTTCTAGTCGCCGCGACAATGATAATTCGTACGGCTCATCTGGATACTCCGGAAGTGACACCTATGGCTCCGCGAAGAAGGACGATGGCAATGCATACGGTACCTCAGGGCGCACTGACTCGTATGGATCTAACAAGCGTGACGATAACGATTCGTACGGCTCGTCTCGTCGCACTGGCGGCAGTGATTCATACTCGTCCAATCGTCGTGATGATGACGATTCCTACGGTTCCGGCCGACGTGACAAGGACAAGACCACATCCTACGGATCATCTGGCTACGGTTCCAACGAGAAAAACGATGGCGATTCGTACGGCTCGAGTAAACGCGATAAGGACACGTCGTATGGCTCGTCAGGCTATGGTTCCAGCAAGAAGGACAACAACTCTTATGGTTCCAACAAGCGCGACGAAGATACCTACGGATCGTCTGGCTACTCAGGCAGCACTTCTTACGGTTCGAGTAAGAGAGATGACGACTCTTACGGATCTGCTAAGCACGATAAGGATACTTCTCACGGCTCGTCAGGCTACGGCTCCAGCAATAAGCACGGTGGTGACTCGTATGGCTCAACCGGATATGGATCTAACAAAAAAGACGACAATTCATACGGATCCAGCAAACGTGACGATGACACGTACGGGTCTTCCGGATATTCTGGGAGCACTGGCTATGGCTCTGGAAGAAAAGACGATAACGACAATGACCCATATGGCTCATCTGGATATTCCGGAAGCGCCAACTATGGATCAAGCAAGAAGAACGATTCATATGGGTCGAACGCTGGGAATTATGGCTCATCAGGCTATGGGTCGGGGCGTCGCGATGATGATGATGATCATAGAAATGGTATGCTGCTACCTGAAGGTCACAATTCCAAAGTTCTAAACTAACCGTAAGCTGGAAAAGCGTAGAGCCTCAGTCTACCACACGCAAGATCTTGCATAAAGTTGGTGATGTGATTGCAGACAAGATCAGTGATAGGATCGAAGGCAAACATGAATGAAGCTTGGGCTGTATCTACGCAGGCTTTTGACAGTGGACGTTTCTTGTTGATGAACTTTTTTATATTGGAGCTTTGTGCTATGGAATACTACTTTGCCTTTCAAGATAGTTCCTCTCCACATAGTGTATCCCATACGCTTACATATTTCGTTCCTAATCGCAAGTACTCCTTAACGCCCTGATTGATATCCCAGAATATCTACATACACATCACGCCTCCATCTCTCCTAAGTAAGGAAACTGCAACGTCTTGCCGCTGTCAATCAAACTCTCCAGGTATGTGGCAATCAATGGATCGATGCCCGCATCCAAAGCCTTATTTATCCAGTCTCGAATGCCGTGTTGCTCAAACTTGCATCCATAGATTCGCTCCATGTGTCCCCTTATCTGGTCCATAGAAACCTTGGATTTACTTGAGAAGTGTCTGAATCGCACCCCGGCAGCCTCAGTTCTTCCTTGCCCAACAGGAAGCTTCGCTAATGCGATAGCAGCTGAAGTCACTTCACTGGCCACTGTTTCCACTTTCTCGAAATCAAAGTAGCCCTCCATTTTCTCATAGGTTGGAACGGACTTCATTAGCAGCGAATATCTCAAAATCGCGTTCAGGGCATCAGAATTTGATGCGCGATCTCCGACTACCACGCACGGCCGATGCACTTCAATGGGAATATTGGCGTGACAAGCAAGATTCTCCAAAAAGCATTCGCTAGCCCATTTCGATGCTGTAAAGCCCTCTGCCCCTGTGGTAGGAGGCGAAAAAGAAGCCACAGAAACTGGTGGTAGAGCAGTATTGCCGGAGAGTAATGTTACTCGGTTAGAAGAGAGATATACTAAAGGTATTGAACGCGGGAGGGCTAACGAGGCTAAGAACTGGGTGGAATGGACGTTTGGTGCCCGGACCGACGAATAATTGTTGAGACAGTGGCCATTAGCCCCAGCGTGAAGAATAACGTCGATGCACGACCTCAATTCGGAGCATTCAGTTTGGTTCAGGCCGAGTGTTGGCGCTGATAGACTGCCTGTATAACAAATCACTTTTTCAGATGCCGGTAATCGATCTTGTTCGTCTGGGAGAATCGCAACACAATGGACCGAGGAGACAGTAGGGTCTTGTATCAATGATTCTAGGATAGCACCACCTAAGAAGCTAGTTCCGCCAGTCAATAGTACTTCCACTTTGTCCGAGTTACTCCGCTGCTTCTGGACCAAAGTGTTGTGAACTGCTAATGATATCGAATCCGAAACGGCTGTCTCGCGTGCCCAGTCTATTTTCTCGTCATCAGGTACCTGCCCTTCCCGCTGTGAGTCAATCGCTCTGGCCATACGGCTGAGAGTACTGGCCTGATAAAGCTCGCGGATTGGTATTGCTACACCCATCTCCTCTTTGATGGCATGCTGCAACTTAACCAACTGAATAGAGTTGCCACCCTCAAGGAAAAAATCGGAATCTGGAGTCAGATTCTTCTGCCCCGCTAATACTTTCTCCCATAGTAATCTCACTTCACCCTCTCGGAGACTCAGCTTCGCCTGCGCATACGAACCTGGCGTGTTTTCTAGAAGCGGCAAATTAGCCACTGCTTCGCGATCAATTTTTCCATTTGGAGTAATCGGAAGGCGTTCCATAATGACAAGCTTGGCTGGGTGCATATATTGTGGAAGAGGAAGGCGGTTTATGAGTTGTTGTACATCAATAGCATCCATGCTTGTTCCTGCGGTTAGGACGGCATATGCGATGAGAATATCCCCCCGGACCGTCACCACAACACTCAATAGCGAGCCCATTGAAGCACCTATCAATGCTGCTTCTATCTCAGCCAGTTCTATGCGGATTCCACGGAGCTTGACTTGTGTGTCACCATCAAGGCGTCCCATGAAAATCAGCGTTCCATCAGGTGTCAGACGGCCCAAATCGCCAGTACGATACATTCTATCAAAGCCATTGGGGCCTTGGATGAATTTCTCAGCAGTCTCTCCTGGGCGGTCAAGGTATCCCAATGCTACCCCTGCGCCACCAACGCAAATTTCACCTCTGAATCCAACTGGAGCGGGGTGGCCTTCTGGATCGAGAATGCAAACAGAATAATTCGGTAGTGCCTTGCCCACTGTAGTTTCGCCATCAGGTTCCTCTGATTTGAGTGAGATTGTATGGAAGGTTGCTGCCGCAGTGATTTCTGTTGGGCCGTAGCAATTTGTCAACGTGAGGCTATCGAGTCCTAATCGTTTGAATTCACGTTTTAGATCACCGCGGACTGGTTCGCCGCCCATGCAGGCATGGCGCCACGCTGAATTCCCACTGAGAGACTGGGAACCATATTGGAGCCATGTTAGATACTCGGAAGGAGTGGCTATGGTGAGAGTGACGCGGTGCTCAAGCATCATTTCACTTATCTCGATTGGATCACGCCGTGATTGTTGTGGGACGATAACCAGGGTGCCTCCGTTGGCAAGAGCACAGTAGGTTTGTACTAGAGACATATCGAAACCCAAGGAGCTCTGTTGGAGGATAGTCTCAGCTCCTTCTACCAAGCCCAGTTCGTCGATCTTGAGTGCAATATGGTTCACCATATTTGCCTGCGATAGCATGACTCCTTTAGGCTTACCAGTGGAGCCACTGGTAAATAGCAACATCGCAGGGGAAGTAGCCTCTGCTAAATTGGGAATTGTCAGGGGAGCGTGACTGATTCTATCCACGCCTATCTTAGGCAAACTGTACTTCGATGCAAGGCTGCTCGCCAAGTCATTTGTGGCTGAGTGACAAAGAATAAGGGAAGGCTTGCAACTCTGAACAATAATCTCGTGTCTTGTCAACGGAACGCTGGTGTCTAAAGGCACGTAAATGCCGCCGATGTGAAGAATGGCCAGCAAAGAAGCGATGAAGTCAGCAGATGGCTCGCATAGAACTGCAATTCGAGATCCAGGGGAACACCCAGCCTCTTGAATTGCAGCTGCAATTGAATTGATTCGAATCTCGACATCAGCATATGTTAATGCCTTCGATGTTTCCTTAATGGCTGGTTTCTCTGCGTGGGTCCGACACATATTCTGGATCCTCTCGGATAATGTGGAAGGCCAGGTGAATTGGATTCGGGGGCCACGTCCAAGGTCCAGAGCTTTACTCACATCCGTGGGGCTATTAAGCTCACAGCTCTTGACATAGCAGGTTGGATCTGCTGCAAATACCCCCAGTAACCGCATATAAGTGTCTAGAATGGTATGACACGCGTCGAGCTCGTATAGAGATTCTTGGAACGTAACCTCAACGAAGGAAGTCGTTGGATCAGCCTCGACAATTCCGAAGCTAATATCATAGGGGTTTTTTGCGTCTTGTACTCCATTCATTGTCATCACATTTCCACCAAGTGGCACGTCTCTTACGGAACCGTTGCGGTAGTTAACAGCTACCTGGAAAAGTGGTGTATGGGAGGATGAGCGAGGAACCTTGAGGCAGTCCAGCACCATATTGAAAGGTACCGCCGAGTGTTCCAGCGCAGAAAATACCTTCCGTCCAGTGTTCTGGGCGACTTGGGAAAATTTGATGTTTTGTGGCACCTGGAAGCGGACTGGGAGTAGGTTCATAAAAAAACCAACAGTCTCCGCAAACTCATCATCGACGCGGTTTGCATCTGCCACGCCAATACAGACATCTTCCATGCGTAGAGAGCGGGCCAACAGGACCTGGATCACTGCGAGATGGAAATGGAATGCTGTTACATGCACTGTTTGGCATGCTCTCTTGATTTTCGAGAACAATCCTTGATCAATTTCTCGCCATGCATAATGAGTTTTGTATGTTTGCTGGGTTGGCCGGACTTTTGGTTTAGCCACCGGTAGCAGCGGGAGCACTTGCGGAAGGGAGGCATATTCCCTCTGCCAGTACTGAAGCTGAGTCTTGAAAAGCCCAGATTCCTCTCCACGTAGCTGCTTGATCGTGTAGTCGATATATGTTCCACTTCGGCGTTTAAGAGGACGCATCTGATATGCAGAGTTAAGGTCTTGGAGGAAGACACGCCAGCTGGTGGCATCCATAATTATATGATGGTAAGCGAAAATGATCACATGCGCCTGCAAACTCCGTGACAAAACAGTAACTCCTAGTGTCTCTCCATTTTCAATATCCCATTTCTTTGTTTTCAAAAACGTTAATTCAGCTTCAATGTCCTTTTCAGTGGCTTCTTGAATATGTTTAAAACGGGTAACTGGCGACGAGAGGATGCCCTGCATAGGATGGCTATCTTCACCTCGGGCATAAAAGCATGTTCGAAGCGACTCGTGGTGTTGCATTGTCATGATCAGTGCGCTTTTTAGCCGCCATATATCCAGTTCACCATCCAGCTCAAAGGAAAACATCAAATTGTAAGCTGTGGGATCTTTGAGGTACTTGGAGAGGATCCAAATACGAGACTGCGCTCCTGACATCCTTTCTTCTCGGATGACATTCCTACCCAAGTCATCAGCGACAGTCTGAACATCAGGATCAAAGGAAGTTTTGGTGTTCGCACCCTCTTGGCTTTCAGGTTCAGGATCAAGCTTCGCATCTATCTCACTGCTTGCACTGCTCAAGCCGGTGTCGGAAGTGTCGCCAGCTACGGAGCTGCTCTGAGTTGAGTCATGAAGCCCCGAGCTGACGTCTGCCGAGCTTTCGACAGTATCGGACTCGAGCAAGGCCTTGCGTGTCGAGTCCATCCTCTTGGATAACACTTGCTTCGCCGCTGTGACGCAAATTTGCGCAACAGAGTCTCCACCTAAGATTTTGAGTACTGGGATATCGGTACCCAATTCCTTGAGGAACCATGTTCGGATTTCTACAGCCACCAAGGAGTCAATGCCGAGATCGATGAGAGAGAGGTGTATATCAACGCTTCCAGCAGGCAGTTGCATCATAGACTCTAGCTTGGCACAGCAGGCGTCTTGAAGGATTGGAATGGCTTGATCCTCGGTCTCCACTGCCTCAATAAGCTGCTTAATGTTTCCTTGGCTGGAAATGCCAATACGCTCCTCTTTTTGAACAATTGTTGGCGGCGTCAGGTGTGAACAACGGGGATCTGTAAGCCAGGCTGGTCGTTCATCGATATCTAGCTGTTTATTGATTCGGTCAATTCCCACGACAAACTCGAAGCAACGATTGCTTCCGGGTCTACCCGCAAGGATGGCTTCGGCAAATGCGTAATGGACATCGTTCTGCGAAATAAAGGGAATTTGCAGGCTTTGGAAAGCAGCCTTGACTCCCTGTGACTGCCTGGTGACATAACCGACGTCGGTCACCGCTCCAATATGGATGACAGAAGCTGCGAGTCCTTGTCGTCGCCGCGATTCGGCCAGTCCGACCATGAACTCGTTTGCTGCATGATAGTTAGACTGCCCAGGATTACCGATGATTGTAGCCCCTGAGCCAAGCAAAACGAAAAAGTCCAAAGTTGTGTCCGAGAAGATATCATGCAGGTTCTGGGACCCATCAACCTTTGGTTGCAGACAGTCGTTCATGCTTTCTGCATCCATGTCCACAAAGAGCCTATCTCTCAGTACCATGGCAGCATTGCACACACCGGCAATTGGTGGTAAGGTTTTCCGGACAGTGCTAACGACCGCTTCCACAGAGGTCCTGTCGGTCACGTCCATCTTGTGGACATGTATTTCGGCACCCTGGAGGCGCGCACTATGGAGCCACTGAGGATGAATATCGGGAGAGCGACTCGTAATGACAAGGTGCTTCGCGCCATGTTGCAAGGTCCATGCGCAGATCGATAAACCAAGTCCTAGATTCTCGGTTAGTATATTTGAACCGTTACAAAAATACATACGTATTCGCGCCGTGATTATGACAAGAGATTGGATGTGTTGAAGAAAGAATAGACTGACCTCCTGCCATTCCGGCCATTAGGTACGTTTTGTTAGGACTGAATATATCTGTGCGGTCCGCAGGCTGTACGACCAGGCTGAGAGGGCTGGTGGTCTCCCAGGAGGTAATGTACGGGTGGCTCATAATAGATGAATCTCGCCCTACCAAGTCGCTAATGGGTATGGTATCGCAGGGCGTTGAAAGTGCCGAATCTCTGCCCAGTTGTGAGATTTCATTTTGGATAATTGCATAAGAGTCCGCCAGGGACGCCTTCGTCGCAAGTGAGACCATTCGGTTTCGGAAGACGCCCGTGTCCATAGTCTGGCAGGCTTGTGGAAGGGAAGCGCGAAGGGTGAGAGTTTGCGAATTTAAAGTGTCTGAGCAATCGACGTACAGAGCCACATTATGAGGAATCAAACGCTTCATCGCTCTAACTGAGCTTTGGGGGTGGATTTTGATCCAGCTTGTAGGAATTGAATCCCTAGACGAAGCGAATAGCGCATCTTTCCCATGGCGTTTGAACGTTGAAGACGCTACTGAGGCAAACATCTCTGATACTCCATAGAATAACGCCGATTCTGCCTTTGAAATGGAGTCGCAAGCTTCTTGTGCAAGAAGATTGGCCGCTAGAGCATGGAGAGTATTGGGGTTGCAATCTTTCTCTTCAATCATAGCAATGGAGTCCTGGCGGACGTGAAGGATGGATGCATTTATCTCTGTGAATACCAGCGCAGCAGCTCCCGAACTTGCAACATGGCCAACAGAGAGATAACATCCATCGACGTCTTGGCCAGGTATGAAAAGAGAGTAGTTGACTTTAACCGCAACGGTCTCATTCAAACGATAATTTGGTGGCTGGCTTTCAACTAAGACCAGTTTATTCTGCTGGACTGTCAAACAAACTGTAGTATCTGCACTCGACGGGGTTTTAGTTATGGTGCGGTGGATGGAATTATATCTATCGTTAATATCCTGGTTAGGTATCACTCGAGGAATGAGCATGTGGCTCCCATTAGCGACAAGCTCCGGCTCCTGGGTCCAGAGGAGTTTTTCGTTGTCATGCTTATGGGCAGAAAAGATTCTAAGTCGCATAAATGCTTCGAGCACTGTTCGGGCCGATGCTTGCGGAGACTCAATTGTGTCCAAGTCCAGGGCCTGAATGTTGACTTGTGGCAGCTCCTGGAACAGTGTTCTGATAATACCCAACATCATGTTCGACCGCGGATTGCCAGATCTCCGGTTCTTTGTCACCCAAAGAACGTTTCTAGCGTGCAAGAAAATGTTCTGGAGCGCTCTCAGCCTTTGATCTGTGATGGGGACTGAGAAAAGTGCTTTGTCTAGCTCCTGTAGACAGATTACATCCGTCAAACGCGGGAGCCGGGAAAAGTCGACAGCCTCGATATCAGTGACCGTCTTGATGTTGGCGTTCCTGGTAAACGGGGCCAGCCTCTTAATGGCACCTGCAACCTTGGATACTGGCAATGTTTTTCCTCCGATGATTAGCAGTGATTCGTCGCGAGGAAGCGCACTTGGATAAGCTAGAGGGTCACGCAGCTCAATCAATGTGTCGTTCACAGCTTGGCTAACCATCAACGAGACGGAATGCTTCTCGTATTCGGGGGAATCATAATACACCATATCTACCCCAGAGAAACCGGTGTCTTGTAACCGGCTGTCCCAATCCTCGGTGGTGATACCGGGGTGCAGTCTTCGCCCGTCGTCTGCTCCCAAGTACCAGCCCGGCATACCTGCCATTAAAAATGGTGTACGCATAATTTGAAGGCCCGTGGTCTCGACAAGAACCAAGAAGCCACCGGGTTTGAGGAGAGACCGCGTATTCTCCAGAGTAGTTGTGATGTTCGGTGTCGCATGCAAGACATTGGTAGCAACAATAATATCGTAAGCATGCTCTTGAAAGTCTTGAGGGGCGACATCATTCCCAATGTCCAGGGCCTTGAAAATGATCTTATCCCTAAAATCGGCGAATTTGCTAGCAGCAGCTTCAAAGAAGCCGGTGGAGATGTCGGTATACGTATAAGTCCCCACAGCCTCGCGAATCGTTTGAAACACAGTCCATGTCTATGATGGTTGTCAGCATATGTACAACTTACAGAGTTACTGGGCTATGATATATGGATGTCTTACTGTGCCTCCAGTACCAGCTCCAATCTCCAATATATCTGCACGTGGAAACTTGTGCGAGAGTTGCTGGAAAACTGAGACAAGGGCTTCGGAAATGACGGTCCAGCCGCAAGCCCCCATATAGACACGCTCAAGAACGTTATCTCGCATCATAAGTTCTAGGAGCGGAATTTCGCCACGCACGACTGAGAGCATGTTTTCCCCAACAAGGCGATTCGCAATCATGTCGATTTTGTCCGGGTGCTTTTCGTAGAGGATGGAGAGAATCTCAGGCCCATCAGTGAGCCATTCCCGCTTTGCAAGGGGGTGCTCTCCGCTGCGGACGACCTCTACCATGCGCTCAAATGCCTCGAACATACGTTGATGATGCCATTCAAGCCCATGTCGCTCACTGGGACTCACAGCTTCGAGCAGTCGCTGCACATAGTACAAGGAAATACGGTCGACATCTTCAGCGAGACACATTTCGCTCTCATCGTATTGCGGGTTTCTCGTTGGCTCTACTAGGTGCCATGATGCATCCGGATTGAAAGTGATCTCCGAGAAAATGGTCCGATCTTGGGCTTCGGTAGGCTCGGAGACAGGTTTGACGGCGAGAGCTTCCACTTGCAGAATAGCCTGACCCGATGACGCGTCGTATATATGCAAATCACCACTCAGGGAGGGGCCGTCTCGCTTCGTAATGAATGACTCGAAGCTCAAGTTGATCGCCCCTAAGCTGTCGGCCCACTGAACATTAGGATCTAGCACTAGTCGTTCTATGTGGACTGGCAAGGGGGTCGAGGGTAGATGTCCAGTATCCGGACTCGAGCGAGCGAGGAACAGCGTTTGGAAACACACGTCGAGGATTGCAGGATGGGCAACGTATTCGTCATTGAACTCATCTGCTTGCCAGCAGCCGCTTGAAAAAGCATAATCTAGCGTTCGTTCGGGTTGGTCAAGTCGTCTGAACATGCCCGAGTAATTCAATCCAGCATCGCAAAGAACCCGGTACATGTCGTCGGCCTTCACAGGGAGAAGACCAAGAGGGACTTCACCACGTCGGGGGAGTTCCTCCTTGGATGCGTTCCCCAGGTGGACAAGAAGCCGGCCACTGCAGGTGTGAACCATGGAGCCAACACGTTCATCAGGACAGTAATAGTAGGAGAAGTTAGCTTCAAGGACCTCGGGATTGCTGGTCTCCAAAAGATGAGTAGTGAATACGGTTTCAATGCCTTCCTTGGTAGACGGAACAACCACCGGGCGGCGAATATCTACGTCTCGGACTTCTAGCAACCGAACAGGGTTCCCTGCCGCGATATATTTGCCAGCCTGAAAAGCCAGTGAGACGTAAGATGCACCTGGCAATAATGCCTGTCCTAAAATCTCGTGGCCTTGCACCCAAGGCAGCTCGCTGGCTTTCAGCACGTTGCGCCAGCGCATCTCCCGGTCAGTATCATCAGCTACTCGGCGGCCAAGAAGTTCGTGGCTGCGATCCATTGTTCTGCGGAATTTTCTAGAGATCCGCGATTCACGCCAATAAACTTTGTCATGATCCCAGACATAAGACGGAAGGTCTTTTAGGATATTTGCGTTCGGAGCATCAAGATCAAATGTGCTGCGATATCCCTCAAAATCCACAAATGAGGGTCCGAGATGGGCCCAGCAAAAGCCCAATGCTCCGGAAAACGCTTGTATATCGCTCTCACCACGCTTCAAGACACCTGTGTAAAATGGCGCTGTTCCAAACGCTGATTTTAAAGTCTGTTCTGTAGGTCCCTTCAGAGCCGGGTGTGGCCCTACCTCTATCGCCAAGTCGAAAGGTCCTCCGTGCCAGATAGATGATTTCACTGCATGTGAAAAGAGGACAGTGTTCACCATGTTCTGGACCCAGTATTGACCTTTGAGCGATTGTAGATCGCCGTGTAACAGCTCCGTGTCTCCGCGAACGCTTGAGTTCCAGACACAACCGCTTCTCGGCTGCTGTACTTCGATATTGCATGCTTCAAGAGATTGGAGATACTTGTCCGCACAGCGCTCCATATGATGAGAGTGATACGCAGTGTCCACTTTGAGGAGGCGAGCAAAGGTGCTTTCCTGGTCGAAGTGTTCTTTTGCACGATGGATGGAATCCAAATCTCCTGATAGTGTGACGCTCTGGGGACCGTTACTTGCAGCCACACCAATACGGCCGCGGTAATCGGGCTGGGCACAAAACTCCTCAGCTTCTTCTAATGTTATTCCAGCTGCTAACATGCCCCCGGACTCTCCCTGCGGACCACTTGCAAGTTTGGCATACTTTCCCCGATAAAACGCAATTTGCATTGCTGCAGAAAATGAAATCATACCACACGCGTATACAGCGGCAATCTCACCAGAGGAATGTCCTACTACGGCTGCAAATTGAATACCAGCAGCGTAAAGCAGGTCCACCAGGGCTATTTGAACCGCCGTGCAAAGTGGTTGGGAGATTTCTGCCTCAGAAATCCGCGAAGCCGTAGCATCAGCGGTAAGCTCGTCAACCAGGGACCACTCGGGCCCATCTGGAAGAGATTTCAAGACTGCATCACATTGTTCAATGGATTTACGGAACAAGGGAGAGGTTTCCAGCAGGCCAGATCCCATTGAAGGCCATTGGGCGCCCTGGCCAGTGAACACTCCCAGTATGCCGGGGACCTCGCTAGGGTTGATGAATTGACCACGGATACCAATTTCCTCGGCTTTCGAGACATTCTCATTGTCCATAACGAACTTTTCCAGACGCTCGATCAGTTCTTCGCGGGTATCTGCAACAAAATATGCCTTGACTCGATGGGCGGAGCGTCGACTTTGCAGCACCCAGGCAAGATCATGAATGTTGACTGTGGGATTATCAACCAAATGTTGAGAGAATGTCTTGACATTTCCAATTAGTGATGGCGCGGAGTGGCCAGAGAGAATGAACGGCCCGATGAGCTGACTACTATGATCTTTTGGGGACTGTTGAGAAGATTCTAGATCAAAAGCTCCATAGCTTTCGAGAATTGCATGGGCATTCGTTCCTCCAAATCCGAAGCTATTCACGCTTGCACGCAGCGGTTCTCCAGGCCGAACTTTTGGCCACGGCAGGGCGGTAGTGGTGATTTGGATTTTTCCATAAAAGGGCTGGATTTCGGGATTCAGCTGGCTGAATAACATATTTGGCGGGATTGTGCGGTGGCTGATCGCAAGCAGAGCTTTTATTAATCCTGCCAGCCCTGCACAGCCTTCAAGGTGCCCAATGACCGTCTTGACGGAGCCTACGTACAGGGGATCGGCCTCCGCTTCAGAGTGCCGGACAACGTCTGAGGACTCAGAATCTTCAATCAGCGCTTCAAATATTGCACGAGCTTCCACTGGATCCCCAGCAGGCGTGCCAGTGCCATGGCATTCAAAGTACTGACACCTGTCCTTGATGGGGTCGAGGCCTGCTCTGCGGTAAGTATCCCGTATCAGGGAAGCTTGAGCGCTGGCCCTAGGCATGGTGATTCCTTGGCTGTGGCCGTCCGAGTTAACACCTGTCGCTCTAATGAGTCCCAGAATGTTATCCTTATCTTGGAGGGCATGGCTAAGCGGCTTTAAGTAGAGGGCCGCGACTCCCTCGCCACGGGCATAACCGTTCGCATCCTTATCCCACATTCGAGATTGGGAATCCGGTGAGAGCATATGAAGCTTGGACTCAATAATATACATGGATGGGTCGAAGATCAAGTTAACGCCGCCCACAATCGCAGCTTCGCAGTCACCGGCTTGCATCGCCTGGATAGCCTGATGTACGGCAACTAGAGAGCTAGAACATGCGGTGTCAATGGTAACAGAGGGGCCATGGAGGTCGAAAATGTAAGAGATACGATTTGATAGGATACTGCGGCCCGTTCCTGTGGCACAGTACTGCGGAACTGTTTCGGTATCGCGCATTTGAATATCGGAATAGTCGCCAGTCATCACTCCAACATGGACAGACGTCTTGGAGTCTCGCATCTGATCCAGCGTGTAGCCAGCGGCTTCGAATGTCTCAAATACCGCTTCCAAGAGAACGCGCTGCTGAGGGTCCATGCCTTCCGCCTCGAGCGGACTAATGCCAAAGAACGCCGGGTCAAAGAGTCGGCTGTCTTCCGAGAGTAGATATGTTTGATTCTTTACATCGGTGGCGCCATGGACGTCGCCGTCGGAATTGTAAAATCGCGTCAGGTTTAGACGCTCGGGATTGAATTCTCTGCGGACATCTCGCGGCTCCTTGAGAAGTTCCCAGAGCTTCGACGGCGAAGTAGAATCACCGGGGAATCTGCAAGCCCAGCCGATGACGGCTACTGGCTCAGTCTGTAGGTTCGCTGAAGCCATGGTATCGAAGGAGAGCTATAGGTTCTATACAAATTCTATACAAAAAGGGAGTATGGACTAGTTACGAACAAGTGAGTGTAGAGGAGGGCTCCACGAGCGATGACTGAAGAACATGACTGATACTCCATTGCCACGGATAGGAGCACTCGAATATAAGAGGCTGCTATGCTCTAACTTCGGTATCAGGGTGGTAAATTTAGAATCTTCGCTGCGGCACATCCCACATCGGTACGGCCGTGGCCCTGCTCCTCCATGGCTGACCACTTTGAGGAGACAATCCGATCCAACAGCTGATAGTCTAGGCTTCCGGCTGACACGAACTGACTCAAGGGCGGGAAGGGATATAGGGCCGGAAAATTGACGCTTCTGGTGGTGAAGAGGTGGGTGCTGTGAATGTTGAAGGATGAAGATGCTTGCTTGGTGAGAGGCGCACAGCCTGCTATCACGATAACCGCTAGTTAACTAAACGAGTTAGTTAACTAGTTAACTAGTTAGTTAGTTAGCGTGTTTAGCTCCCAGGAAATCGACGACTCTCCACACAAACAAGCACTACAAGCACCCACCAACAGCATGGCAAACACAGATCCAGACGGGACCTGAAGCTGAAACCCTGAGGGTGTCATGCATGGCAGGCCATGCAGCCAGGGCCCGTAACCCGAAGGAATGCAACCAACTCGCTAACACGAACCAGGGCCAATTTTCCGAGGCTGGCCCTTGACGCACCGGGAAATTCTGTACGGAGATCTTCTAGAAGGAAAATATCTCCTGTTAATGGCCGGTGACACGCGTGGCGTCCTCATGGCTCTGATCTTCCCAGCCGATGCTGCCATGGGCTGCAGCGTGGTGATTAATCCTCGCCGTCGTCCTTTGTTTCTGCTCTCATCGGCTAAAGACTGATTGAAAGCGATCTGATTCTCCCGGTATCAACAGCATATTTTCGTCTAACTACTTAGCCTCAGACACTATGGTACTGGACTTAGCAAGACTTCCTGTCTTCTGCCTCTGTGCTGGCTTTATCGGCTTCTGCCTCAAGGCCTGTGCCGATTATGTCGTCGAATTCCGCAAGCGCAAGGCCAATGGCTGCAAGACCATGTTTGCCTATCGGCAGTGGGACCCCATCTTTGGCATCGATCTAGCTTTGAGTCAATGGAAGGCATTGAAAAATCATTATTACATCCCATGGCTCAGAGAGATGCACAAGGGTCTCCCGAAGACGTTTACAACCAAATTCTTGGGCACCCGTCAGATCTACACGATTGAGCCTGAGAATTTGAAAGCGATGACTGCGCTAGTTTGGAAGGATTTTGGAATCAGTCCTCTTCGCCGCTTCAAGAAGTTTGGTAAGCCTTTTGGAGACAAGGGCGTGAACACTGTGGATGGCGAGGACTGGGTCTTTTCACGTTTCCTTATCAAGCCTTTCTTCAACCGCGAAGTCTACACCAGCACAGAGAGGCTCCGACCATATGCCGACCATTTCCTCGAAATCCTGCCTCCAGATGGCCAGACTTTCAATATCCAGCCTTACCTCCAACGTTGGGTATGTGGATTGTGATATTCCACCCACAAGAGCGATATCAAGTGACAACTAAAGCTAACGTTTCACTCAATTAGTTCCTTGATGTTACCACAGATTTTATTTTTGGTGCACCGATGGATGCCTTGACTTATCCAGATAGAGCGAGAATTACATGGGCCATGCTCGATGTGCTCCGTGGAATCCGACTGCGCATCCAAATGTGGAAGGCCCACAAACTTCTCGACTGGAGCTGGTGGATCAAGGCAGTCTATACCGTGCACGACTACGTCGATGTGCACATCACCCGTGCCTATGAGGAAATTGCCGAGCGCAAGAAGCGTATCGAGGAAGGCCTCGAGGTTGGTCCCGAGCGAAAAGACCTTCTTTGGCACATGGCATCGCATGTTCCGGATAGGGAAGAGCTACGATCCCAACTCTGCCTTCTTCTCGTTCCCAACAACGACACTACATCTATCTTCATCAGTAACTGTATCTGGCACCTTGCTCGTAATCCAGAAGCTTGGGACAAATGTCGTGCGGAAGCCTTGGCCCACGGTGACGCGCCGATTACCTTCGAGGCCCTTCGTGGCATGAAGTACATCCAAGGAATTCTCAACGAAACACATCGTCTCAACCCAAATAACGTCACCCAAGTCCGTGCGTGCTTGAACGATACGACCTTGCCCGTCGGCGGCGGTCCGGACGGCAAATCTCCAATCTACGTTAGGAAAGGCGACATGGTCCAGGTCACCAAGACGGTCCTCCAGCGTGACCCAGATTACTGGGGAGAAGACGCGGACGAATTCAAACCTGAACGGTGGATCAACGTTAAACATTTCTGGCATTTTGTTCCATTTGGTGGAGGCCCAAGACGTTGTCCAGCTCAAATGATGGTTATGACCGAGGCGGCCTATATGCTGGTACGGCTAGCAAAGACTTACCGAAGACTCGAACCTAGAGATTCCAACCCGTACGTTGCTGTCATGCGTGTTGGGCCGTCCAACAAGACTGGAGTTTTGGTTGCTTTTCACAAGTAAGCCAACAGCCTTCAATGAGCTTTTGAGAGTGGATCTGCTGGTGGTAGAAGCATTGATAGGATTAATCAGAACGATTTGCTTCTAATCTTTTGATTCAACACATATGCAAAAATAACGAATGTCCTGGGTAATTTTATTCATCTATTATGATCTCGGGACATTTATTCTCATGCAGTAATCAATTCCATCATGGTTATCAATTTGCCGTCTGGGGCCAGTAGTTTGGACTTACATAACCTACTCCCAGACAAACCGAACAGTATCCAAAGCGTAGTTTAGTGCGAATGTGGCAGATTATGTTGGATTGTATCAGGCGAGGGTGTATGCCCGGATATCACAGCTCACATTTGATATGTTTGAAACTTCGATTAGGGATTCAAGAAGATCATAAGAAGAAAAAAATGAACAAGTGGAAAGTGAGGATGCGATACGGCCAGCACCTCACGATCTCGAGTTACGTACGAAGGTCCGTTCGGACTGGAAATCTCAAATTACAAGCGACTCAGCCTTACATCCGCTCCTTGAGCCTGACTCTTCTTCTCTCCCGTGGCCAAAGAATGCAGCCTAAACTTCTCCAACACGGCAATAGTCGCCAGCTTAAACAAAACGTCCGCCACGTTTTTCCCGAGGCATCGACCTGACGCTGCGCCAGCGCCAAACCGCATGAAGCCACACCGAAGTTTGTCCTGTGGTACTCTCAAGAACCGATCTGGGTCGAAGTCGGCGCCGTTTCCGCCCCAGGTTACCGTCTCGCTGTTCAATCGCCTAGTGTCAATGACAACCGGTGTATTGGCTGGAATCAGGTACCCTCCAATTCTTTTAGACTCGGCTGTAGACTCCGGCATAGAGAACCCTGTTACAGCACCGTCAGCCTCTGGGAATTTCGTCTCACAGAAACGGTATGACCTACAAAATGCTGGTGACAGTCGCATGCTTTCCATGATCACTCTGTTCAGTAACGTGTCTGATTTTGCTAGGTATTTAGCCTCCCCGAAGTCCGGATTGCCCTTGAATGATTTGATCTCTGCTCGTAAGGCATCCTGGATAGATGGACTACCCGCCAAGCTTGTGAATATAGTGCTGAGAACCTTCGAGCTAACATCGACATTGGTGAAGAGGATCTCATCTAGGGTAGCGAGAAACTGCCGATAATGAGTTAGATTTAAACACTCGACGCATTGCATGCGAAACCCCAGGGATGGGGCTAATTCTATGCAACCGGCCGACTTACTTCTTCTTCTCGAATCTCTTTCTGTGGATAGACGCCGCGATAGATGACCTCAACGGGACATGCCCATCCCCCCTAAGAAGTAGTTAGTACGTAGACATATCTCAAGGTTTTGTAGGCAAACAAACCCCTCGAGCGTGCTCAATAATCAGTTGGTTGAATTCTCTCCACTGCGACAAATAACTCGACAATTTTCTATTCTGGGCCGTTGGTAGAGCATTATAGAGCTTAGAATCCGGCCATTTTGAGGTGAGTAGTCCCTGGATGACACTCTCATGCAGCTCATTAATTTCCAAGAGTCGCCAGTACGTCTGTTTTAAATGAGTAACAGTTTTCTAACTTCTCCGGTGAAGGAATACCCACTCTATCATCAAAGGCATCACCGTAAAGATGAAGCGCCAGAAGGCGGAAGGTGAGGAATTTGAAAGAAACCGCGGCATTGATCTCATTTGTAACGTTCGGGGCTATTCCTTGAAGCCATTGTTGGATCTCGACGTGAAAACGATGCTTATTCTCCATGGTTGGGTGGAAGGCGAACGGAGGATCAAAGTGCTTGCGTATCTTGCGCCAATTATCGCCATATTGGGTTCCAACGGCATTGCCAGCCAGACTAGATCTCGAATATTAGCTATGTGACATACAAACAGCATTAAGAACTCACCGGCCAAATGGTTCACCGAAATTGAAATTCTTAGGCTTTGGATGATCTAGGAACACTTATCAGCCACGATTGATTTCGTTCGTGAGAAGGGATCCCACTCTTTGCATCATGTTTATAAAATGCTTGAATCTGATCTGGCTGGCTAATGACCAGTTCACGGTATGGTCCGCTACGGATCAGATACGGCTCGTTACCAGCTAGGCGTTGGCCAAGTTGAGAAAGCTCGAGACTAATTTCCAAATGACAAAACCTTCAGCGCGCTGGCCGAAAGAAAAAGGTTCTTTGGTGCTTCATAAAGGCTCACCTGCGGACAAACTTCCACAGACGCACATCTGTGGTAATCTCTTGAAGGCGTTGCCCTTTTTCATTCAAGAACGCCCCCCTCTGGTTCTTCCATAGGAGAAGACGGCGAAACCCCGTTAAAGCTACTGCGACGCCACCGAGAAGCCATATCCATATCCCAAGGTGATGGGTATTCCTCTCAAATGCGATTTCCATGATGTATTGGGCCAGTTTCTGGCTTTCTTCAGGTCCAAGGCGAGACAGGAGAAACAAAACTCAGGATTTTCCCCAAGGAACAAACGACGCTGATGTAGCGAAGGAGCAAGACAAATTGTCAAGCAAATCCCTTCCCTCTCACTGGACACTCACTCTTCATCCTTGACACGCCATGTGTCTAGGACCGACGGAGAAAGCCATGCTTGAAAAAGCCGACTTTGCAGTGTTACCCGATCGTGGGTCTTCAACAGCGGTCTGTATGGATTTTCCGAGTATAATCCTAGTATCCAGCTTCGTTACTCCATGAGGCGGAGGTCAGGGATCGGCAACAGGGAGTTGCGAGTGCTATAAATAGAATGTAACAACATCCCTGCGGAGGAACACTACCGCGGAACGTATGCAAACAGCAACAGGTCCGCGGACCACCGAGGCGGATCGAGGAAGGGCTGACAACGAATGTAGTCTCTATTTTTGAAGACAGTGGCTGGTGTTGGGCCAAAATTTCCGATTCGCGGGCCCTAATGGAGATCCGCTATGAAGTCCTGCAGGCGAGAATTATTTGAACGTCGGAAAATTCAATATGCAAGTCGCCGGCTTGATATCCATCCACGGACGCCGGCTCGAGAAGCAAGCCATTAACTTTGTGGATGCAATTCCGATAGCGATGATTGATCCCTGATATGCAGCCTTCCTTATAGATTGGCAGAGTTCAAATTGGCCCTCAATCATATCAGCATCTTTGGATCAGGTAGGCCTGTTTTCCAATAGCTCCAAAATATACCAGATCAACGTCGAACGTCCAATTTACACTGCATTTTTGGTAAGTTCCTTTAACCAAGCAGCGGCGAGAGGCTACAGTTCCTAAACGTTCTGACGATGAAACGCCCACTGCCTACAACACACCGTGCTCTCAAGGTAGAGGGCGCCGGAAAGGTGGTTCTTGCGGAGAATGAACCATTACCACAGATCGGCCTCAACGATGTTTTGGTCCATAATGTCTATATAGGGCTCAACCCCTATGATTGCAAATCACTGGACATGTCGCCCAGTGTGGGCGCCACCATTGGAGGAGACTTTGCCGGAGAGATAGCGGCGGTGGGAGATGCGGTTTCGCCCACGAGATTTCAGATCGGAGATCGAGTATTCGGCTGCGTGTTTGGGAACAACCCCGTTCACCGTGATAATGGTGCCTTCGCAGAGTATGTCGCGGTACCCGAACAGTTCGTGATCAAGATTCCGCCCGGCATGTCCTTCCAGCAAGCTGCAACATTAGGCATTGGGCTGGCCACCACAGGACTTGCACTTTATAAAGGCCTCGGACTGCCATTACCCTTCTCTTCGCCGACAGGAAAGCCAGCAGCAAAGCGAGCGAGTGTGCTGGTTTACGGCGGGGGTACAGCAACCGGAGCACTAGCCATTCAGGTGTTACGACGGTAAGTCAAAGCTGCACCCTTCTCTATCGCTTTCGTCCAGCTGACTAGGAAGATCCGGTTTGATCCCAATCACAACGTGCTCTCCTAGCAACTTTGCGCGAGTAAAGAGCCTTGGAGCTGAGGCAGCATTTGACTATCACTCCCCGACCTGCGGGACCGAAATCCGCGAGTTCACCAAAGACGGCTTGGAGTTCGCCATGGATTGCATCACCAACACGGCATCGATGAAGATATGTTACGAAGCCATCGGGCCCAAGGGAGGAAGGTACTTAGCTCTCGACCCGTTCCCGCTCAACACACATACCCGCCGTAGCATCCAGCCAGATTGGCTGTTTCTCTTCACCCAGTTCGGAGAACCCGTTAGCTGGGAGAGACCATACAATTTCGATGCCCGGCCGCGAGACAAGGCCATTGCTGAGCGCTGGTACCCAATAGCAGAGAAATTACTAATGGAGGGCCAAATAAAACCGCATTCTTACCAAGAAGAGATCGGTGGGCTGCAGGCAGTGCAGGATGGGCTTGACGCGGTGCGAAAGGGGATGGTATCCGGGTATAAGCTAGTGTATTCAATTCGCCAAAATGGCTAAGGAGTTTCCGTAGCAAGCAAGCAAACGACCGCTTGTCTCCACAAGCTGCCTATATGTAGTATGTTTGTATGAACGTGATAGTTAATTCAAGTTTTTCGCATGCACAAATCTCCACTATGATTATTCGGACATGTCTATGGCCGTTTGACTTGGGCACCTTGAACAACAGCGGTTATTGGGTAATGATCCTGTAGACTCTAAAGAGCAGGATAGCTGTTTTGGTTAGTAGTGTAGTACCACAAAATCAGGGACACTGAGCTCAGTCTGGATCGAGTGTCAGTTTGCGTGGAATATTTTCTCAGGGGTGCAGCATCTCCAGCCTTGCACCACGGAAAATTCCATACTCAATTCTCCATGTTGCCCGGGGGAAGTTAAACAAGCCCAGCCCGGATTGAGTAAGTGGTTATTAAGATTTATATAAGCATAAGTAGGTGTCACAGCCATTCTCAGGCTCAAGCAACAAATGCGCGGGAAATGCCCCATCTTCGAAGACGTGCAATATCCAGGAAACGCTCGTGTGCGATTGGCTACTTCGAGGGAAGAAATTGAATTGCCACTGAAAGCTCCAGAGGGCCAGTGCGGGGGCCGTAGGACTCCAGGATATGTTACTCGCAATCTTGGAAAGGATTCCATAGTCTCATGAGCCCATCAGCGGTTGTGGATCTCATCAAGGTGGCTGGAAAAGGCAAGCTCCGTTTGGAGAAGAAAGGCCTTATGCAATACGGATATATAAAGCCTTCAAGTCCTAGTCATTAGCACTACCAATTTCCTTCAATACCCCGAAGACCTTGTTTGACTCAAGTGACTATGGCCGGAGACGAGCAAACCGTTGAAACCCTGTCTAACAACCATGTTCTTGTTGTCGGCGGAGGGCCTGTTGGGCTCGTGCTGAGCCTTGTGCTTGCCCGCCATGGAGTGCACAGCGTTTTGCTAGAGCGCAATGTCCTGACCACCCGGTAAGGGGGTTGCTTTGTCTTTGGGAGTATTGGATTCAAATAACCCCTATACAGTTTTCCAAAAATGGATTTGACTCTGGCACGTTCCATGGAAATATTCCGGCACCTTGGTATTGCGGATGAGATTCGGGCAAAGGGTATATCTTCCGAATGACACCGCTTGACGGATGACGGCTAATAGGACATCAGGTGTGCCTACGAGTGAACCGTTCACTGTCCGCTTCTCAAGTGGCCTTGGTTCTAAAAAGTCACTGTCGTTATGGGACCTGCCAAGCGTGGATACTTACCGAGAACAGATTGCCGCTAACAACGACGGCTCGATGCCGCGGGAGCCATGGCAACGGATTCCGGGAAATATAATGGAGTCTTTGCTTAGAGATCAATGCGAAAGTAATCCACTAATAGATGCCCGCTATGGATGGGCAGTGACGGCGGTCTCCGAAGAAGATGAAGGCGTGGAGGTGATGGTGACTCCGCCCAGCGGACAAACGTCCATTATTCGCTGCCGCTATGCTGTCGCGTGCGACGGTGCGTCTAGCACGATACGGAAGAACTTGGATATCGGTTTGGATGGTGGACCACTGTATGTCTCTTCTGCACACAGATATATCAATACGAACGCTTTTCAATCGACTAACGAAGGTATACTGTAGGGCTGGATCTGCCGTGCTCGTCCACTTCAAATCGCGGAGCTTGGACGAACTCTACCGACAAGGTGTCTTTTGGCATACCTTTTTCCCCAGCGATCCTACCACCCGCAAGAATTCGCTCGGGGGCGCAATCATCGCGCAAGATGCCAAAGAAGTTTGGACCGTCCATGACTATTTAACACCTGAGTATGAACCAGCCGAGGAGAACGCTAAGGAGTGTATCATGCGAGTGCTAGGCGGTATGGGAGGCCCATATCCGATTGCGATTGACGAGATTATCGTGCAATCTACTTTTAAGCCGACGGTAGCAACAGCCCAGAGCTGGTCCGGAAAAAAGCGACGAGTGTTTCTTGCCGGTGACGCCGCTCATCAGACAGTTCCCTCTGGTGGGTATGGGATGAACCTAGGGATTGCTGATGCTTGGGACTTGGGCTGGAAACTGGCGGCACGTATCCACGGTTGGGGAGGTGAAAACCTCTTGGCCTCATACGAAGCTGAGCGGCGTCCAGTTGCAGAGTTGATGCAGCACTGGGGCAAAATCCACGGGATGAAGTTGATGGGCCTGCCTATGTCAGTGAAGCTGGATCCTGCCGTAATTAACGCACCAGGTGATGAGGGCAACGAGCTTCGCGCTAAGATTCACGAGTATCTCCAGAAGAATGACGACCATAACCAGTGCGTAGGTTTAGAACTGGGATACCATTACCAGTCGACCATATGCGTTGAGAGCCCTCTGGACAAGACTTACGCGCCGCCAGAATTCAATCATCGAAAATACTCTCCAACGACACATCCGGGCTATCGCGCGCCGCATGTCTTCCTCAATGACGGAAGCTCCATTTTTGACCATTATGGCACCGGATTCACGCTGGTCACCTTCACAGACAGAGCTTCGTCGTCGATTTTCGAAAGCGTCGCAAAGCCGAACGGAATCCCACTTAAGGTACTCTCACTTGTTGGAGAAGACAGGGCACGCGAGGTTTGGGGAGCTCAATTGGTTCTGGTTCGTCCCGATGGTCATGTCGCATGGCATGGAAATGACCTCGCCGACGCGGGTAATGGATCACGAATCCTCCTCCAGGCTACCGGCCACGTTCTTGAGAATGACAAGGGCACATCGTGTTTGGCAATCCGACCGGGAAACCTCAAAATGAGTGGTCAGACATCAGGCCAGGCAATGTGTTAATATCGGTAGGGCTTTGCTCAGTAAATCCAACCCTCAATGCAAGACGGTTATCTTTTTTTTTTTTTTGAAGCACTATTTAGCAGCAACGGCCCGAGATGTCGAGGATGAACATGCTGGAATTTTTCGGTAGAAGTCTGAAGAGTTCCGATGAAATCAGATGCATTCAACAAGTATCAACAAAGCTGGAGTGGAATCTGGGCTGGAGGGAGCCAATAGAGGATATGAAATTTGTTAGACATAGGGGAAGTGATGAAATCGTGTTTGGGCGATAAAAACTTACCACTCTCGGTTTCGGTCACCGAGCAGATTGAAGAGCTGTATGCAGGAGAGGCGTAGTTGCGAGCAAGTTGAAATAGATTACCTCAGTAAACCCAACGCGTCCTCCGCTTTCCGCGTCACGCTAGTCCCGATCGGGCCTTCCCCACTAACCCCTTCGGGGTCTGAGGCATTGAGTTTAAAGCTATACTATATCCGGCTAGACCGGTCTGGGCAGAACGCGTCCCTTTGATAAGTCCGAATCCGGTTGGAACATATGAGGTAACTACTGAGGCAAGCTCCCACCCCTCTTTTCTCGGAAGAATATGTCGGACGACATGGTTGTTGAGTTTGTGAGGCACCACATGCGAATGAGAGTAAATGGCAAGAATGCTAAAGAACCGCCTCGAAATCTGTGGCACGCTCATGTAGTTAGTAGTTAGCTAAGTTGCGGAACGGCATCTCCGATGCATTGCGAAATATCCACCCAGCCTATCGGGGGGAGGTATCCCGCATGACAAGCAGGGGCTGATGCTTCGACTACCCCCAGGTTTCCATCAATTTATCCATTGTTTCTCCCCTCAAATCCCCCATCAACTTGTCTCTTCAACCCCACCCCTTTCGTCCACTCGCCAATTGTAGCAAGGTTCACGATTTCGAACTCCAGATGCAACCGAGGCCTTGGATCTTCTTCTGGCTGCAGCTGATACACTCAAGGCACTCCAACATCTGAGCAAAGCCGCGGAATGTCGTCTGGCAGGAGCAATTGCGATTCTAGAAAATGTATGCACAAACTCTTTCTGTAAGACTTGCTGATTTTCAGCGGTCCGCATACTGTTATGTTATTCTCCTTGGCCCTTGGGAAGGCGAGTATTGCACACACGAAAGACAGTGAACGTGGTAACCTCCTTGTCTGATCAGATATTGCGGTGAACTTCGAGGCTCAGTCCTGCCTGCCTTGAAGCTATGTCATCATGATACTGGAGCTCCGGCTACTGGCAGGGTGATCCTGTCAACAACATAGAACATGAATAGCTGTGCCCGATACAGGCAAATCTTGAGTGCTACTAGCGCAATTTGGTGATCTAGACCAAGTGAAAAACTCCCTATGCTGGATAGCACAATCGTTGGAATACCCACCAGTTGCAAGGACTCGGGGGCAGGTTAGCATTTTTTGGATTGTGTACATATGGCATTCCAGGAAGAGAAACACCAGGGTAAAAGGAATGATAATATTCTCACTTCCTAATTCCAGCACCACTTCTAAAGAATAACAGTGTAGGAGCGCCCGTTTCCCATAACTGGGTCCCACTACTATGATCAGGTTGCGAAACAGCTACAACACTGGCTTAATTGCAGGGATGAATCATGGAAGGGGTCATTCAAGCTGGGAAGTGCCTTGACAATGTTTCCAGATGCCGCATTTAGTAATTCGGGAGAATTGAACTAAAACCTTACAAGGCTACAACAAGAACGCACGCTTTTGAAAATACAGAAACATATGCTTGTCCAATCACACTACTGATCAGAACCCTTTGTCAACATACGAACAAAATGTTCTGGGCCATATCCATGCACTTGCATCCACACTTCCATCAATTGCGCCATAGCTACATGCTTTCCCAGCTCTGTGCATCTCAGCTGTGGAGTTTCACTAGGATCCTTACAGCAGCATATTGGGATCCCATGACATTTATTCCCCAGATTTCTCCATCAATTCTTCCATCAATTCTTCCATCAATTCTTCCATCAATTCTTCCATCAATTCTTCCATCAGATTATCCATCAAGTTATCCAAGCTTAGCCCCCCATGGCCATTTTCGCAAGCCGTTTTCAAACTCCGCGCCCTTATAGAAGATTTGCTCTTGAGAGTTGACAACCATCGTATGTCAGGCTGGGGCCTTGCCAGTGAGCATAAAAAGGCAATGGTTCCCACGAAAGAGCACGCAAAGGTTGTGTCTTCAACGAAGCGCCCAGTTGGATACTCATGTAAGAGCTTTAGTCCCGCGACTTCCAAGTTGATACTGACCCTTAATGAGACCGGAGCAAAAATGTGCACCCAAGAAGACCCAGTTGTCTACTACTGGAAATGCGGCCACACCACGGCGGACAGACGTAACCCTCAAATCCACGCGTGCATTGAAGCTACAGCAAGGGGCTCATATTGCAACGATCTCACGAAGGCTTCAAAGGCGTCAAGCCGTGGCCACGGCTTAAGATATGAGTGTCCCGATTGCTGCAAGAAGAAGATGTTACCGAAACAGGATGATGACAGTGGCGCCGGCGCTGGCGGATCGATTCTGGTGGAGTCATTGTCGGGGGATGAGGGTGAGTAGACTTCCAAAACGAACTAGATTGGCCTGACTTATCTACCAGGTCGAATGGCCGAGACGAAGATGGGATGGAAGGTTGGAATCATAGCTTCGCCGAAAGACGTGCAGCTGGTACCTCACGGGACTGTAAAGTTTAATCGACTTGTTGTGAGCTTTCATTGGCTCCCGTCTTACTAGTCGACCCGGACTTTCGAACTTAAAAGCTTATATCACGTGATTGGAAAGGGGATCCAAAATAGTAGTGAACATCTGAACATGTTGGAGGATTTCAATCAATCAATTCAAACCTTCCCTTTTACTTAGCTCTCTTTACCTCAACTATAAGCTCAGATGGCAGATAGAGTACTTGAGATTACAGATAAATTTGTGGTCACGCTCCAGCGCCCCGGCTGCATTGCGATTGGACAAACCGGAGAAATCTGTAAAATCAACGAATCCCTCATCATCAAGTATCCAAAAACATTCCCTGGCCACTCAGTATACAGTGACCTCAAACTTGAGCTCATGGCTGTCGAGAAACAGATTTACGAACGTTTGGGGCAACACGAAGGAATTCTTGCTTATTATGGACCCGCCGAGGAACCTGGAGCCATACAGTTGGCATACGCAAGTCACGGTGGCCTTGACGCCTACATATCAGCACATGATATGCCATCGAACCAATTTCGAACGACTTGGATTAGATCACTACTGAATGCTTTCTACTACATCTACTCCTGCAAGGTGCTTCACCAGGATGTCAAGTTGAACAATATCCTTGTTGACAACGACCTGCTCAAGATTGCTGATTTCGCCAACGGCGCAATCTTCCCACTCAACACAGATATGGAGACAATCTACACGCAAGATCCGCTAGCACGAGTTGACCTACTGGGAATTGGTTGTGCTATTTATTCGATCGCCGCATGGGTCCCGTTCGATTACGACTATTTCGAGGAGCAACGCTGGCCCCGGCCAGACGAGGTCCCGGCTACAGACGGCCTAATATATAAAGAGATAATCGACAAGTGCTGGAGAAACGAGTATCATTCCATCCGAGCACTATATGAGGATTTCCAGCAACTCGATGTTGAGAAATGTGTATGAGAGGAGAATGTGCTTCTTGAGGTGGACTCTATATCATAGTTTTGGTTTGTTTCGTCGCTCTTGTTCATCCCCAAGCCTGCTGTGACCTTGTTACATGGGGTTTGAGGGGGTCCTCTGTGGTTAAGTATGTTCGTGAGTGGATACTATGCTTCGAGCGAATAAGCTTATTGCATTTTAGCTGCCAATTAAGGGGGATACAGTCTAGCTTCTTTGGGCTTGGTGTGGTTTGTAATGGGATTGAACTCTCCCAAACTTACATCATCATCAACTCACCGAGTGCTTTGAGGTATCAAATGAACATCATTAACATAGAGCTCAAACGTCTTTGTCTGTCTTGATTTGCGGACTTGGAACAATACAACCATAATGCAGAAAGCTACTTCTACTCGAGTCTGTTTACTTCATTCAGTATAGACTGAATATCAGCGAAGTCAAAATCCTTCAGAGTCTCCTTCCACAGCCGCTCTTTCAATCGCTCTCCCGGCTCCCCGTACATGATCGGAGGGTATCTTGTTCCGGATTGTCAGTATATCATGCTCCCTTAGATAGCAGTGAAAAATAATCTGCAGGATAAGGATGGATGTTCACTCACGGTTTGATAATACCTTCGCTGAGCATGCTCCCATGGCTTTCCAGCCCCTGCACAATGGCAGCATTTACGATGACGTTCGCTCCTCTTGTAGCTTCTTTCCCAAGGAGATCCAAAATAAGCTTCATGTACCACTTTCCATCGGGTTTTCGCACGAACGCAGTACCCTTGCACAGCCCCGGCATGGCGACGTTTACAATAACGTCGTTGGCTGATATTTGGTCAGCCAGCTTTGCAACGAAAATTACCTGGAAGAACTTTGTGAGTTCGTATTGGTCCAAACCCCCAGGAAAAGTCTGCGGTGTATCAATCGTCTCGATAAGCGGCAAGGTGAATGGCTCGCGGAGTTTTCTGGGGGCGCCGTATGATGTGTCCGAGCCAACTAACGTGAGGCGACCGGGCTCAGATTCCCCCCCTTTCGGTTTCAAGCATGGGAGAAGTTGAAGTGCCAAAAAGACTGTCGAGAGATAATTAACTTGCAGCGTTGTTTCGTGCTGGTTCTCACCAACACGCCTGAAACGTCCCACCGCAAGTCCGGCATTGAGAATCGCGATATGAACTCGTGGGAGGGTCTTGCAGCGATTGACAAAATCGATTATCGACTTATATGACTCCATCTCTAACACCCAAACATCGATTTTTGCAGTGGGATTCTCACGACGCAGCTCCGATGCGGCAGCATCACCACGGCTTTGCGATCGTACAGCAAGAATGAGGTGTGAGAGCTTGAGCGAAAGGAGATGCCGTGCAGATTCGAGTCCAAGGCCGACATTGGAGCCTGTGACAATTCCCGTTTTGCCAGAGAGGTCTATTGATTTCGGTAACGGGGGAGCTAACTCGTTGAAATGACGAGTCCAGAATCCAACGAGGCGTGCCTCCTTTGCAGCTTGATCTTGCAGTTTTTGAGACATTGGGAACTGAATCGTGCTGAAGAAAGTGGATAAAGAGCGGAACTAACGTGTTCGACGCATTTTCTTCCGTAAAGAATGGCCATACTTGTGGTTGACATATATGAGCCCATGCCAAACGATCTGCGATGACCCCATGTAAGTGTCCATGATTTACAGTTATCCCCGGCTGTTGGGCCGGAGAATTATCCGTTGCTGCCCCCAAGAAGCAAATTCCCGGGGCTCTCGGGAAATCCTTCTATGCAGTTCGCATGAAACCATGTTTGAGTGAAGGATTGTTGTTTTTCTATTAATTTTATGCATAACCGTTCTAATTATCAGCTTGTCCTATAATAGAAACCGCTCTCTTCCTCTCTAACGCCAATTATTTCAAAGAATAGCTGTTTTACACATGCTAAGTTTGTCGCGCTGGATCTCATCGTCTTCTACGCCGGCACAGGCTCGAACTTTACGCCTAGTTCTTCCCATGCATGCCCAACTCTCAAATCCTCATTCTTGTCCGACCCGCTCACCATCATTTCCTTGCCAGTTTCATCTTGGCCGTAAAATACATAGCCATTCTACAGAGCGAAAACCAGTTAGCTCGAGGCGAGTCATTAGCATAATGATTTATCTGCTTACCTTGCCCAATGTGAGCTTAATGGCGCCTTCATACACCTGAGGAACATACGCTGTCGACGGCTCCTGCTGGTTAATCATCGCTAGAATGTTTGAAGTGACAACGTCGGCTTGGGCCCGAGCAGCACGCGCCATACGAGGCGCATTCGTCTTCGCAACATCGCCTAGAGCGAATATGCGGCTATTCAAATTCGAAGGGTCTCCGATTTGGAGTGTAGGGCGGATCAAGATTTGTCGAGTCGTCGGGCATATGGCGGCAGGAACCAGCTTTTCGATCAGCTCCGAGTTAGGCCTCTGCCCGGTACATGGGATCTAGTTGAGACCTGTTAGTCCAACGAGAGTTTGGAAGCTGAAGGAAAGATTGGCAGTTTAAAGCAGCCTGATGCTTTACTTTCCATGAAAAGGAGATTTATGAGAAGCTTACCACGAGGTCATAATGGGCCGTACGACCGTCTTTAAAGGACAACGATCCTTTTCCTGCAGAGCCCTCCATGTTCAACAGTGGCCTTTCGCCTAGGATCACGTTCACATTCAGGCTTTTCATTGCTTGGAAGGCATGTTCATGTAGCTTCGGACCAAAGTTCGGTAGCAGCTGGGATCGGGAATGAACTAAAGTCACATTCTTCTCGGGGAAGTAACTCGCGATATCAGTTGCGATTTGGATGCCAACAGGTCCTCCGCCAATGATTGCAATTTTATTGGCATGCTGAATTCGCTTTTGGGAATTTTGAAGCTCCGCGCAGGCCTCGGCTTTCTCTGGCGAGGATGCTTTCGATGGGGGCGGTTGCCATGATCCTGTAGCGATAGCAAGGTATTCGTAGTCGACCGTTTCACCGGACGCCAGGCGCACCTGGTTAGGAGTGATGCTAGTAGCTGAATCGCGAATATGTTGAAGAATTCCCGGAGGCCCGAAGCTGGAGATACCGTTGTATGGAATAAATGCGGTGTGCTCTCTGCCTTGTATGACACCAAAGCGAGGGAATGCGAAGAGGTGGTTGAAATGGCTGTTCCGCTCGATTAAAACAGCCTTATAGCCGGTGGGAAGGGTTTCGCTCAGTCGCCGGGCGAGGTATGTGCCTGCGTATGAACCGCCGATAATGACAACGTTTTTGGCATTTTCTGTTTCGCGATACGTCCAACGGTGGCCGACTGCTTGTACTTGTTGGATGGTGCGTTGAATGCTCAGGCCGAGCATCGCCCTCAAGGCTTTGCCATAAAACTCCAGTGCCTCCGACATGATCACCATCAGAGGACAAACACATCAATAGATGACGAAGAGAAAAGCGGGAATGAAGAAAAGAGATAATTTAAAGGCCTCATCTATGATGATTTGTCTTTATTGAAAGAATCTGTGACGACACCAGTGCGCGGAGGGGGGGGTCCGCGGAGGGGTCCGCGGAGTGCTCCGTTGATCGTCACCGGGATCGGGATCAACCCTTGAAAAGCGCAGGCAACGGTATATAAGTGACTCTTTCAGTCCCCCGTCGTCTTCAGGATGTCTTTCGCTTCAATTTTCGGTCCCAGGTTGGACAAGGTTTTTCGTTTCCTGCCTCATCATGGACGCAAAAGCCGATACCACAGCTGATCTCGCAGTCCTGGAAAAGGGCCCCGATCCGCAAAGAAGCAGTGAATCTTCGCAAAGCAATGTCGCCAAGCTGGAACCCGAGCCAGAAGCCCCTGAAGGAGGCAGAAAGGCATGGCTAAGCCTTCTGGGAGCGTCATCTGCCATGTTTGTGTCGTTTGGCTGGGTGAATTGCATTGCACTGTTCCAGGCCGAGTACGAGCGCAACCAGTTGAAGCAATATAGCAAGTCAACAGTCTCCTGGATCACGTCGATGGAGTGTAAGAAGGCCTCTTTACAATCCCCAAAATGTCGCTCGTCATTTTAATTCTGTCTAGTTTTCTTCATGCTGTTCGTTTCTCCCCTGGCAGGCAGGATGTTCGACAATTACGGTCCTCGGCTCCCTGTCGCAATTGGAACTTTCATGCACGTCTTTGGCCTCATGATGACAAGTCTTTCCACGGAATACTACCAGTTCGCGTTGAGCCAGTCGGTGTGCTCAGGAATTGGTGCTTCACTAGTTTTCACACCATCCATGACTGCGGTGAGCAATAGACGCGTTGAGCTGAAAATGTACTAGTTCGTGCCTGACATTTACCTACTTTATAGCCTATGACATACTTTCGCAAGAAGCGGGCCATCGCGGGCGGTTTGACTATCGCAGGTTCCTCCCTAGGCGGCGTCATCTTCCCGCTCATGGCCGTGCGTCTAATTCCGAAGATCGGCTTTCCGTGGACGATGCGCGTATGCGCCTTTATGATTCTCGGCCTTCTCATCTTCACCAACCTTACCATCTCGTCCAACCTCGAACACCGCCCAAGGCCGCTCAAGATTTCGCAGTATCTAGGTCCACTTAGGGAAACCAATTACATCCTCATGTGTCTTTCCAGCTTCTTTTTATATTGTACGTAACTCCCCCTGAGCCCGTTTCTGCCTGGATGATTATCAGCTGATGCATTTCTTCGCCAAAGGGGGCATGTTCGTACCTTTCGACTACATAGTCTCTGCCGGCATACACTACGGCATGTCCGCAACCGCAGCGTTTAATCTCATTCCCATCCTTAACGGAACCAGGTAAGGGCCGCGACGCCAACTCCTTAAATGCATTTTCTTCGGAGCAGAGCTAAATTCAGCTTCACTTATAGTTTCCTTGGTCGAACAGTCCCCAACATCCTCGCCGACAAATTTGGCCGCTTCAACGTCATGATCATCATGGTACTCTTCAGTATGATCATTGTTCTCGCACTCTGGTTACCAGGGCGCAGCGCGGGAGCCCTTTACACCTTTTCCGCCTTGTTTGGCATCGGCTCGGGTGCATGTATTGGCCTGGGACCGGTTCTCATCATGGGTATCTCTCCAATCAAGGAAGTTGGTTACCGGATGGGTACTATCTTCGCCATTGCAGGCATTGGTGCGTTGACTAGCCCCCCAATTGGAGGTGCTATCGTCCAAAGGACTGCAAATGGTGACTATGATTTTGCATGTGTATTCAGCGGTGTGAATTATTTTCTCTCGCTGATCTTTATCATCCTCCTCCGAGCAAGGCTTGTAGGATGGAAGCTCACTGCCAAGGGATGAGTGCAAGAGCAAGAAGGAATGGTGCCACGCTTCATGTTGTCCCCTGGAAGCACAAAAATATTGAGGTACCCAGCAGTACATTCATCAAAATTCTCTCTCCCCTCCATGATTCATGGTGTTTCTATTTTGAAATTGTAGACTGTTCATCGCATTTTTCACCATTTCTCAACCCAACATTTTATCACAAAAGTTCTTGAACAATATCAGAGGTCCAATTAAGAAATCTTGGTACGGAGTCCAACTGAGCTTTCACTAGCATGTATGTACTTGACTTGGCACAGTTAAGCTTCTTGCCCCTAATGCTTTCCCCTAAATGTTGCTTGGCACGCATTGATTTCCTTCCCGAAGTCCGCGGGCCCGGCGCGCTGCCTAGCCCATCAAGCTCCCTAACCTTGATACCCAGTGTTTTGTGGCTTGGGAAACAAGTGCAGAGTCCGTTTTTGATTACAGATCTAGGATATTTAAAAGCTACGTGTATCAGTAACCTACTTAAACAAACAACTCGCCTCTAGCACTCCATGCATCACCCTTCGCATCTCTTACTGTTGGAACATGCCGGGTATTCCGCAAGGTACGTACGTCATGTAAAAGGCTTTGTGCGTCCAACATGTTGGTCTCCTTAGTCCATTCCACCCATTTGTTCGCCCACATCAAGTAAGAAGGTATCCCAGTCCGTGTCGTTGAAGGTGGAGCCAACAGTAAAGAACTCATCCCAGAGTTCGTCCACCATAAGCTCGGGGGCGTGGACTTCTTCGACATCCCTCTGGCCAGACTTCCCATAGGGTGGGGGGACGATACGCTGCTCTTCATCGTAAATCTTAACTTGAGGACTAGATTCATATCCATGTGTTGCGCCTTGAGGGGCATGGTTCAGTATGGGTTTTATATATCTGGATGAGCTTTCGTGCACTGAAAAAGCGTTAGTTGCCAGTTTCTGTCCGTCCAATGGAATGGACAGTTCCTTGGGTGGATCGGCTGCTAGAGCACTATCCGATTCTTCGTCAGCCATCTTCTTTCGCAAAACCCCGCGCAGGTTCCGCACGGCCTTTTGAAAAGATTTAACCATAAGTTGGCCGCTTGAAGAATTGTCATTTGATGCTCCGTTAGGTGGTATTATTTTGGCATTCAAATCCTCTTCCAATGCACGGCAAGCTCGTAGAACGTCTTGCTTGCGTTGCGGTACCTGGAGGTTGTCTGGATTGAAGCATACATCCATGGCTAAAATGATCGCGGCCATCAAGAAATGATGGAGGACGTAGGTCACAGCACCAATACTATGGTCACTCATGGTATGATTCCGGATCGCTATCACGGTCTCTGCGGACTTGATGCATTGCATGCGAGAGTACGCGAACTTTTTTTGCACAGAGCCCCGAATCAAGAACGGCCGATGGAGTCGCGCCAACTGCGTGTGGATCACAAAATTGATAAGATAACGCTGCCATTCTAGGTACGGCTTCTCCCTGAGTAGAGTTTGATATGTATCGAGGTCTTGGATGGTCAGCTGGAAAAAGGGCGGTAACGACTTAAGAAGTTGTTGGTACTTCTCGTCGAGCGCGATGATGTTATCGTAGACCTTGTCACAGCTCTCTGTGCCAGGCGATGCAAAGAACGACGGAGGTAAACAGTCAATGACCTCGCGAACTAAAGTAGCAGCTTGAATACGGCAGAGAAAATAAGTCATAGATGTTGGTTTGTTGATGGGCAGGTTGTAAGATTCTTCCGAGATATGTGTGATACCTGCGGGTATATTATCATCTTCCACGTTACTTGGGTGAAGGGTTTCCATCTGTCCGGGATGCAGGGTGTAAGTCCCTTCGTTCGGACCCCCTACGTAGGATAAAAGCCTACGAAATATGTTAGAGCTGATATTTGGGAAGGGGGTTATAGGTCAGCTTAACACGAAACGACTAACCAATCAGAGGCCACCATATGCCACCAAATTCGTCGCTTTATTTCGAGGTCCACCATATCAGCTCCGTTTTTGAGGCGTTCTTCACGATAAGGAGATGAGTCCAGCCGATGAATTTTCATCGATTTGGCCATTTGGAGACCGGATACACTGAGTATGCCAAAGCTTCCACCAGGGCCCTCCATCTGGGTGCACAAGTGGGCTAAGTTCACAATCGCCTGCAATGCTTGTACGGATGGAGGGACAGGAGGCTTGGTAAGCAGTAACACCGCCTGCTTGACCCACAGTTCGGCAAGCGCCATCTGTGAGCGGCTACGCAGAGCAGCCGTCTCGAATTGAAAGTTGCTCTTTGATACATAAGCACTCCCTGCAAATACTCCTAGAAAGAAGGAAACTTGAGTAGCCGATGGCAGGCGATTGGCCTTGAGATTAGTGTAGAGGTCCTTAAGCCACTCCCAGGCGGTCGGAATGTGCAAGATCCTATATGTTGCATCAATCGTTTTCATAAATTGATCAAGAAGTACTGAGGCATCATTGTAGGTTGGAAAGTCACGTAAAATGACTGATATTTCCAACGTTGCAGGTGGATTTGTCTGGGCTCTTGTCTCCGCGTTCTGGAACTAGTTAGTTTATGCGAAGTAAAGTATCGTTGGACTTATGGCATACTGCGAGCAAAAGGCCCTCTAGCCACTGAGACGTTATCTGCTGCTCCTCGTCTTGGTTGGGCAGCTTTGAATTGGAGATTTGAGAGGGGCTGGTGCTGCCAGCAAGGGGGACTGGCCCTGGTTCTCCAGTTGAAAAGACGGCTCTCTCAAGTCGCTGTATTCTTTGTGCGAGCTCTGAGCAATCTCTTTTGCGTGGAAAACGCTCAGCTAAGAGAAAGACGGAAGTGTACTGCGTAATATCAAATACCTGGTACAGATATGGGTACTATCTCTAATGTGGCTCCCAGAAGGCTGAAGAGCCGGGTTTGACGATTGCTTCTGGTCTGCTTGGTCATATCAGCGCTGCAGTGGCTTATACAACGGTCGACAATGAAGCAATACTTGCCTGCATCATATAGGCAGTCATTATTTCTCGAGGAGCAGTTGAAGCAAGGGCGTCCTCTATCGCATTTAAGTTTTCTTGATCGGCAGAAGCGGCACGAGACCGGCTGCTGAGAAGACACTCGATCAGGTGTCACAGCTAGAGACCTAGCTGACCTCTTCATGACGTGAAGAATATGCGAGCTTGCTGAATTGCCTGCTCGTCAAGCTGAAGGAGTTGGTTGTAGCCTGGTTGCGTGGCTGATGGGTCACGTGCTCCACCCCATGGCGCAGGACGATCGACATCCGCACTGGAAATCCTTCGAGCAAGGATCGATCCCTGGAGGAGTAATCGATGCGAACAGCCTACTAGTTAGTTACTACTTATCTGTTGCGTTTCAAGCTCAACTGCTCAAGGATCAAGGAGATATCTTCGTTAGTTGTCGATTTGAGTTACCGCTCCAATATCGCTTGAGTGGTTCAACAACCCGGTTGGCTGGGGAGTTGACCAAGATCGTCTGGCCTGCAGGATTCAAGGATCCTGGATCATAGTGAGCGAATAGTGACAGTTACCCAGTTAATTCGCTGCGTCTCCGTTTTCTCCGCCCAACCCCAAGAATTCGCCGAAAGCATTGCTTGGGTCAGAACGCGTTTGACAATTGTTTCCCATCAAGTTTGCTTCGAGACACGCGGCCCAGATCGGAATCTATCCAGGCGTTGCTTTCCTCGAAAAGGCTCTTTTTCGAGAAGGCTGCAAAGGTTCGACCGTCTTCCGGACTTGTCCAACAATGCAAGGTAGCTGCGTGAGGTCACAGTTTGGATGCCAGTGCGGTACCCATTCAGGCTATCCTTCCCCTGCACTTCACACCACTGCATGATACATCCTACTACAACCCGATATTTGTGAAAATTGGAAGGCCTAGTTTCAGGAAAGTGGTTAGCTGGACCTGCAGAACGCGGTCTGTGAGTCAGTTTATTGTTGGATGTAAGAAATTGTCTCGGGATCCAGTTAGTTATTGCACCTCCGTCATTGGTCTACTGGTAACTAGTCCGACAATCACGGAATGCAACTGCATACTGTGCCGAAAACGTTCGCTGCTTATATCAGGGCTTTACAGGTCATCCTATGATAGTAGGTGTCAAGTCCTGCGCCCTAGACCCAAAGGTATTCGAGATTACTCCTCGGTCATCCGCTCCTATGGCTCGGATACGATCATACGAGCAGGCCACCTAAAAATAACCTATGCGCGCTCTCTCTAAGCTGATCGACGAAAACTGAGAAGGTGGGCAGTTCCACAACTGGTGGGCTCTGGCCTCGTGGATTAAACTTTCACAGCCATCTTCAAGGCTGATGGAGGCGGGATAATATGCATCATACCGCCGGGAGGCTCTCTCTACCGCGGTCAGTGTTCAAATCGCCGCAAGACCGCTTGAGCAGGGGCTGGTTTGTGCGGAACCCGCCCTGCAGCTCTGGGTGGTCTTGGCTTACTGTTATCTTCAACCCTGGCCTAGAAGGCGTATGGAAGCAATGCGACAATATGCATGACGCCAACCAAGAGAAAAGGACTTACAATCCCGGCCAGCCTTCAGACAGGCGGTACAGACGACATTTTGGTTCCTACAACCAACAGGGACGAGGAATTTGAATTGTTATCCGCCCCCAAAACCTTGAGGCTCGGGCAATTTCAGCCGGTCATCACACGAACACGAGCCATGAAGCCCATGGGGTAAAGTCAAGATCAAGAACTAACAGTTGTTACTGTTGCAATGAATCGATTCTCCACAGGGTGGACTTCACGGATTTGGTGCTTGGATGAACAGTAAAAGGTCCAAGACTTCTTAGCCCAAGCCTTTTTCTTCACAAACTCTTATTTCTGTCTTGGTATTGCACTTTCTGTTGGGCTTTTTTCATCTCCTTCTATCAAATCTCTAAACAAATGGATCCTCTCCCAGCTCGTCGTAAACGCCGCCCAGCCTCGGCCTGCGAGCATTGCAGGCGCAAAAAGATTAGGTCCGCTCTCTTTCGAATCTCCGGCCCAAATTACGTGCTTGGCTGATCGGATTGACGCAGGTGTGATCGAAAAACTCCGTGCGAGAACTGTACACGCGCAAAGAACAAGTCGTGCATCTATGTCTTTCATGAAGAAGCAACCAATGAGCGCAAACTCGACCGAACATCTGGCGTCACAAAAGCTTCCTATATGAACAACACATGTTCAAATCAAAGCATAAATACGCTAGGGCTCAATTTCTACTCTGATCAGCACAAGGGCAGCAGAGAATGCGGACCCAATGAAGCGTCTTTCGGCCAGACTGAGAAGTTGACATTTACATTTCCAGCACCAATTTTCAGCGTCAATGGGGATAACAAACCCAAGGACAGAAGCCCGTCTGATAGTCATACGACCACCTTCGACGATCCAGCACCAGTTACTAGCCGGGATGTTGAGCCGCAAATCCAGAGGACGAGTCCTATCAGTAGTGCAGCCGCTCAAGTCCAACCAGATTTCCTTTCCCAAGAAACTCATAGGTCCAAAACACCAGGAAAGAGATCTTCTAAATCGTCATCTCCAGCCGAGGATAGTAGAGGGCTGCGCGGAGCCTTCTCAAACAATCGGTTTTTTGGCCAAAGTCACTATCTGAATAGTGTCTATCAGGTATTAACCCAAGCATCACTCACACTCTGCTACGGGGTCGTTTGGGCATGTTGCAGGGAAACGATATTCAAGCTTAACTGTATTATGGCTGACCCAAGTCGTTAGTTTCCCAAAGTGTATAGCTTTATTTTCAAGCTTGAAGCGGACAAGTCGAGCGATCGCTTTGCTAAGTACGAAACTTGCAAGAAATTGGCTAAGCCCAAAAAGGACTTCCAACCAATACGCGGGACAATTTTACAAGATCATATTCCCTCTCGACAAGTAGCTACGAAGCTAATTCAGGCATACTTCGGGACCTTCGAATCAGTTTTCCGAATCCTGCATGTTCCCACTTTTCTCCAGGAATGTCTTAATTATTTCGCAAACCCAGAGGCAGCAAGTGAAGAGTTCCTCGTCACGTTGATGCTGGTGATGGCCATCGGCATCGGCTTCTGCCCAGAAACTACAGGATGGACTGCTCGATCGTGGATCCACTCCGCACAAACCTGGCTAGGAACACCCATTGCAAAGAGCCGTGTCAAGATTTTTGGTGTTCAGATATATTGTCTGCTCCTGCTTGCCAGGCAGAGTAATAATGTCGAAGCCGACTTCATTGGCGTTTCCGTTGGAGCTCTCCTGCAGCTAGCAATGCAGACTGGTCTGCACATAGATCCCTCGCTGTTGCCGGGAATGTCATTCTTTGATCAGGAAATGCGCAGGCGCCTGTAGGTTATCTTTTTCCCAGGCCTGGAGTCATTACGTTTTTGCTATATCCACAATTCTGAGAAATTGACACCCTTAAGTTCTGAGACGACCTCATCATCAGATAATCCCGGAAAGAATGCTGACAGCAAGCCCCTCATTGTAGGTGGGCCACCGTCCTGGAAATCATGGTGCAGTCGGCGATGGACTCTGGAGGGCAACCGCTTCTTTCTATTGAGGATGTCGATTACAATGCTCCACTGAACATCGCTGATGAGCAATTTGACCAAGACACGCAGAAGCCCCCGTGCCCCAAGCCTCTCGACTGTTTCACACAGACCTCTATCCAGATTGCGTTGTTGCAGTCATTTCCGCTCCGACTTGAGATCGCGAGACTTGTGAATAGCTTTCGACGCGAATGCCCCTATGAGCGTGTCCTGCAGCTCAATTCAGAACTCACCTCGTACTATCAGGCGAACATACTTCGTCCCCAACCCAATGTTATTGCTGCCGACACCATTCGACCGTTCAATTTCTCTATGAGACTTTTTGAGTTATTAATGCTACGTTTTCTTCTTCCTTTGCACCAGCCATATACTATCAAAGCAAGGACTGATCCAACCTTCTACTTCTCTCGAAAGGTGAGCCTAGAAGTATCCTTGTCTCTCTTGACCCGAATTTTTTCTAGCAGCAATCCTGCCCCTGGAGAGAACGACTATTGTCGCCTCGCAGTGATCGGGACCGGACTATTTTCCAACGTAGCCTCGCAAGCTGCTATCACTGTATGTGAAGATCTTATCGGCCAGCTTGAAGAAGGCGTTTCTCCGATTATGTCTGTTTTTAGCTCCATTTCTCGCCATAGCCTACGATCAGTGATTGAAGAATACACTTCTTTACTCAGCGCGCGATTGAGAACAAATGAGACAACAGTCCGGGCATATCTACTGTTTGTTGGCCTACTTGCTCAAGTTGAGGCTTTACAAAGTGGGATGGATGTTCAGCAAGAAATCACCAACGCATTAAAGGAAGGACTTGATCATTGCTTCGAAGTCCTCAAGGCCCGCTCGGACGACTCCCTGGTGCAGAGGCCGGATCCGATTTTACCGCAAAACGGCCAACAAGGAGATCTGCTACCTCTCCTCGACGACCTCCCGAGCTGGATAGAATCAGATGAAATGGTAGGTAGGCAGTGACTGCCTTGGTTCCTTACTTCGCTTTATTGCTGCTGAATCACTTAGCTAACACCAGGCCATTATACCGTCTAGATGCATATTGCACTGACGAATTTCGATACTTGGTCATTGCCGAATCTCAACTCCCAAGAGCCATGTAGCACTGGCTAAGGGTTTACAGTTTTATTTATATGATCTATGTATTCTACGCTCACGCTCGCAAAGCTTAGTAGTTAATGGTTAAATGCAAACAATTCAAACCCTGCAAACATTGCAAACATTGTACGTGCCCCAAGTCTGGATGTTGTCCATCATTCAAAGAACATGTCTTAAGATCATGCACAATATGGAGCTCAGAAGGCTGAGGAATTCCAGCTCTTCAATTTGCTCCCGTAATGGACCTCCAGCAGCCAACATCAAAGGTTCTCCAAAGTCTGTCTTTCAGACCAATTTAGGTTGCACATGTGCCAACTGTTGTGCTAATTTGAATTCACATGAACAGACCGCATCAATGCGGACATTGCCCAGCTTCTCCAACGGTTTGAGAACATTATGGCTGCTGCTACAGTGAGTTGAAAGTGAAACGTGTGACCTTCTTTGCCCTTATCAGAAGCTAAAACCCGGAATTTAGGTGAAGAACCCAAGTCACACCGCTTCGGCCATTGAAACGTATCAGCTTGATGTGGAGTCGACGGCTCTTGTCAGTATCCTCTCAACTCCTGTGCCGTTTCCGGAAACCCCTTTCTCTCTCTGGCAGCTCGGCTAAGCCCTCCTTTCCTGTCGAATTTAGGTCCGGGCTGTGGAGGATATCCTGGCGTTAACCAGAACCATGAAGGAGCTGTGGCTTTTTGGCAAGTTGGATATGCTAGGCGAAGATGAGAGGGATGTGAAGCGGAGGGAACAACTGGACAAAGATGTGGAAGTGGTCAAGAAAGCGGTCGACGAACAACTGCTTAAGATGGAGAAGTGATCTTCGCCGTTTGCCATTAACCCTCCACATATTTGCTGAAATTATAATTCATGGCGATTGTGATATGGCTTGGAGCCTTGGAGAGCATGGATATTTGGCTTGTCCTCACAGAATGGAAAGCTGGAATCAGATTGAAATCGCGACCCAAAAAACTAATGTAGTCTTGATAGATTTCTTGTGATATCCAGGCCACTAACTGCTAATGAAATAAAGTAAGCAAATACAACAGATCGTATTCCATATCTTTTCTCCATCACTCAAAGCAATAGATGTATTGATCGCATGCCGTGTGCTGGATCTTGTTATCACTGCATATGATACTGTACGCATCCGGAGTGAGGGGAAGATGCAGGCTTGGTACCTCGATGCTGATCTTCATTGCGTAAACCTCCCGTTCACACCACACATTCTTGACCGGACAGCCGGCTGGTCAGCCATCACTGGTCGCACATAGGCTTATGCTCTTCAAGACTCGTCACCATGTCTCCCCACTGCCCTCCGTCGACGGCGGCCGCTATCGCAAGCTCCACGAAACTTCCACCGCTCACCCTCGTCGTCGCAACAACGCCAATCACATCCCCCACGAACCCCAGCATCTCTCGCCTTGGAATAGGGCATGGCGGAACACTCCCATGGCCCCGCATAAAGTCCGATATGAGCTTTTTTGCGCGCGTTACGACGCGACCACCAGCCTCAGCTACGCGCCAGTCACAGGCGCAGCGCGCCATTAATGCGGTGATAATGGGGAGGAAAACTTATGATTCCCTTCCTGATAGATTCCGCCCGCTCCCGAAACGGCTCAATGTCATAATAACGCGTGATGAGTCGGGAATGGTACATGAGAGGGCGGCGGCGGAATGGAAAGCCGCGAGACAAAGAGAGAAGCAGAAGGAGCGGGAGAAGAAAAGCGAAGCGATGGCAGGGTCCGTAGACTGTGTCGTCACGGATAAGAATGAGCCAATTGGGGAGGCGGAGCGGGAACATCCCGATATCCTTGTGTCTAACAGCATCGAATCGGCGTTGTCTACGCTTAAAGATGGGTTTGAACAGTTCTCCCAGAACGACAGACGAGGACTCGGGAGCGTCTTGGTGATTGGTGGCGGCGAGATATATGCTTCCTCTTTGAAACTTGACCCCGCCGGTTATGGCTATAAGATGAGAATCGTCCTGACGGATGTTCGAAGGCCTACTTCAGAAGCTGAGAAGGATGATCCGTCACGCTCGGCTAATAGCTTTGACTGTGATACGTTCTTCCCCATCGACAACCTAGATGGGAATGGGGATTGGAGACAAGCATCTACGGCCGAAGTCTCGGAATGGGTTGGTGAAGCGGTCCCAGAAGGTTGGGTATGGGAGCAAGATGTGGCGATTCGCTTTCTTGGGTTTGAGCGAAGGTGATCACCACGTGGGCTGCATTTAGATGCTGTTGATGGTGATGTCGAGCGACAAGCATTGCGGAACAGTCAATTTAACACCTGACATAACAAAGGGCGATCTTATGGAGACGCAGCTGCTATACGACTGCGCCAGCAATCATCAGGGCAGGTGTCTAATGCCCTATATATGGGCCGATAACAAAACAATCAACTCCTCCCCACCCACAGGACTCGAAGCCTTATTCGTCTGCGACGTCCAATCCATGAAGTAACCACAATCACTGCATTCTATACCCACCGTGTATTTTCAAAATAGGCCAAAAGAGTATTAACATATGAACCATAACAATAAGTTTCAGCTTCCCACCAGGATGCAGGGTGAAAATGCCAGGGTATCCATCTAAACGCTTCAGCAAAAGAGAAGACCAAATATGGAAGACGCAGCCTGCATAGGGCCAGGCCAAAACATATCAACAAGAAGATGTTCTTGACACATGGTTATTTAAAAGCCCGCCACTGCTGCATTGTCCAACACTCTTTCTATAAACACGCGTTTCGCTATTCGAACGAAACAATGTAGCAAACTCATGCTTCCTCGGACTTATGGATCTCTTTCATGAACTTCACGAACCATTTTTTATGTACTAGGCCAGCATATTGACCATCTCGGAGAACACACATATAACGTAGACCGAGCTTCACGAAGCATTGATAGACAAGATTAATTGGGGAACGGACATCCAGTGCCACAGGCGACTAATATAAGGTTAGTCATAACTCCAGGCTGATCAAAACTCCATAATGAGCACTTTACGTACCGGGTCAATGTAAGGCGTGAAATCCGTTGTTTCTATGTCATCCTGTTCCTCGGCACTGTTCCACCCAGCAGTGTGTATCGACATTAAGCACATTGCATCTTCAGTTTCTAATTTATCAAGCGCGAATTCAAGCTCAGGTGCAGGAATGAACCCAACCAGAATATTATCACGCAAAATAGGAAGACCGCTATCCAATTCTCCCCCACGTAGGAGGATGTCTAGTTTTGTACGAAGCTCGGAAGCAGGAATAAGAGGGGATTCGGTGATGTCGATGATGCGAGACTTTCGAACGGGAGGGACAATGTCTCCGAGTTCCGCATCGGTGATAGGGTTTAATTTATTGTCAAGATAGGGATAAGAATTCATATCCGTCAGGAGATCCTAAACTTGAATTAGTAAAACGTACAAAACGGAGTATGGTCATCAAACTCACATATATACTCAGTGGTTCCATGGCATTTGCGGTCCACTTCGCACATAGAATCGCAAGGGAAAATGGAAGAACGTGGTCCAGGCTACCGGTCAATTCAAACAAAATCACAACCAAAGTTACTGACAGTCTGGTCACGCCGCACATCGTGGACCCAGCCGCGATGAGGGCGTAGACTCCAGGGTTGACGCAGGCCAAAGGACCCCGAGTGCTCGGGCAGCTTCCGAAGAGGAAAAAGTTGGGATAATGAACGACGAAATATTGCGCAATATGCCCAACGGTCCTGCCCATCAACCCACCGACAACCATCGAAGGAACATAAATCCCGGCCGGTACCTTTATGCCGAAAGTGACGATGGTTAAGAATGCCTTGATAACAAAGGCAAAAATAAGGTAGCGAATCACTTGTGGAATCTCCTCCTTCGTCGGACACAGCCCTGTGTTGCTTGCCTGAGCGTAATCGCAGGGGCTGGCCAGTTCAAAAAGGAGTTCGGATACTGCCAATTTCGTATACCTGTTCCACCAACTCATAATACCAGTTAATAATGCGACCAAGATGACCTCCAGCATCGGCCATCGCTTGATGGCTGGAATTTTTCGAAACGACTGAGCCCAAACTTTTGATGCTTTGATGAAGAGTGCGCCAGCGGCTCCACCAAGAGCACCGATAATGATAAACAACGCAAGTTCAAATATTTCCCAGTCAGATAAGTAATGTACCTGAAACAATACAATCTTTCCAGTTCCGTAGGGATTTAGAAACTTGAGCGAGAGGGCCGCAACCTTAAAAGGGTCAGGACCAGATTTGTATGCCATTTTGTTGGATAAAAACTTACAATGCAGCAGAAAAACGTCCGGAATAGGGTCTTTGGGGGAAAATAGTAACTGGGAATCAGACAGAGTCAGCGATGTTTATCAAGCCTACACGAAATGTGGGGATCACATACCTGACTTCCTCTAAACTGAACAAAACACCTCCAATGGGCGCACCAAAAGCGACGCCAACACCACTTGCAGCACTTGCACTCAGAACTTCACGTCTCTTACCATCATTATGCTGGTACTTTGCAAAGATTCGGCAGCAGATGTTGCCAATGGCAGTGGCAATATGGACATAAGGACCCTCCTTGCCGACACTCAAACCTGAGGCAACACTGAGAACCAAGGCGAGAGTCTTAATGATCAGGGTCTTCATTCCGAGATAGCCATGAATAACGAAGCCACTCAGGATAACCTTGACCTCCGCAACTCCACTGCCAGCCGCAGAATAATAGACCATAGGCGGGGCTGATTCTTCAGGTACGTCGGTGGTGCTGACATCGGAGCTGGATTTGGGATCTGTCCGGTCAAAATCATCATAGGATGTATCGACTCCGCCCGCAGCTAGGTCTTCGTCTAATGTAGAAAGTGATATCGAAGATGGGACGACTGTCTTGGTTAGAAGGGTAAGAAGGCAGGAGGCTGCGGCTAGAATGACGGCCCAGGTGACGAAAGCAGCAAAATCGACCCACGGACTGTCCACTTTTGGAATCCGAAAGATGTCAGACCACGTTCTCCAGGACTGGCATTCGTCTTCGCCAAGACAACAGTGATGTCTACTGGAGAACCAGTTGTTTGAGCAGAAGCCTTCTTTGAGATCATAGAGAGCTCTCTCCGTCACGTCAACGAAATAGGCGAAGCACGCGGTCACAATACCAATCACGGCGACGAGAATCCAACCCTGTGCCCCGTCAAACCAAGCCAAAAGCCTACCTCGAATATCCCGCCTGCTTCTCAGCTCTCGGAGTCGTATTCCATCGGCAATGGTATCATGGACCCAATCTGTCGATGTAAACTGGTCGTACCAAACTCTATTGTCGGAGAATCGGGCGCGCGGGCTCCCAGTAAGACTGTCCGACCATTCAACTGCACCATTTGGGCCGAACTTTGTAGCTTGAGAGTTCGCGCGGCTATGGTTCTTGGACATACGAACACTGCCAGCAGCACTGTTATGCCTGAAGAATGCATCTGGCCGTGGAGAGGGTGGTATTGTGGTGTAGGAGCGCTGTGGAAGCCCACGGCCGAGAAGGCTTGTCCTTTCACTCATATTATGTTGGGCCCTCGAGGGCCGACCCAACCCAGTAAATTGGATGCCGTGACGCCGAAGAGTCGTTGGCGATGGCGGAGAGGTTACTGGAACGAGGTTCGAGGATTCATCGTCGGCATCGCCGTTGATTTGGCTGTCGGCCAGTGATCGCGAGGCAGAATGTGAACGGACCATTTTTGCAACTCAGATAATAAACATGATCCCTTTAAGTCGTACACCACCTGAGCAGAAATTAGCACACAAGACGAAACTGGGAACGAGTTCAAATAGCAGATCAGATGAGAAATAGCTGTGACTAACTAAGCCAAGGGTACAGCACCCGTCGAGACATGCCTCGTGCCCACTCACTGGTTGTAGCTTTTGGAATGTCTTTTGTGGCTTCAGTGTTAGCTGTTTGGCACGCCACGCACCAAGGTGAAGTGTTCCAAGGCTCGTCAAGATATATGGCGGGAGGAGGTTGGGGGGAGTAAACAGACACAATGTAGACAGCACTCACCGTGATAGATCCTGGGAGACAACCCAACGTCGACGGTCGACGGTGCTGTTGATATCAGCACTACTGAGGAAGCAGCCGAGAGGAAGAGGAGGAGGGCAGGGTTCGGGACATGGTCAACATATCATCTGATACCCTTGACTCCAGTGGTGCGTTGCTCCCAAGACGCTTGACTTTGTTTGTTGGAGGTCAACCGCGTCCGACTCCACTTTGCTGCTTGGCGTCGACGGAACGTCCATGCAACGCTGATTTTCCTTGATATCTCGCAAGAGTGAAGATCTGATTCGACAAAGAGTTGTGGCAGGTAGTTACATACTTCCACTCTTCTCTTACCAAGGTACTTCGTAGTGCTTTGTTCTTTTTACAGCTCATTTCCACAAGTTCAAACGTCAAGCGTGGTAGTACAGCCCTCTAAGAGTGTGGAAGAATTACTACTGAGTACGGCGGAGCATGGATCTATCAGGCACCATACTCCATGAACCAGGAAAACAGGCGCATGTATGCACAAGGCCGTGCCCACCATAACTGTGTGGCAAATGTACTGACAGCATCAGATGGGCGCCGCCTCGCGACTGTGCTGATCGGGAGATGCTGTTGCCTCACTAGCTGAAGCATGTAGTTGTGCAATAGTGCGCCAGTTAGCTACCCATTATTCTGCATAATGCCTGGTGTCTAGTCCGGATACCAGTATACACCAACAGGCCACTCTATGCTAATTCCCCAATATCCCTCTCGTACGCCTAGCAAAACAGCAAAGCCCTTTTGCCTCCTCGAAACATCCCTGATACTACTACTCATCAAAATTCTTGAACGCCTAAACTCTTCAAGGTGACTGCTTGGCTGACTGCATATCCATTTCTCCACAGTGGTGACCAGTCATCGCCTATCCTTTTGCACAGGGCTGTCAATGATGTTTCTTTTTGATATGATTTCTTCGTCCATCACCACCAGCTCCTTCACATGACTCAAGCAATGATGTCATTGGCCAATGCGCGCCTTTCCCAATTGGCGATAGCGGTAATCCTAGTATGGGAGACTGTATTCGCAATACAAGCTTGCATTCTCAACATTTGAGAGATGCAATTCATTCTGTCTGTACTCTGTAGATGTGAGTCGGATGCTCAGTTCTCATGCTGGATCTACAGCTGGGATGGTAAACGTGGACAAAAGTGACACACATGCCTGCCTCCCAGATGTCACGAGGATGAGAATGGATCTTAATCAAGAGTAGTATCTTGCCATCCCCATCTCATGAATTCGTTACCTCCCTCACACCACTCCTGGTCAAATTTTGCCGGCTCCTATTTTCTGCTTTCCATCAATCCAAGAATAATCCGCTCATTATAGCAAGCCTAAGCTCCACTTTGCCGGCAGCTTTATGCCGATCATGTCCACAGATCACTCCCTGGCCAGTGCTGTATCGGGTTTGTCGATGTCTCTCGAAGTGCACCAATTCATTCTTTTTGGAGACTCTATCACTCAGGGATCATCAGCCCAGGACGCAGGCTTTGGTTTTCAACCTGCGCTGCAAAATGGTATGTATGCCAGCCTAGACTGCTACTTGTTATGAGAAATATCAAGCCAAACCTCTCGGACGCGGAGCACTTAAGTACCACTCTTAACTGGCAGACTACATCAGGCGTCTCGATGTCATCAACCGCGGATTCAGGTATCGTCTTTTAAATTCACCCTGCAAACACCAAGTTTGTTTCATACTCTAACACGATGCAGCGGATATACGTCTCCCATGGGCTTGGTGGTTCTCAAACAGTTCTTCCCACCAGTCCAGAAGCAGCGAGTCCGGCTCATGGTAGATTTTCGCCCTGTTCCCATCTCTCTGTTGATAACTTAATGGTATCTAAACATGCTCTTTACAGACAGTGTTCTTTGGCGCCAACGACGCTGTTTTACCGCCCTATGACCAGCATGTCCCGCTAGACAGGTACCAGCGGTGCTTGAAAAGTATCATCACTGACGAGGCTGTGCGGGCACAGGGAACCAAGATCCTTCTGCTTACACCTCCACCAGTCAATGAATATCAGCTTGCTCTACGAGACCGGGAAAAAGGGCTCGCAACTCCCATGAGAACCGCAAAAAATACCAAACTATATGCTGACGCCTGTCGGGAAGTGGGAAAGTCGTCAGGCATACCTGTGGTAGACATTTGGTCGGCCTTTATGACGGAGGCGGGCTGGACCGAAGGCGAGCCATTGGCTGGTTCGAAAGACGTACCGCCTAATGAGAAACTCGCGTCGTTGCTGTCTGATGGTATGCGATGCCACGTTCTGCGTATTTCCCGTTGTTCCCCTGGCACATACTGAAGCGTGCAATAGGTCTGCATTTCAGCCCAGAGGGCTACAAAGTCATGTACAATGAGACTATGACAGTAATCCGGGCGAAATACCCTGAAGAAGCGCCGGAAAATTTGCCAATGCTCTTCCCTCCGTGGCAGGAAGCTCCTTCGGATAAAAATTAAGGAACTAGTTCGTTATAGGTCTATTAGTACTATACATACCTGATATCCTATATATTGCAAATACCACAGAGAAGTGAAATAGTATGTACTAGCTGAGCAAATGTTGGTATCATCATAGTACCACCTGGACGGGGATTTGGGATCCTGTACATGACAAACTGCTACGCCAGTGAAGCAGTGTTCTCGTCTTCCTCAATTAACTACCTGTTAGCCAGTTAGTTAGATGGCAGTAAGCTGAAAGAGAAATCCAGGCTGCCATAGCTAGTAACCACCTACAACCAGCCTTCAAGTTATCAAAGCTCACTCCCCAGCAGGCGTGATTGTTCAGGAAAAAGCCAAGCAACTGGCAAATGTGCCGCACTAAACCCAACTGGGGTCAATTCTCCATGTTCCGAGTTGAGTTGCAGTTCAGGTTCGTTGGAATTTCTGCCTCATCGTTTGCCAATCATGAGATACACCATTCACAATCCACCTCCCATCTTCATCATCAAATCAAACAATCTGATACAAGAGGAACACACACCTTCTCAGAGGGAGAAGAAGAAAGACATTCCAAAAGACACATCCCCACACACTCCCAAAGCTACTAGCCATTTGTGTTACTTCTTCGTTTCTATTACTAGTAGCCACAAGCTCTTTGTCTGATATTACACTTCTCCTGGTTGGCGTTGTAGCAGGCCCATCCATCTATCTCCACATCTTCTGAACCAACCCTTTTACCAGTCGTTGTCAAAGAAGAAACTCCCAGCGAACTACTTGCAGACTGTGCAAGTCATCACATTACCACCAGAAAAGCAACTCATTCTTTTTGACAACAAGGGCATCTGACTCTGAAAAAGGCTCACTTTCGTGACAGGCAACCTCAACGCTGATAAAATCTCCACCCCGCGCCCTCCAGCACCTTCGGTCCTATCTCTATCACAGCCTTTTACTCAACCTCTTCTCATTCGACGTTTTGTCCACCTCAAGAAGCCAGAAGACATTCACCGAGCCATTTGCCACTATTATCCCCGGCCTTCGACTACAATACAATACACCTCGACTTCAATCTAGCCCAGCCCCCTGTCGAGTGACTCAAGTCTGAAGTTTACATGGTATATTGCCCTTGTGGAGAGCACAGGTGGTTCCTCAAGTTCGGATTCTGCCTGGGTGGGCGGGGGCCTTCAGGCCATCTCGCAAAACTCGGTGCGAGCTCGTGACGCCGGCCGGTGGAGAATCAGAAGAATCACTCGGTGCCTGGGTACTGGTCTAAACAAGTGTGCAGACAGGCGTGTAAAAAGAGGTCGTCCCGTCGTTTCGTCGTTCACGGTTGTCCGATTCGGCAAGGATTCTCGGATGTTTGGGGGACTGCTCCGTCTCACTCCAACGATCCTCTTATCCTAGACGTGTCTCCGTGGCGTGGTGGCAAGCTGGCTATGGATGCGCAGTATCCTTTCGCGTCAAGGGAAGATATCTGGCGCGTACATGAGGAAATCAAGGATCTCTATGCAACCCAGCTGGAGCACGGAGAAAGGATCGCAAAACTGGAACGTCGCAGGGAGGACGATGCTCGCATGAAAAGTCTTTGGGCCCCATTCTCTCCTTTTCCATCTGCCGTGAGCAATCCCCAAATGCAAGGTAAGTCAGATCCACAAAAATCAAATAGAATATTTCTAACTGTAACTTCTCACTCTAGAATCCACGTACAACTCCCCATCCGAGCCATTCAAAGGATTCGACCAAGGACACCAGCACAATATGGCGAGCAATCTGGCCCTGGAAAGCGAGGAGGACACTAGGCGGGGTGCCTCGAGGGCGAATAGCGTACGGTTCGACGAAAGCTCCATGCACGGATACTATAGCCACGCCAACCGGTCAGTGTCTGAACTAGCTCCAGTGAGAACCGGAAGTGGGTTGGGAAGCCATCCACTCACCGAACGTTCATTGTCTCATCGCTCGGATGGTAACAAAAGTTCTTCTGGACAGTCACACCACACGTTCAGCCTCGACAATGCTCGGGCTGATGCCTCCACCACGGCTACAACCATGACCCCGCCGCCCGGAATTTTCATCCTGGGCCCGGTTCCATGCATTATCCGATGCTGGCTTACCACACACTTCTCTAACGACTCCTTACTCTATGCGGCGATTTGCAGTGGATCGTATTCTTCTGCAATCAGTCACCGTATGATCCAGACGTTGGGGTTTGAGAACGAAATGGCAGAAAAGGATGGCCTGCGGAGTATTAAGTTACCCGTCTACTTCCCAGAAGCTAGCGTCTGCCAGTCGTCGTCTCGTGCTGGAAGCCCCGCTCCACACCTTCCGGCCATCACCGTGCAATTTATGGTTCGCGAGACACAGCCAGCCGATGATAAAGCTGTCCAAATATTCATCGGCAGTGATGTTCTGCGCCTTCATAACGCGGATATCCTGCTGTCCCAAGACAAGCTGCTCATTGTAGACGATGAAAGGAATCGGATCTCCGTTCCACTCGTCCGCCCTGAGAATCATGAAGCGTTCAAGACATTGTCAACTGGCCCACAACCGCTTCTTGCGCCACTGCACGATACCAACGGCAATGGACACTTTCGCTTGGCCTCGCAGCACGAGAACAGTGATTCTGAGACGACAAGTAAACCCGGCACTCCAGCGCCGCAGAAATCGAGCCAGTTCAGCCTCCCACTTCGGACGTCAACTGACTCCATCCATACCCAACCAAGACGCACTGCCCATTTTGCAGCAGATGATAGCCCTGATAGAGCCCAAGTCAAGTCCTCCACTGGCGACAAAAACTCCGAAAGGTCTTCTAAGCCTGAAGGCACCGGTGTATGGGGACCATGGAGGCGTGAACAACCAGCCAACCAGAGCGAGATGGCACCCTATCTTGCTGCTTATCAGCGAAATGTCAAAACCCGTACCATGAAAGTTCTGAAACCGTCCAAGCCGCTTTCATCCTCGCGCCAAGTTTCCGGTGGCACTGCGTCATCTGGCGTCGAGTCATCCCCCGCCGACTCCCTGGATTCCGCCCACAAGGCTGAGCATGGCGACGCAAAGGCTGAAAATCCGTGGAAAAACAGAGCTCGGACGTCGAACCCTGTGGGCGGTGCCTCTGCGTTTGGCTGGCTCAATGCGGGACAGGGAAAGCCTACTGTCGGCAGTTCTGATTGACCATTGATTAATCTCGCATTAAAGAGGAACAAGCCAAACGGACGTTGAGCTCACAGCCCTTTGCCTCCAGCTGCATTGCTCATATTCTCACTGCACCTGAATGTGCCTGATAAGGCGGCTCCTTTGGAATTATTCTGCAATTGATGAGTTTTTTTATTCTTTCTGTGCATGGCCTGTTTTGCTGATGTATGAATGCTACCCACCCCTTAGCTGAAATATGCTGGAGTGGGCGGTAACGGAAACATTGTGCTGTAGCTAGTTGCCATACACACCTGGTAAGAGCAATCCAGGTGACAACGAAAATAAGAAATGAACAAATGAATATGCCGAAAACTGCTTTTTCCTGGCTTCACACGCTGTTGTGTGTGAAATGAAATTGATACAAGCTGCAAACAGAGCAAACAGGACAAACACCTGGTCCGCTTCCCCACACTGAGGTCGCCATTTCCCCGCTTTCCCCAATCCACAAGCCTAGGCTAGTTGTTCGGCGGTTTCTCGCCGGAATACATAAAGACCACCTCATTATCACCGTCTACATCCTGTCAAGCTTCTCCCTCTTGTGTTTGACCGTAATATGTTATTTGGAAGAATACCTCTGGCCCCAGTACATTCATTCTTCGCTCCCCCAACTAGAAGTCAAGTCCAGGTTCGGAGACTGAATTCGGTTGTGCACCAAGCCATGGCAACTTCGAAGAACGTCCGGATCCGTAAGTGCTGTGTTCTTTACGTTGGCGGTTTTTTAATGTTCCAAATGCAGTTACAATCCAACTGCTTACGAGTAGCCTTTCAGGGCACCGATGACTGTCTTGAAGCTGGTGCTGACTTGGAAATTCACAGGAAATCCGGCTCTGTTGTACGTATTCGTGTGCCAGTTCTCATACGCCTATAGCCTGGTTCGGGATTGCTGTCTAACGATTAGCTGTCGGGAATAGTATTTGTGATATCCAGGAACGTTTTCGGCCGATCATTTATGAATTCCCAAAGATGTAAGCTCCTCCAACGCCCTTCAGCCAAATTCATTCAAGACGAAAAGGCAGTGGCAAAATGGACCAATATTCAAATCAATTCCTCCGGCAAAAGCTCTTATATCATATCTAACGCAATATTCTAGGATATCTACCTCTCTCAAGATCCTCCGCGCATGCAAACCCCTCGGCATCCCTATCTACGTCACCACCCAAAACCGCGCCCGCCTCGGCAACACCGTCTCCGAATTCGCTCCCTTCCTCGACTCCTCCAGCCCCAATCTCCGCGCCGACTTCGACAAGACTCTCTTCTCGATGGTTACGCCAGAGATGAAAACCCTGCTGCCAAACACCGCTGCCACAGGCGGGAGCCAGGAGCCTCTCGATGTCATCCTGATCGGCATCGAGTCGCATATTTGCGTTACGCAGACGACGCTGGATTTGTTGGCGCTGGGTCACAGGGTGTACTTGGTCTGGGATGCCGTGAGCAGCTGTAATCCCGAGGAGAGGAATGTGGCGTTGGCGAGGTTGAGGGATGCAGGCGCGATTGTGACGACCAGTGAGAGTATTTTGTTCGAAGTTATGGGCGATGCGAAGAGGGAAGGATTCAAAGAAGTTAGTGGACTGGTGAAGGAAACCGGCGATGATACGAAAAAGGCCCTTGGGGCATTCTGCGCGAAAATATAGGAATCTTGTGGATACCTAAAGCAACTGTTACAGGATGTTGTCAAATGTGGTTGCTACGCATTCCGTGTGAATTAATAGAAATTCATTTATTTGAGGAACTATCTCTGAACGGCTTTCGTTATTGTTTTATGTTGAACACTGGGCTTTTTTTATTCACATAATTTTTGTTTTCTTTTTTCTGCGCATTGTCGCCCTCGGACATAATCCATGGAGACCGAGAGGCTCAAGGTTGATTTCTCATTTCGCAGACTAAAAACCCCTTGGTTTGCGCTTAGTAGAGCATAATGTTCGCGCGGCTTTTCATCCAATTATTTCTCGGCTCAGCCCGCGTGCCCTCGCGCAGAAGGTACAATTCATCAAGAAGCGTTGGAACAAAGCTACCAGGGCCACGGACGTGTTCCCTAGCAGCCGCATTCTCAGCGGCGATCTCAAACATAAGCACTCCGGCGAGAACAGCGAGAAGTTTATCAGTGCGTTCCACGGCAAGGAAAGCTGCTGCAACAAGACCAATAACGCATCCGGTCTGGATACGGGAAAGTTGTTAGAGCGGAAGAAATGCTTGAGAAAGGTGCAATTTGCTAGACAACTTACGCCTGTGACTTGTCCAAGATAGGGATGGCCGTTCTTTATTGCAACTGTACGAACGCCGTCGCTGAGAATGTCAACTTGTCCAGTCATAAGAACGATGTTTCCTACGTATTTCCATTAGCATTGTTCCTGTTATTCTTGTAATATTTGCATTGGTGCTTGTGGTGGAGCGCAAAGGACGACAATGGCAGCGTAGGGAATAAATGGTCAGCAAAACAATAGAACATTTCGCAACTTACGCTCTCTTAGGGAAAGGTCCCGGACCATTCCAACCTTTTCCTCTAAACTAAGCGTGCTTGGGCCGCTATCGACACCAATTTGCTTAGTCGAGGTACGTCCATAAATCTCCTTAATTTCGCTCTCATTGCCCTTGATGAGATCAAAATATCCTCCAGCCATGAGGGTTTTGACTGCGCTCTGGCGAATATCGGTCGCACCACCTCCAACTGGATCGAGAACCACCGGGCTGCCGTGTTGGTTATATGCTTGAATTGCTTGGAGGTAATTGTTGATACTTTCAGCATTGAGAGTGCCCATATTGATTAATAACGAACCACCAGCTCGCGCGAGATCTACAGCTTCAGCCCCGTAGGGTGACATAATGGGAGAAGCACCACTAGAGATATTAGAATTCGGGATCCTCAGAGGCAAGTTAGGAACTTTGGCGTAGAATTGGATGTCTTACATTTGTAAAGATACGTTGGCGGCAAAGTTGGCGACCACATAGTTAATCATGCTGTGGACCAAGGGCATTTGCATCGCGACTTTGTTCACGACATTGATGGAATGGTCTAGCAAATAGGAAAGTTCATCCGCACGAGGTTCCGGTGGGATGGTCGCGAAGGATGGATTTTTGACGATTGTCTTGGAAAAAGCAGCTGAAGCCTTTTGGGGATCTGGAGCTGCCATAATGGCGCTAACGATGGCGACGCCGTCAAGGCCCTTCCTCAATCCTTGGGATTGATATATCACTCTCTGGACGTTGCCCAAATTAATGCCGCCGATGGCAACAGTGCCGATCTTCTGAGGAAGCGTTGACAGGTAATTCAAAATGCTCTTCACACCAGCAGTGCCAATGATTGACTTTGTATCAGTTTTACTAAACCCGTCAGTTTCCCCAAGTTCGAAGAGACAGCGGTTAAAGGGGACATACGTTGGTGTCGCAAAGACGGTGCCAATCCCAAGATAGTTGGCTCCCTTTTTTACAGCAATTTGTGCCTCCTCGACAGAGCATACTGTTGCGCCAATGAGGGTGTTTTTCGGGAGCAATTTCCGCACTTGTTCTACATCTGTCAAATGGATAAGCAAAATGTATGTTGATAGTGATGGCTTAGATTCCATACCCATATCATCTTGCCCAATGTGGACTCCTTCAGCACCCACTGCAAGGGCCACATCGACTCTATCATTGATCACTAAAGGAACATTGTAGGCTCTGGTGATATTGTGTAGTTTGGCAGCTGTCTCAATGAGGACACCGGTGTCGGCATGTTTATCTCGATATTGCACAATGGTGACTCCTATTGAACATAAGTATTGTGTTTCCTTAAGATGAGAGACCTGTCGCTGTCACATCTCTTACCCCCTTTGATTGCCTGCTCAACCACCGTGCACAAATCCCTATCACCCAGGATTTTGGGTGTTGAATCAGTGACAAGGTAGAGCGAAAGGTCAATAGGCATATTGTCTGCAGGAAACAAGACGTAATGTGGGGATTTTGGGCTGGAGAGAGTGACCACAAAAAAAGTGAAGAGTGCAAAGTTTGGCGCTTTGTAAACAAAAGGAAGAAAAGGGACGCGCAGGGTTAGAAGTGGGTTGAGGCTCTAGAGATAGTGCCAGTCAGCAACAATTCAAACCCAGCCCAACTGACAGCACTGCATTTGTTGCCCAGGGGGCACAGAGGAAAATAAGATAGCCAGAAGAGCTGTCTGACAGGAAGTTGTTGAACATACCTATGTAGGTAAATTAAATTCAATATGAATGGCAATCAAGTTGCCCGTTATTACAAGTGATCTTGGGTATAAACTCGAGATTCCAGGACGAGACCACAGCCCACTGCCACTTCAAAACTCAGGGATAGTCAGAGAAGACGCACTTGAGCTCAACCAGGAAAGGAAAATAGAAGACATCAAAAGGATTTGTGTGGTTCTTATCGTCTTTTAAAGAAGATCGTCGTACAGGGTACAGACCTCAGAGAAAGTAGTATAGTACAGTACGTCTCCCCCAAATTGGGTCGTAGCGAATGAAGAGAAAGCGCAAGGACCGCACCCGCGCCGAGTCAGCTGCTGGATGCGAGTTGAATGCCCAAGAAGCACTTCGTGAAAAGGAATGGAGATTGTGCTGTTCCACCGTTGATGGATTTGGTGACTTTTTGGTCCCCCACGCGAGAAGTGAGGTGCGCTAGATTAGATTAGATCAATCTTATCAATCATATCATTCACGTGACTGTTATATCAAAAATACTGTTCACGTGATCTCGGCTTTATCTCGGAGTTTCTTTTTCCGCGCGGATTCTTACGTAAGCTGCTGAAATTTTCTGTTTTCGTTACTGTTTGCCTGATACGACGCCGAAGAACGATAATTTACGAGTTCGACGACATCCTTTCTTCTTCTTCTTCTTCTTCTTCTTCTTTCTTTTCTCTCCATCAAACCTCTCCGGTTCCACGCCATCAAATATTTATCGAAAAGCACCCCATTTCCCACTCCATCTTGTCCAGTAAAACTACTTCATTTGATTGATTTGGTCTCCTTATCCCGAACTCGCCAATTTTCTATCATTTGGGGATCAGTTCCAACCCGTCAGACCTCGCAGTGAGACCGTTTGGCTTCCTTTCCCTCCCAGAGCCGCCGAGCATATTCGAGCGACTGTCTATGTATTCGCCCTACGTCAACGCTTTCGAACACCACCTGCCGCTCAAGCTGCAACCTTTTCGCCCTGTGCGAAAACCTTGTAGTTACCATTCCAGATCTTGTGGTTGAGAATTGCTCCCCACGTCGCCAGTGAACCTCCCCCGAATCAGAAAAAGGGAATTATACCGTCTCCCACCATATTATAGACTATCTGCCATTTCTACTACGCATGTCTTGTAGTAGCAACCGCATCTTTCATTCTCTCCGAGTTCCTTGCCCCTTGCGTCCGCAGCCAATAGCTTTTTAAGACCCAATCAACCCCGCCGTCCGTCAACATGGCTACTGTCAACATTCGTCGGGTAAGTTAACTTGCCCTTTTTCTTTTCTCTTCTATTCAAGAGTTTGGCTAACCGTTTTCTTATCATGTAGGATGTTTCCGATCCCTTCTATCGTTATAAAATGGAACGCCTGCAGGCTAAAATCGAAGGCAAAGGAAATGGTATCAAAACCGTTGTTGTTAATCTGAACTCCGTTGCCCAGGCGCTCAGCCGTCCTCCAGCATGTAAGTCTATCGTAACTGTAACCGGACCCTGAAGATATGCAAGGTCTAACGCTCAATAGATTTAATCAAGTACTTTGGTTTCGAACTTGGCGCACAGGCCAATCCCAAGCCAACCGACGACCGTTGGATTATCAACGGTGCTCATGATGCTGGCAAACTTCAGGATTATTTGGACGGATTCATTTCTAAATTCGTCCTCTGCAAAAAATGCAAGAACCCTGAAACTGACGTCGTAATCAAAGACGCACGTATTCTCTTGGATTGCAAAGCCTGCGGCGAACGCTCCGAGGTCGATGGCCGCCTTAAACTTAGTACTTTCATTTTGAAAAACCAGCCAAAGAAGGGAAAGAAGGACAAGTCAACTAAGAAAGCCCGACGCGAGAGGAACAAGGAAAAGGCAGAAAACGGAGAGAACGGAGAGAACGGAGAGATGAACGGCAGTCCGGGAGACAGCCCTTCTGAAGGGGACGAAAACGGTGACGTGGCAGTGGAAGCCCACAGTGATGACGAATTTACCCGTCGAATCAACGCCGAAGCCAAGGAAATTGAGCAAGATGACGAGATTGATGATGACCAGTGGGCTGTCGATGTCTCTGAAGAAGCTGTCAAGGCACGCGCAAAGGAGTTGCCGGATGACCTCAAACGCTCGCTAGTCTTCGATGACGAGGATGAGGGTGAAGGCGAGAACGGCGCCAGCAGTGCTTATGACCAACTCGGCAGCTGGATTGTTAGCGAAGCTGAACAATCCCAAAAGGGAATCTCTGACGTTGGCGACGTTGACATCTACATGAAGGCTAAGGAACTTGGCATTGAATCGAAGCACAAGACCCTTACAGTCCTTGCTCAAACTATCTTCGACGAAAACATTGTCAAGCAGATCCCAGCTCGTGCAGGAATGCTCCAGAAGGTATGTCTTAATCGTTTTAATACTTGACCGGACGTTCTTATTCTAACCACTATCCTAGATGATCACATCTGATCGCCACATGAAAGCTTTCCTGGGCGGCACCGAACGTTTCGTTGGAAAAGAGCACCCGGAACTCATTCCACAAATCCCTGCGATCCTCCTTGCTTATTACCAGGAAGATCTCGTCTCCGAGGAAATTCTCAAGAACTGGGGCTCCAAGGCCAGCAAGAAATATGTCGACCTACCTACCAGTAAGAAGGTCCGCAAGGCCGCAGAGAAATTCCTTGAATGGCTTGAAACCGCCGAAAGCGAGGACGAAAGCGAGGAAGAGTAGATTTCGTTGATGATTCCGGGTACGTTTCTGAACTAGCTTGACTACCGGGTCTTAATCAGATCCGGATCCTTACTTTCGGGTATCTTTCTGTTTTTTTTTATTGAAGTCGTCAACTTATTCTTATTCGCTCTTTAAAACATCATGTATGCTTTATACTTGTTAGGGCCAAATTGAATATCTCCTCTTCGCGTTCTAAAACAGTTTTCCTTAAGGACTCTTCACCCATCCACCATTACCGATTGCTAGAATAAATACAATTCGGTTTTCAGCTCCCCGTTACTTGCACAACGCCTCGGCATATCAGTTAAGCCGAGAAAGGGTTGGTATTTCCTGTTAAGAGTATTAAGCAACACCCAGGTCACTCATGTCCATCTTAATTACAACTAGACGCGTAAATACCAAAACCAAAGAATTGTCCAATGAGTTCAACACTATATTTCGTAGCTACTTCAAAATACCGCCTCAGCGAACCGTAGCTGGCCGAGTTCTTGAATCCCACCAGCTATATCCGATAGCCTAGCATCCATTTTCCTCACCACGCCGAACACTTCCTCCTTGCCGTTGTTTACATTTCGAGCCTGTCCGCGCTCGAATACGAACCACGTCAGGTCCGCGTTCCAGGTATCCATTGCACGAATGGCGGCGTTGACGTCAACTTGGGTCGTCGAGCTATCAGGCTCACCTTGCGCGCATTGGTCCGCGTTGCGCCAGGATTGCGAAGAGTAGTAGTCTGGGTAGAAGAATGATATCCACGTCCCTAGACATTGACAGATTTCATCCCCGATATCTAGTGGTAGACGGACGTGCGAGAGGATGCTGGTGAAGAGGGATGTTAAAGCGCTCCAAATGTTATGGTGTGGAGTGAATGATTTGCTAGCGAAATGTGGTAGGGGTGGAGGGCCGTGTGACCTGGTGGAGGTTGGTGTAGAAATTGAACTGATCGTGGCTGCAGCAGCGTTCGTGAGGCTGAGGTGCTCAATTTGAGGGATTGATGTGGCCGGATCGAGTTCTTGCGTTTGAGACTGTGTTAGAAGTCGTTGTTTATGCCTTTCAAAGGCCAATTGCGCATCGTGTTTGACCAACGCCCAGCATTTGGAATAGATTTGCTTCCACTTTGGGAATTCGTGCTCTATCCGTGACGACATGAAGTCCCCTGCTCCTTCACACATCGCAGCAACTGTTTTACAAGACGCAACAACGACGTAGGTTTGTTCCTGGATGTTTATTTCATTAGAGCCAGTTGAAGTCCGCGAGGTCGGAATAGTCAAGTCCAAAGATGCAGAAGTTGCTGACGCTAAGATATGCGGGGACGCGATCCGGGCGCTGACAGAGGGCCATATATCGTTTATGAGGGGTAAGAAACTGTTTTCATCTGGTGCAAGAACGGCCATGGCACGAGATAGAATAGATAATAGCGAGCGTCGCAAATGCGGAGATGGCGAAGAAAGATGTGGCGGTATGGATTTTATAATGCTTAACAGGAGGTTATGCGGTTTGCTAAGGACTTTATTATCATCGTCGTGTTCAGGCGGCTGGTTTTCTCGAGTATCGGATTCTTCATCTCCCTCGTCCGGTTTTCTGTTGTGAAGACTTCCTTTCCACGGTTTCTTGGGGTGAGGTTCAACAGCTTCAAACCGTTCCGCTTCGTGGGAATCATGTTTAGCACGCCGTTCACGAAGTCTTTTGAATTCACTTGCCACTTGGGGGATTGTAGCGGGTTTGTACGGCTGCTTTCCATGTGTTGTCAACTCTGGTTGTGTGTCACTTGTAATGCGAAGAGCGCCTGGTGACTTAGCACTTTCGTCGACGATAGTGCCCAACACTGCGAAAAGCAGTTCGACCAACTTTGGATAACCGTGGAAGGCATCAAGGACAGAGAATATAGATCCGATCAGGTCATCCAAGTAGGGTATCAAGCGTGCACCGCAAAGTCTAATCATCATTAACAGCACCTGTGGTGCTTGAGGAGAGATATCAAAAGTATTAAACTTCATGCCAATTGAATTAATAAGATAATCAACATTTTCGATGAGCATCGTACTCGTATCAACATATCCGCATGCGTGTGTCATGACGTTCAGGCAGATCATGGCATGGTTCTGTACACTTGGATTGCTTGAACCCATGAGCTGTAGTACTGGATATAATACATCGATGAGCTCAGGACGGAATGACTCGCCCAGCTGCCGCGCTTGAAGAGCCACAGCCTCCAGCGCAAGTGCTGCAATCCGCCATTCTTCAGGAGTGGCTGTGGGAAGTTCAAGAAGTATCGGCAGCGAGATAGAGTAGAGTTCCTCTGTTAAACAAGCTTGCAAATCCAAAGAACCAGGGCTGTCCAAATCAAGCATATCGTCAAACGATACGTCATTCGCTGCCCTATTACTCAGGAGTGATAACGTGACCCAAAACGGAGCCGCCGCCGGCGTATTGGATGAATTGTAGAGTCTACCTAACATCGACTTGGCCAAGGATAGAGATTTGTCACTGTGGCTAAGCCTTTTGATCATACCATGCAGCTCCGAAAGCGTGCCTTTCTGACTCCTGTGGTCAAGGAGCACAGCTGGAAACGAGTGAGCTCCTGTCGTATCCCCCAGGACAAATTCGAGGTTCGTGTTTGAAGCAGCGGGTAATTGCTGAGGGGTTTTTGAGGACGACTGAGCGGCAGCGGCGACACTTTCACACAGACTGGTCACCAGTGTTTCATCTAAGATTTCTGAATTCAAGTGAGTTTCGGCAGAAACCTGGAACGCGACGGAGATATATTTGATAGCTCGTTGCTTAGCCAAGTCATCATTCGATTGCATGACTCTAGGAAGCGCAATTATCCAGGCGTGTAGCCTTGATTTGAGGTTGTTTGCGACAGACTCAGACGACAGGATCAGTTGCTTTAGAGCAACAAAAGCGTCGCTTCCGTCTTCAGGCTCGGCGAGAGCGATTATGGTTTCAACCATCATCGGTAGCGAGTCCGCGAGGGAGGTTGGGCATCTTTCAATTACCATAAGGCAGAGATCTAACATTGAGCGACGGACACGCAATTTCTCGTGAGTTCTGAGAGGGATGATATTTGCCAATGCCAATTTAACTTGCGATGCCGTAGCTTTGAGCCATGAATCGTCGAGTACCATACCATCTGCTTCATCCCGTTTCATTGGTTTTTTCTCTGGTATATTAGCAGATGAAACAGTCTCGTCGTTCAGTACAGTGTCTAAAATCATTGTTAAAATATCCAAACAGCACCCAAGAAGTTTGAAAGAACGGCGGGTTTGGGTTGTGGGGCGCAAAGTCTTTGTTAGTGTCGAGACTGTTCTTGGTAATAGACTAGCTAGAACAATTCGATCCGTGATACGGGATTGAAGCGACTGTAGCGCAATTGCAGCAGACATTTGAACAGCATCGGAGGGGCTATCCGAGATTCCCTCAAGTAAGACATAAACAGCGTGGTCGACTATCGTAGCAGTGCCGATCTCATTAAATACTGTGGACGCAGCTCCCCCTTGAAGCATGGTACAGAGAGCGCCAATACAATCAAAAGCCGCCACGGTCAATTCCTCTGACTGAGGCATAGTAATGTCTTGAGCCTGACCCTGGGAAGGCAACCCTCCAGCCAAAATCGTCAGTAGTATCATCAGCTGCTTCCCCATCGGCGCTGATAGCTTTTGACGCCATCCTCTCTCAATCAGAAGCTGCAGAGACCTGACAGTCAATTCGACACATCTAACGGATAGATTCTGTGTCTGGTTAAAAATCTGGGAAAGGGGAAAGAAGGCATATTCTGCAAGCTTCTCATCCAGCGATTCTTTGTTGGCAATTTGCGTTAGTACACTGTGGACTCCTTCCAAGGCTCTTAGAACATCCCGAGAATGCGCAAGGTTGCCTCTAAATTTCAGTGCTACTGAACTTAGTTCAACGCAAGGAGGACGAAGCTTTAGCAGCAATTAGCAAGCCTCTGCATAATCTAGAAAACGACGTCGTGCCATGGTCACAATACCTTTTGGAAAGCTTCTTGCCGCATATTATCCATCTTGTTAAAAATAGGGGAGACTTGAACGAATATTGAGATTTACTCCATCCAGGCGGTTCAAAGAGTTCAGCAGTCCCATTGCCAACCCAGTGCCTTGCTCTCCCGTCAGGATTGTCGCTATCAAAAGCTTCCAGGATGCTGTGAAGTCAGTGTCGCCGCCTTCGCTTATATAATCAGTTCAAAGTTCCAAGAGCCGCAGGGGCCTCCTGGGCTAAACTATCTTCGGTTAGCATCGCCACTCAGACTTGGCATGAACCCGAGAAACTGATTGGCCGCCTCGACGTCAGACATCAACCTCCAATGTCTGGGTGCCAGCCAGCTACTACACAACGAATCCAGATGTGCGCGATATGCCACAAGCTATCTGCCTGTCGAAATAAACCATAATTGTATGAATTCCGAAAACGGTGTATGTTTTCTCCTGGCTCTCTCTCGATTTCTTGTCCTTAGTACGGGATGCGACGCCCTGCTCAACCTTGAGCCACCGGGTTGTCTTTACAGCACCACGTTTCAGTCAGGAGCCATACAGCGACGGCTGCAAGTTTCAGCAATGCTCTTATGAACGTGTGCAAAATTACTCTCTTGTTTTCGGATCCCCTTCGGTTACCATGAGTGTTTTTTCTACCCTGCTGGCCAGAGCCATGCTGGATACACGCCTCAAACTCAGGACTAAGGGCCAGTACCTGGTTTCTTCCAAGGCCAAAATTCACCAAATTGAGAAACAGACGCGAGCAAGGAGCCTCATACTCGAATAAAGCAGCGTTGCTTCTCTGAAGACTATACGGATGTCCTTCTCGCTCATCCACAAATGGTAGATGCTAGCTTTCTATCAATAGCTTTATATCACTGATAGAATGCTGTTCGCTCCTGCTACCACCTGGCTAGAATGAAGTAGGCATGCAATGCCTTGCCCTTCAGGCCCCAAGCATCTCTTTGTCTTGGGTGTGACTCCTCAACAGCTGCTTGCACGTGCTCCTTCACATCGCAAGTCTGCCTGTTCTGTCAAGCACGTGCCCAGGGGGATGACGTACTTACGTTCTCGGATAGGGAATATCTCTACTTTGTTGGGGAGGATTGGGCTTATGTTCAATTCCTATCCTGGAAACCCATCTCATTTCTCCGGGAGACACCGGCTCTGACTTCCAGATTGAGCCAGCGAGCCAGCAAGGAGCACTGGCTTCTCACCCCTTCGGGAAGTATCGAACTGCAAGGTTGCCAGCTCATCTTCTTTCCAATTTCAGCAATCTGAAGCCCAACCAAAACAACTGCTGCTCACGTGCTGTTTATGGCCTGGCTATAAATTCACCACCCGTTGCCCCTCTCTCACTTTGTTTCCTTCTTTTCTTTCGCCTCTCCGCCTCTGTTCCTTCGTTTCAGCTTCATTCTTCCTGTCTTTTGCTTTGCTTGTTCGTCCCAGGCTTGCCAGACCAGTCGTTCTAGTTGTCCAACATATTGCTTACTGGCTTAGTGCTTGCTTTGTTCAGCCATGAAGCTTTCCACTGTGCTCTCTCTTTCTCTCTTTGCTGCCACTGCATTGGCACAGGACATGGGCCCAGTTCTCGGTCTTCCTGCATGCCCTGTAAGTGTATTCTGGTGGACTGGGTCACAATTTTATTCTTGTAACGAACACTAACAAGATCCCAAGAAAAACTGTCTTTGGTCAACTCTGGGCAAAGATGAATGGGGCTGTAAACGCACCGATACCAAGTGTCTCTGCAGCACTGCCAAGTACCATGTTGAGCTCAAAAAGTGTTCTGTTGCCAAGTGCACCACCACTGAGACCAAGCTGCTGCTCGAAGTTTGCAGAAACTACTGTGAACAGGCCGGTAGGTCACCTATGTCTTATCCCCTCCTTTGTCTTTTATATAAACTAAATTATACACTAGGTGTTCCGTTGCCATCTGCGCTCGAGAATTCGCTGCCCCCGTCTCCTGACTATCCATTCCCGAGCTTCACTACCACTGGTGGTCTCCCGGATCCTTCCCCCACCATCACTCATCCCAACTACCCTTACCCTTTTCCCACTGCCCCGTCGTCTACTTTTTATGGTCCAACTATCACTGTGGTTCTCGTTCAAAAGTCTTGTGCTGCAAATGGCCACGCAACCTCTCGGCTGGCTCAACCATCGTTCAACAAAAGCTCCACTGTTGGTTACCTCGAACCGGCGATTAGTGTTGCACCGACGCAGACCTCTTATGTTGCGACTGGACGGATTCCATTCATCACAGCGGCAAACACCACGTCAATTGCTCTGATCAACACCACAGCATTGACGCCCTCTGAAATCCAAACATCCGACGCCAGCAACCCAATGTCTACCTCGTCAATCATTTTCGATGATGACCCACCGGCCATCATTCCGATTATCTTTGAGTCATCCCGAATTCGGCCAGAAGAACCGGCTCATAGTAGCACCATTTATGCGCCACAGACTTCGACGATTACTAGGACGGTGCGGGGACCTACCTCTATCAATTCTGCCCATATTCCGGAGACAACTGCACCGCATAACTCCAATGGTTTCATAAACACTCAAGTGCATGCAATTGCCGTTGCTGCTGGGCTCTTTGCCGCTTGGCTCCTTGCTGCTTTCCTCTATTGAACGGTAGCTCGGTATGATCTCAGTCCACCATGCAAATACGGTTATCCGAACTAACACACTTGAAGGCAACAATGCTCATTGTCACTCCTTTACCCCGTTTCAATCCACTGACAAAAGGGCTCTGGTATATGGAGTATGGCTTAACATTCGGTGCAGGTTAAGTCTGGGGACATTGTGCATGGATATTAAATGATTTTATCAGCGCGTTCTTTGACATGTTTGAGCCAACCATCTGAGTGGAAAGTTGACAAGGAAAAAAGGTAACAGAAGGAAAGCATACAAACATGTTCTTTAGTTTCAGTTAAATGAAATGAAAACGCCTCGCAACACAAGATCTCTCTCTGAATAGATATTCCTTTAAATTCAGCCTGTAAACTCGCACTATCCTAACTTCCCGCAGCCAGCCAGGGTATATCTTATAGCCATATACTACCTATTCCATCAGCGGTGTCGCCGGTGACCCTGATTGTAGTTGAATGATACGCAGAGATTGCCGAGATGGAAGGCGGCCTCACCCAGACATTATACCAACCATTCGGAGACTGTAAACATGCATAGGCATGAGGAACCAATAGATCAGCTGATAATTTTGTCCAGTATTCACTGCCATGCTCCAATCCGTCAAGGCGGCCAAGTTCGTCTCCCTGGGACCCCAACCGGGGATAGACCAGGTTTACATAGCCACTGTGCCAGAGGTCAGGCTCCGGCGGGTGCGGGGCCTGGTTTACCACACTGTCAAGGCTTTCTGCATCTACGTGCACGCAGTACAAATACCTGGGAGCGATGTCCGTCATGGTTACGGGTAGCTCCCCATGTTTTTCTGCAGAACTTTGCTGCTCGGCTTTCGCCTCGTCACTCTCTGCCCATTTCAGAAAAATGTGACCGACCATGTCAACATTAGCACCATCCAGAATTTTTTTATCCTCAAATACAGTCCATTCCAATTGCTTTTGCAAATCAATGGCGCTTTCCCTTTGCAAGTGGGCTTGGGCCCGTTCCTTTAGAATTGACAGGAACCTCTCCCAAGCAGTGTCATCGTCGTAAGTGCAGCGGTAGATTACGAAGCCCCACTTGTTATGTTTTCCTCGATCCAGCAGCTGACGGATCCGTTTTGATGACGGGCTGATAACGTGACGCTCTCCGCTTAGCACTGTCTGTCGGCGTCGGACGCGGGTAGATGACCTATCTCGGATTATTGTTGACGCTTTGTAGGGGTTGCTTGTGGTCTGATGATAGGCGGATAAGCGAGGTCCAGCCAACGCGAGTTTTAGAGAACAAGCATTGATCGGACGGTCCAGCCAGAGGTGTCGCGCTAAAGGAGTAAAGGCGCCAGTTAATCGACTGGAAACAATGCCATGGGATATCAATCTGCCGGGAATCATGGACGGTGTGCGAAGCCGATTGCTCCAGCGCTCCCGGGAGAGCTTTAGATCTTCAAACAGCAAGGATAGAGGCAAGGCACAATCAATGCCTTAAAACATAAAAGAAAGCATCTGAAATTGGCTTCATGGTCAAAAACTTCCTTTTTTGAAGGCGAGGTCTACAAAATCGACTCGGAGTACGGATCATAGTTCATCCGCGAGTGCTCGGCTGTGGTGCCACGTGACGTAATTGGCGGAACGCGACGATGAGCCGACGACGCGATCCAACAGCAGAGACGCGGATTGCTGCCTTCACTGTGGTTGCCTGTCTCATACATCCGATCGTGCAAGATCCGGGGATATATTAAATAATAAGTCTCTTCGGTCGGAACTCACCTCTCCAGATGATATCGCGATTGTCGAATTTCTTCCTCTCTGGCTTTAAGGCAATTGACGCTCGTCCATAAGAGCGACGTTCTTTTCAGACCAGAATTGCGACAAATGTCAATTTGCGCAACTTCTAGTCAATGAGCTACGCCGCACAGATTCCAATCTCGCCCTTGTCGTAGAGCGTCTTCCCCGGCAAATGCAATCATTTCGCTTGTGCTTGACACGACCTAGTTCAACTTCAACACAATCGCTGTTCAGACCACCAGCCTCAGTCCGTGCCTATTCACTATCATACCTTGTTGCTCAACGTGGAGGACATAGCTTGACCGCAGCGAATATGGCACAAAAGGGCGGAAGAAGGCAGACAACTTTGGGGTATGTGTTAAGGCGAATACCTTGTTTCCCGGTCATCGCAATGGCTAACATTCAGCTACCTTGCATTGCAGGAAGTTCTTCGGTGGAAATGCGACAACTGTTCCTGAGCCCAAAAAACAATCTGCGCTCCCATTTTCGTCACAAGCTAGTACCACATCAAATGAGGCAGAATCAGCTAAAAATGGACGGAATAAAAAGGGTGAAGATGTTGACATGAAAGATTCCGAGCTACCGACAGGAAACGGCCCCGTAACCCCAAAAAGGGACACTGAGGTTCCTCCAATGCCCCCCTCCCCTGGAGCACCAAAGGTGGATTCAGACGACGAAATTAAGTCCGAGAGTGCAAGAAGTGAAAGCGAGTCACCAAGTGCCGGTAAGTTGAAGCGGCAGAAGGATTTTATGGCTGATGAGAGCGATGGAAACGAGAGCGAACCAGTTACAAAGCGACGAAGAGGGGTACAGAAGTCCAAGACGGACGGTTCCGCATCAAAGCCTGAAACTGGAAGCAGAACCAGAAAAACCTCACCAAAGAAAAAGGGCCGTACGGCTGCGACGAAGACAGCGGAGCCAAGCGACCAGGCGACTGTTGAGCTCGAATCTTTAGCATCGGACCAAGAAGATTTACTTTCAGAAAGTAGCTCGGAGGACCTTGATATCACCCCCGCGAAGGAGGAGAAGAAAAAGAAAGCCGCGTCAAAGCAAAGGCAAAAGGTACAAGTGACCCTGAAAAACAGCGCGAACGACCCATACCCGGACTGGAAGGCGGGAGACCCTGTTCCTTATGCCGCTCTATGCACCACGTTTTCCTTGGTAGAAATGACTACCAAGAGATTGGCTATTCTCGCTCACTGCTCTTTGTTTCTTCGACAAGTCTTGCGATTGACTCCCGGAGACCTGCTACCTACTGTCCAGCTTATGATCAACAAGCTAGCTGCTGATTATGCTGGAATTGAACTGGGTATTGGCGAGTCGCTGATTATGAAGGCCATTGGCGAATCTACTGGGCGCAGCCTTGCCGTCATCAAGGCTGATCAGCATGAAATTGGGGATTTGGGCCTGGTTGCTGCCAAGAGTAGATCAAACCAGCCGACGATGTTCAAGCCCAAGCCATTGACCGTGCGAGGAGTCCACGAAAGCCTTTTGGCGATTGCGAAAATGCAGGGCCATGGCTCACAGGACAAGAAGATTGGAGGTATCAAAAAACTACTTTCCTCCGCTGACTCCGCTACGGCTGGGAAAGGGTCGAAGGGAATTGACATTACGAAGAACAAAGGCGGTCCAAGCGAAGCCAAATATATTGTCCGGTTTTTGGAGGGAAAACTGCGACTAGGACTTGCAGATAAGACTGTTCTTGTTGCTTTGGCACATGCGATGGTGGCTCATGAAAGTGCGTTGAAGGGAAACAAAACTCCTAGCACCGAGCAACTGGCAAAGGGTGAAGCTATACTGAAACAAGTATATAGGTGAGTGCAAGCGAGTTCGACAGTTAGAAATCTTTCTAATTTACATCTTCCAGCGAGTTGCCATCCTATGAAGTTATCATCCCCGCGATGCTGGAGCATGGAATATTTAACCTCCAAAACAACTGCAAGTTACAACCAGGTGTCCCCTTGAAGCCCATGTTGGCGAAACCTACGAAATCCATATCCGAAGTCCTCGATCGCTTTGAAGGCAAAGACTTCACCTGCGAATACAAATATGATGGCGAGAGAGCCCAGATCCACTACGTATCAAAGGATTCAATCAAAGATTACACTGCTACAGCCGGAACCTTGCAAAAGGATGGTCAAGGCCTCTGTGCTATATTCTCCCGTAATTCTGAGGACCTATCCAAAAAGTATCCGGATGTTCTTGATAAACTGGAATCTTGGGTCAAGCCAGGGACCAATAGCTTTGTTGTGGACTGTGAAACTGTTGCGTGGGATCTAGAGAATAAGAAACTCTTGCCATTCCAACAGCTTATGACACGAAAAAGGAAAGACGTCAAGGCCGAGGATATCAAAGTGAGAGTCTGCATATTCGCATTCGATATCCTGTTCTTGAACGGCGAAGTAAGTGGTTGCTCTCATGATATGCTTTGTGGCCGTATGAGCGCTAATATTCACCTTCTTTCTAGCCTACCGTGAAAAGGACGCTCAGGGAACGACGTGCACTGTTGCATGAAACATTCATTCCGACTGAAGGGGAGTTTGCATTTGCTCAATACGGAAACACTAGTAACGTGGAAGAGATTCAAACGCTCTTAGATGATAGCGTGAAGTCTTCCTGTGAAGGCCTGATGGTTAAGATGCTTGATACCGAAGAGAGCGGGTATGAACCTAGTAAACGGAGTCGCAACTGGCTCAAAGTATGTGCATTCTATGTGCCTTCATTGACGGTACTACTGTGACACGGTTATTTGCTAACTTTGCCCCAGGTTAAAAAGGATTACCTTGCTGGCATCGGCGACTCGCTGGATCTCGTCGTCATCGGTGCCTACTTTGGCAAAGGCAAACGTACTTCAGTCTACGGGGCTTTCCTTCTCGCCGCGTATAACCCTAACACAGAAAACTACGAAACAATATGCAATATTGGCACCGGCTTCTCTGACGCCTTGCTAGAAGAGCTTTATAATACCCTGAGTCCCCTCGCCATCTCCAACGCAAAACCGTACTACTCACATTCTTCAGTCCCCAAGGATCAGCCGGATGTCTGGTTCGAACCTCGCCTGGTATGGGAAGTCAAGGCGGCCGATTTAACCATCAGTCCACGATACAGGTGCGCTAGTGATGAAGTTATGGGAATGGCGGGCGCGGGAACAGATGGAAAAGGCGTCTCGCTGCGGTTCCCTAGGTATATCAAAGCAAGGGACGATAAAAAGCCGGATCAGGCTAGTACCACGAGGATGGTGGCAGAGATGTATAGAAAGCAGGAGAGCGTGGCGAAGGAGGACAAAGGGAAGGGCGTTGATGATGATTGGGAGTATTAGGTGTGGCTGTTGTGTCTTTGTGGACATTTCTACTCAATTCTCTGTATGGTGGAAAGGCGTACCATTTTCCTAGATATAGGCGAGTCATGGTTGGTCCCTGTGGTACTCCGTGTATGAGTACGTTTTATGAGTGTTTAAACTGGACTCACCCAGTAAAGGATATGCCGAACTACAACGAGCTCATCGCACAAAATTCTAAAATTAGGTGCCGTAGAATAACAGTGTAATCAAGTTATAACAGACCACTGTAAGGATAAGAAATTGCCCACCAAGACAAGTAGCTCCTCGAAGGACTACCCTCCATGCAAAACTGCTAAGTTGAACATCATGAAGAGCAAACAAGTAAAAACGCTCCGAGAAACTGAGAGGACGAATCATGGGGTCAAAAAAGACCCCGAAGAAAAGTTCAATAATATACAGTAATGCGATATGGAGCAGAAAGGTGTAAAATAGAGGTATGGGGGAGGACACAAGAGAGCTCTGAGCGAAGGGCCACCAGGGATGGTCTGCATGATATTGAACGTGATTCCGCTAAAGCCATGGGGAACCAAGAGAAGTAGTCATCTAGTCCTCGTGCTTCCTCTTGACACCGTTGACAGGCACGCCATTAGGTCTCCTCCTCGCTGCTTCTTCTTCGGCCTGTCTCCTCTTCCATGCCGTCTTGATTGCTGGCGCAGCGCGAATAAGGTCATCCTCGGTCACCCGGTCCTCGATACTCTCAAGAACCTTCTCGACGGTGGAGATGTGATTGGCATCAGCTTTATCCTCACGGATCCGCAGGAAGCGCCATCGCCCGTGCTCGTCACGGTAGCACTCGACGATCGTGTCGTCGAGGGGTTTCTGCAAGGCTTTGAGATCGTCCCATTCGGATTCCTCGAGGTGCATGAGGCCGAAATGCCGGTAGTCGTTTTGCCTGTAGGGAACGAAGAGATGACATGTCGGGATGGCGTCGTAGTCCGGGTATGACTCTGTGACTCCCTCCGACTCGTCCTCGGAGTCGGGGTCTATCAGCGGGAATTGCAGGCGCATGCGAAAATCAATGCTGTTTTCTTCGGGGGGTTTCCATTTCAAGATATGTTCATCCGTGCCGATCTTGTACGGAGTGCTTCGACATGTAAATATAAGCCCGTCGTTTCCGTGGATCTTCTTGACCTTTGGTATGATATCCCGAAACATCATTTCAATCCCATAGCTGAACTGTGTGGACTTGTCTTCCACCGCGAACGGACGATGTTGCTTCTCCTCCGGGAACTTCTTGTACATCGCATTATACGGCTTCAACACCTTCTCTTTAAAATATGCCAACCTCTTATCTAGAGTCCGATGCATCAAGCTTGTCCCGTCCAGCACCAAACAATCAAAGACGTAGAATTTCATCTGCTCTGTCCCATCCTCATACACATCATTCACCAGCTCCCCGTCAATAATCGTATCCACATGAAAGCTCTGAAACGACTCGTCATCCGGCATAGGAAAATGCAAGCCCGGCACATATCGATAATCATTCTTCCGATCAATCAAGTAATGTATCTCCGGCGTATCTGAATCCGGATCGCCTCGCGCAAAGTACATAAGACACCGTATGCCATCCGTCTTCTCGCAAACATAGTAGTCCTGGCGTTGTAATTCGAGCAGATGTCGCGACGCGAAACTAACGGGTTGTGCGCCAGGGAAATTGAGCGAGGCGCGGCCAAGGAGGTGTGCGACTTCGCGGCGGAACTGGTCAGCGAGCTCGGGTTCTGCTTTTATGCCCACCGAGTCGAGGTCGGGGACCGTGTTGGCCATGGTAGGCTGCGTTTGCGCGTAATACCAGAGAGTCCGTATTCAGTCAGAGATCGCTTGCAAGGTTCGAAATCGACTTCGCTCGTTGTTGTCCCTTCTTTTCTCGCTGGATCCACGACGGCCCGGGTTAGAGGAGAGAAGTGCTTGTCGATGGGTTCCAGCGAGAAAAGGTGGGCGTTGCTGAGGTGCGCAAAGTACAGGACAGCGCGTCCGGCCAATGGTGGGAACAAACAAGCTATTAATATTGATGTGGTATTCGTTGCTTTGGAATTAGATGGCGTGCAATCCAAGGCAAACGCGGCATGGTGGTGAGAGTGGTGCTGCGCTTTGGTGCCTCAGGCCACAATGGATTCCTTCAACTCTGGTCACATCAAACCTTCCGGCAAACTCCCAATGATCGTTTAGTCTAGGACTTATCATGAAAAGTATACTCGATAAACTGACACATGAACACATAATATATCAAACCAGTTAGTTACAGTTTCGTTAGACTGAATTAAAGGGTATCTCGTTATATATCGTAGCTGAACCTCCACACTGCTGTCCGAACGCCTTTCCCACCTTATATAGAAGCCCTTCCCAAAAATCCCCTGTTCCCGTATAGAATGCAATAAGACATAACCGAGGGATAATAAGAAACAAAAGAAGAAAATAAGCGAGAAAAGACGAGAAGTTGGTCAGGATGTCCCAGTAACTGCCACCTTCTTCGAGGCTACAGTTGACTGGTTAATCCGGTTTTGTGACAACTGCTGCGATAGCGACGGCTTCTTCGATGGGTCCGCCGACTGTGCGGATCCATCCACAGCAGCACCTACTGTAGGAGAGGCAAGAGAAATGGGTTCAGGCTGGAAGAAACCTCTGCCTTGAAAGCTGCTATCAACAGGAGAGAAAAGGCTTCCAGAACCCAACACCTGGGAAAGCATCTCCTTCATCCGGACAAGATGATATTTCTTCCTTGTTGGGATGAGTGGATGCGTCACTAGCGGCTGAGGCCGCGACCTTGCGAGCCCTGCCATCACAGCATCTTTTTCTTCATCTGAATCAATTGGTCCGTTTCCATCCAAGTCATCGTGAACTGGCGCATTCGCATCGATAGCAGCCTCTGTGACAAGGTAAGCATCACATTCGACTTAACCCTCAAGTTACTCAGCATTCGTAACTCACTTTGCTGCCGTGCTTGATTCTTTTTCTGATAAGCCTGCAGCAGCATATCGTAGGGCAGAGAACGGCCTGGAACAGCCCTCTTTGCACCCATAGAATGGCTCTTGCAAGTCAAGGATCTCGCACACTGGCCTCCGTTAGGCAGCACCACACCGCATTGTTTCTCCACATCCACAGGGCCCTTGGGCTTGGGCACTTTAGGCTTTGGCTCATCTTTCTTTTTCTTCTTCTTCGGCTCCTTGTCATCGTCATCAACCTTTCGCTTCTTTCCCTTTTTTGGGCCATCATCTCCAGCGCTTTTCTTCGCACTCTTTTGGCCCTTCATGGCACCGTCGCCGTCATCTTCATTTCCCTCTTTATCTGCCTTCTCTTTGGCCCTGTTCGCATCTCTTGCCTCCTTCTTCTTGCGTGCCTTTTCCTGCTTTGCTCGCAAACAACCTCGGATGTGCTCAGCGGCTGTCTGTTTCAAGACCGGTCTTTTGCAATGCTTGCATATAACAGTCTCTAGTTGCGTTTCCCTTGGCTTACCAGTCGGAAATGACGCCATCGTCTTCTCATCCATAACGGGAAGGATGGGAGAGGAGTTACCGGACTCTGCGTTCGCAGGCTCAGCGTTTTTAGTTCCTATGCGGTTAAACACGCCCAACGGTCAGTTATTGTAGTTAAAAGAAGGCGCACGTATCCCACTTCAAAGCGCATCCAAAAGTAGAGAGGGGGAGTAAACGTACCATTCATAGCTTTGGCGAGAGCCTTTTTAATTTTGATCTTCGTAGGTTTCTGGTCATTTTGGCTGAATTTGTACCCAGAGGCATCAACAAAGCTAGCCCCTGAGCTTGATGCTACTGATGAAGCTGTTGTGACGGCGAGGGACAGTGGGGCATGATGTTAGCCTTTTGCGCTCTCGCTTTCAGCGGAATCACTTCGGAATGGAGAAGGGTAGGGTGGATTTAGTCGAGACCGCATGGACAGGGTATAAAGAGAGAGCAACTCACCTCTCGCAGTGCCTCCATTTGACGCCATCACGGAGCGATTTTCGATACCAACGAACTTGCTGCAAAGACACTCCTGGTGCAAGTTTGATGCTTCAATCAGGACATTTCTTGGCATCGCCTTCTGACTGCACGGTGACTAAGCAGGGCATCTAAATCGCCGACAACCTTTCTCGCTCCTCGAGAGACCAAGCAAGACTTGTGCATACTCCCTACGCCGCAGTATAGGGTACGAATAATGGAATTTCTATTCTAGACATGGGCTGATGCTCTTTAACTTCTTATTCCAGCTGGATCTCAGGAAGTACCGGCCACCTACAGCAAAAACATTACAGGGAGAGAACAAGTTCACTCGGGCCAGAGAACCATCATATCAGCCAGGAAAATAACATCATATGGCATCAGTAGGGCTCATATATTTGGGCAATCTGTGCTACCAACAAGACAGCTAGTAGGGAAGTGACCTAAGCACCCATCGTTGTCCCTTGGTAGACCAATATTAGATTCGCAGTCCTCTCAGGTTAACTACGCCAGTCTTAATAGGGCACTACCTGACGAATCTTAACTGAATACATACAGACTTTCTTTTAGAACAACTTAAGACCACCATCAACATAATATCATAAGACAGCGTTTCAGTCTCTGTAACCGTTTCATCAAATGGCCCAGGGAAACAACGTGCTGCGGCGGTCCATATGTCCGGAAGGCGTATTTCAGCGGATAACATTTCGACGTCATGGTTAGCTTGGATCCCTAGATACTTCCAAAGAGACATCATCATCTATGGCTTTTATTTGGTTTGCATTTGCTCAAAGTACTTTTCCCATCCAATCTCCCGCATCTTGACTCCCTTCACATCCAGATTCTCATCCTTTGCAGCTTTGGCGTATTCTTCTACCTTGTTTCGTAAGCTTCCATCATAAGATCCAAGAATACGAACGGCCAGTAGTGCCGCGTTTATGCTGTTATTGATTCCCACGGTTGCAACTGGGACACCTACATTCGGAAACCTGTTAGCTCAACAAAACTCGCTTTTCGTTTATCATTCATGGAGTTTCACGAACCACGGGGCATCTGTACGATACTGTACAGACTATCAACTCCATCAAGGGCGCTGCCTTTCACCGGCACACCAATCACTGGCAGCGAAGTATGCGCCGCAGCCATCCCAGGAAGATGCGCAGCCCCGCCTGCAGCAGCGATTATAACCTTTATGCCGCGCGATGCCGCGGTAGAAGCATACTCGGCCATATAGTCAGGTGTTCGATGCGCAGAAGTAATATCCACCTCAGGTTTTATCCCAAAGTATTCTTCAAGAAGCTTGAGGCCAGGAACCAACGTTTTCAAGTCACTGTCTGACCCCATCACAACTCCAACCGTTGGTCTGGGTTTGGATGGAGGCTTGGCTTCAGTTCCAGCGCCGCCCGTCCGATCAACGAGAGGCTGGATCAACTCCTCGGCTTCATGCATCGTGGGAGCCGTGACGGTAACGTGTCCCATCTTCCGACCTAGCCTGCCAGCGCCCTTTCCGTACAGGTGAACGCTTGCGTTCGGGATAGAGAGGGCAAATTCGGAAACCTTGAGATGAGCATCTGGCGTCGATCCACCTAGGATGTTCAACATAATAGCGGGTTGGCGTAGCTCGAGACTTTGGGGCGGGATCGGAAGATCTAGAATAGCGCGTAAATGGGTATCAAATTGTGACAATGGGCATGCTTCAATAGTGTAATGCCCGGAATTATGGATGCGACTGGCAAGCTCGCAGAGCAAAATAGAATCATCTTCTAAGAGGAACATTTCAACGCCGAAGACCCCTTTGCCTTCAAAGGCAGCGACGGCGTCTCTCGCCAATTTCTGGGCCTTTTGATTGATTTCAACGGAGACGTTTCTTGCTGGCGCATAGACCAGCTTGCATATGGAGTTTTCCTGGACAGTCTCAACTGTAGGATAAGACAAAACGGCGTCCTTGGTCTTAACCACCATAACCGCTAATTCCTATATTTTGGGCGTGAGAAGTCCAGCCTATCGCAAAGTAGAACGGGTGTTACATACCATCTTGAAGTTCGCCCATTTTTCAGCGTAGAGTGGCCGGCCCCTTAGTGCCTCTAACGCTGCTGGTATATCATCTTTGGTTTTCACAGCATAATTACCTACATACACTTTCAGCCAGAATTCTCCAGAAATATTGGACGAAATCAAAAAATCGAAAAGTGATACGATAGCTATGCATCCTCACCTCTGCCATCATACGCCCCAGTCTTCGATTTCAACATCAACGGAAACCCAAGCTCCTGGCAAATTGCACTCAATTCCTCCGCCGTACCATTCCTCAACTCACGGTACTCCGCCTGCGGAATCCCAAACTTCGCAAGGTGCTCTTTTTGCGCAAACTTGTCCTGGATGATCCTAATACTCTTCCAGCTGGGCTCAACGTCCACCAATGACTCCACCTCCTCCAATGCATAGGTATCGACATGCTCAATTTCAGCTGTCAGGACGTCGCTGCTCGACGCCAGCTTGCGAACAGATTCGCGGTCCATGAACGAGCCGGTGACATGATCATCATGGGCGCTGATTTGCTTTGCGGGGGACTTGTCCGCATCTAAGATGTTCATTTGGATGTTAAGTCGGTTCGCTGACTCCATCAACATTCTTCCCAATTGACCACCCCCAAGAACACCGACCCTTTTTGAGGACGCCATTTTTATAGATTTTGAACCAAAAAAATCCCAAATCAATTCGACCTTGGAGATTCTAGAGACAGACTTGGGTGTCACTTTTGAGAATGAAAACTTTCCATTGGCTGGCGGGACGGACAGTCACGTGCCGAAACACAAAGTTTGACAAACTACGGGGAACGACAGACGCCACTTCATGACACGCATTTCTACTGATATCTCGCAAAGCACAGGCTGCTATTAGTCCCTCCAAACCCGAAGCTGTTTGTTAGTACCACGTTGACTTCTTTGTCCTGCGCCACATTCGGCACGTAATTGCAGTCGAACTCTTCCGTCGTGTTTTCAAGGTTGATAGTGGGCGGCAGGACATTCTGAGGCGAGTCACTTGTCAGCAAGGGTTATAAGAAGCACGATAATGAGCCTCACCTCGTGAATTGCCAAAACAGAGAAGACAGCCTCAATAGCGCCGGCTCCACCCAACAAATGTCCCACAGCGCCTTTGGTACTGCTGACGTTGATATCTGAAGGTCGCTGTTTTCCTTCGGAGCCAAGAAGCAATGTCTTGATGGCAGCATTTTCAGCCGCATCTCCAATAAGAGTAGACGTGCCATGAGCGTTGATATAGTCGACCTTGCACGGCGGTAATCCTGCATTTTTTAACGACCGTTGCATAGCCAATAAGGCACCTTTGCCATTTTCCTTTGGTGCTGTCATGTGGTATGCGTCTGCGGAGCAGCCGTAGCCCTTTAACTCTGCATAGATGCGGGCTCCACGGGATTTGGCGTGTTCCAGTTCCTATCAAGCACCATCAGACAAACCAAGCCACCCTATACATTGAGTACACGGAATGGAATACCTCAAGGATGACGACGGCAGCGCCTTCGCCAACAACGAAACCCTGGCGGTCTCTATCAAACGGACGAGAGGCCTTTTCAGGTCGATCGTTAAAATCCGTAGCCAGGCTACGGCATCTTGCGAATCCTCCAATTGCAAGGGGATGGACGCAAGACTCGCCTCCTCCCGCGACCATTACGTCCGCATCTCCATGGGCAATGAACCGGGCCGCATCTCCAATAGAATGGGCACCCGTGGTACATGCCGTCGTTGCCGCATGGTTGGGTCCCTAGGTCATTAGTCAGGATGCCTTGCTTAGAAATGTAGGAGAATACTAGTTACCATAAAGCCATATTTCATCGAAATATGTCCGGCTCCCAAGTTGATCAGGAGCTTTGGGACAAACAACGGCGAGACCTTTCTGTATCCCTACAAGATGTCTAAGACAAATTTGCTCATTTTTGGATTGGAAGATCGGAAATTTGGAAAATATACCTTTTGATTTTGTTGCAGCCCGCTATCGTAGGCAACAGAAGTATTATATATTTCTTCGAAGTTCCCAATTCCAGATCCCAAGCATACACCCTATGGTAGCAATGAGCAATAGAATGAAGAAACGTATGTGATATAATTCGCTGTCTTACTGTCATCTCCGCTGCTTGGTTCTCAGGTTTCCAGCCAGCATCGTTAAGCGCCTCTTCTGCTGCCGCTAATGAATATTGTGTGAATAAAGCGGTTTTCCTTTCTTCCTGGAGCCAACATCCGTTAACATCGTACATTAACACAGCCCAACTGCACCACCGAAACAGCTGCTCAAGCGGACTTACATCACGAGTCACCCAGTCAGATGCGCTCCAGCCACCATGCTCCTTGGAACCTGGTGGCACAACGGCAGCAATCTGACATGGTAATTCTGCAAACCCGGGATGTCTAGCCTTCACAGATACAATCCCACAGTGGCCGTCCAGGAGACGCTTCCAGGTGTGGCGGATACCTAAAGCATAGCTAGTTAGTTTCGAAAGACAATATAGAGCCGAAAGATGTATAAATTGCAATACTTGCATACCAGTCCCTAACGGAGTGACGGCACCTAGTCCCGTAACTACCACTCGGCGCATTACTCAACCTTGGTCCATGGGCATTGAGTTGTATAAGCTGATTTGAATCTGACAACCCCTGATGTAATCTCAAGTTCAAACCTAAAAGTACTGGAAAGCTGCTGCCGGTAAACTGCGAAATGTTCGACGTTATGGTTCGCGATTAGGTCTTCCGAGCGTTCCTCTTCAGCACCCGAAAGCGCCTGAAGTTAGTCTGATGAGAGAAATTCACCCTCAGCGCAATCTCCACCTCAGCGCGTTCGACAACCGTCCATGGCTTGGCAGCCGCAGAACCGCCTCCATGACGATTTCACGCGGTCTGGATCCAATGCCGATCCGTGCGAATCGTGGACGCAATCCATCTCTTCCGTGAAGCAGTGCTTAGGCAGATTTGAAATCATCGTCGGATGCTTCAACTCGAGCGCCCTAGGTCCGCTCTTCCCAATGAAACGCTCCCTCAGGCTTTTTTCCACGGGCAACAGCTCTACTCGATTGTTCCGACCACCTTTTGCTTACGGAATACATTGAAATTAATTAACAAAGTAACCAGCGGATATGGGGTTCGTCGAAGGGTGGCAGGGAGTTGTCCTTGGATTATTATTGCTCTGTTGGAAACCTGTTGCTTGCCACCAGAGCCACCAGCATGGCGAGCAGCAGCCAATCTCCCTGGGTGAAACCGAGCTGCTCAAGAAATGGGGACAGGAAGTAAGCCAATGCCTTGACGTTTGCCGACCTTGGAAACATTTCTCATGATTGGAATTGGCGTGTTTCTGAACCACTACATTCCTCGCTGCGCTCTAGCCGCGAACGTATTAACAGAAGTGATTTATAGTGGGCATTCTCGGGCATTTCCACGTTTGCCCATCTCAAACATGTGAAATGCCTCGTAGAGCCAGATGAGCTTTTTGATATTGCAATTATCGGGGCGCCCTTCGACACTGCGGTTTCATACAGACCTGGTGCGCGCTTTGGCCCGCGGGCCGTTCGCGCTGCCAGTTCTCGCCAAGTGCCCGGATTAGGATACAATCCCCGCGCAGGTATAAATCCCTATATGAGTTGGGCCCGAATCCTGGACTGCGGCGACATCCCCGTGGTACCATTCGACAATGCCATTGCCGAAACACAGATGTACGAGGCCTTCCTGGAGCTAGGCACACGGCCGACGCCGAGAGACGGCAAGCCAAAACTGATCACGTTGGGAGGCGATCATAGCATCGCGCTGCCAGCACTTCGCGCGTTGTACAAGATCTACAACAAGCCGATCACGGTGGTGCATTTTGACGCCCACCTCGACACCTGGAACACGCTCCGATACTCGTCGGCATGGACTTCGGAGCAGGCCCGGTTCACCCACGGCAGCTTCTTCCACACGGCTAGTCTCGAAGGGCTGATTTCGAATACTAGTTCCGTGCACGCAGGACTTCGGACTCGTCTCACGGGTACTGACGACGGAGACTACACCAACCCTGGCCCAGAACAAGGCTTTTTGCGAATCCACGCGGATGACATTGATGATATTGGAGCCAAAGGCGTGATAGACGCCATCGTCTCGCGAGTCGGTCTCTCGCCCGACGAGCCTGTATATCTGAGTCTCGACATCGACGTCCTTGACCCTAGTATTGCGCCGGGAACAGGTACGCCTGAACCTGGTGGTTGGACAACGCGAGAGCTTATCAGAATCCTCCGCGGCATTGAAAAACTGAACGTAGTCGGTGCAGACATTGTGGAGGTATCTCCTACTTACGATGGACATGGCGAGGGAACAGCTCTGGCAGCGGCTCAAATGGTCTACGAGTTGCTGGCAAGCATGGTGAAATTGGGACTCAAGGAGGATGCGGGTCGCAACACTCGTGATGAGTTGTGAATGCAAACGTCCCAGACGTGGACTCCTGGCATTGCTAATTCCAATCAGCGTCTGTGGTTCAGTAAGCGCCCATGTAGTTTCCTGGTTCGTGCTGGGCATAGCTTTAGTCGAAGGAGTCCGATCCTAGAGCCAAACATACATTAATAGCCACCTGCAAGTGCCAATTCATTTGAAATGCGTCGTTCCTACAAAGGTGATTTAGCCGTGTGTACACCTCCCTCAGCTAGAATTGAATCTTTCCATCACGGGACGTCTTGGATACAAATACGGGAGCGACGCTCTGTGCCAATCACACCAGTGTAGTCGTATCCCTCGTAAAGTTTCTATCACAGTGCCTCGATTCGTCGACCCCAGAGCCTTCTAAAGTATCAAGGCTTCTTCCAATTCCTTGATAAGACAATTGTGAGACATGGCAGAAGTAGTTGTGACATAGGCCCATATTTGCTCTAATCCATTGTGAGAGATATGAAGAGCAAACAACCTTCAAGAGTGCCGAGCATGAGGGAAGGAGCTTGCCTAAAAAGCAAAGGATCTTAGCTGGAAAAAAGCCCATCAGGCTTTTAAACCCAGAGAAGTGCCAAAGTGTAAGCTGTGGCTATCTCTTTGGTGATTTTTCCTTCTTGTCCTTCAAGTAGGCTCAGAGTTGATGCGAATTTTCCCTTCCCCATCGCAGTCGGTATGCGCTATCCGTCATACTCTCTTGAGAAATGGATAGCCGTGCTGTAATCGGCGTCTGTCAGTATTGGCCAGGTGGGGGTTCAAAGAACACAATGAGGATATCATTAAAATAGAATAGAATTCATCAATCTGTCTTCAAAGCCCGTGGCCTGTCTGATCAATCACAAATACTCGAGGTAAACAGACATAGGGAACACAGGCACACAGAGATGACTACAACAGGGTAAAAGTAAAACAAGACACGATATCCGTCCCAGTGAAAAAAAGAAGATTCGCCATTTCACACGCCTTCCTAGAACCCCTCATAATGCCATCATCACATTTGTCATTTTGCTTGCAGACACAACAAAACGCACGTTTGTCCAGTTCAATCCAGATTAAGAGGGCATGCTCGACGGCGCAATAAACAGCGAAGAAGCTAATCTAGAAGTATCTGGAGGGATAATTGGGAAGACAACTAGACTTTGCCTGAACGCCGTTGCAAGAGAGTGGGCAGATCATTACAAGATTTTGCAAACGCGGGACTTCTTGCGAGTGCTGGGCGGCTCGAGAGCAGCAACGATAGCCTAGGTGGGGAGACAGGGTCAGTAAATAACGCTTGACGCGATCGTAGCGAATAAACAACCAACATACCTCATCAAAGACATCCTTGAGCTTGTACTGGGTGAGAGCAGAGCATTCAACATATTTGACAGCACCGAGCTCTCTTGCCATGCGCTCGCCATCTTCCTTGCGGACAGGAGCCATCTTCTGCTTGGAGAGTTTCTCGCGAACGGCAGGATCATCGCGCAAGTCGGTCTGGGTGCCAACGATCAAGCACGGGACCCCTGGGCAATGATGGCGTACTTCCGGGAACCATTTCTCGCGGACGTTCTCGAAAGACGCGGGAGAGGTGACGGAGAAACAAACGAGGAAGACATCAGTCTGCGGGTAGGAGAGAGGGCGAAGACGATCGTAGTCCTCCTGACCAGCAGTATCGAAGAGGCCAAGAGTGTAGGGCTCATCCCCAATCCTGTAGCGGTAGACCGCCGGCGCGTCAGATGGTGAGATCTCCTTGCAACGGCTCCAAACAGTGCAGAAAGACATGTTGAACGGACTTGCAATGGTGTGAAAGAAGTCTGGGGATGAAGCAGATAGACAAGGTAAACAATAGACACGCGACTCACATCACAGTCACAGCATAGTTATCAAAGACAGTGGGAACATATTCAGAGGGGAACTTGTTTGTGGTGTACGAGATCAACAGGCAGGTCTTGCCAACAGCACCGTCGCCGACGACAACGCACCTGTAGTGTTCCGGAAGCGTGCGAGGTTAGCCATGTCTGTCCAATGAATGTGCATGCGGGTCCAGCTCATGGCGACGACATCATCCGTAGCACGAGCCATCATCTTTCTAGGAGAGGGCGACATAACAACTTACTTGATGGTAGCAACAACCATTTTGGCAGCTTGCTAAAGCAACAGTTGGACAACTGCTGGTATTTGTGTGCTGGGACACAGGTTGGCTGGGAACTGAAGGTATGTCAAGATGCAGTGAGGAACTGAGAGCTTGATATTCGGAAGCTAAGAGTTGAAGAGGAAGCAGACAGAGCAGAAGAAGGGAAAGGCGAGGTTGAGTGAGGGCCTGAAATAGTGGGGAGGTTGCTAGGGAAAGTTCCGTCGCGAAGGGAAAAAAAAAAAAACAACAAATCCTCAGTTGCCAACGGTGACACAGAGGAAAAGTGAGGGTGGATTGAGTGAGCGAGGTCGAACTGGGAGCAGGAGAGAAGAGAGGGAAGTGTGAGAGCGAGTGAGTGAGAGGAGAATATCGCAACTGTCAACAAACAACCCTCGCAAACACAGTCAGCTTGATCTCTTTCTTTTCTTTTTCTGACAGGAGAAGATGGGAGTGAAAGATGAAGAAACAAAACAGGATTGGCGCTTGTGGGATGTGGTGAAGCTGGGAGACTCACTCTGGATGGGAGTGCTGGAAGTGAGGATGGAGGTTGCGATGACGAGACGGCTTGCGCTGCAGAACGCGCCCACAAGGACTTGGGGCAAGACCCTTGCAAGGCTTGCCTGCTTACAGAAAGGCAGATACTGCACAGAACCGATTGGACGAGGCGGTCGAGTTGCGGGTTTCGGTGTTGGGAGTGGACGAGGAGAGCGAGGAAAAGAGAGCGAGAGGGAGAGAGGAGAGAGACAGAGAGGACGGGGTTGGAGGATTATTGGATGATGTTTCAAAGAATCGATGGTGGTTTGCCGTGATGCCAAAAGGGGGGGAAACTCGACAACCTCCAATGGGCTTGCGGATGTCACCAAGAACACGGCCTCAAGACGAGGAAGAGAAGAAGAGCAATTAATACGGGCAACGAGGATTGCTCTGCACACAGTCTCTCTGTCTTGTTACCTACGACATCTGTCGACGCTGCACAGAATACGAAGATGATGTCCAGTTTTCGCTTCTACCCTCGGTGTCTCTTCAACGACTTTCCAAGCCTGTGCTGAAGAATTCGAGAGAATTGAACTAGCCAGCTAGCTAATAATCAAGGAGTTGCTTAGCTCTGTCTGGCCATCGAGCGTTGAGAGAGATGTAACGGCTTTCCAGCCAAATTTGCCCTTAGTATTGTGCTTGACTCCGTCGTTAGTGGCCTTCGGTGACCACGAAGAGCTACAAACACCGAACAAGAAGCTAGCCAACGCTAACCAACTAGCCTCGCCAGCCAGCCAGCGCCTTGCAGAAGGTATCGCGAGGTATCACCTCTTTGGCCACGACGATCCTCAGCCGCGATGCCTCTATCCCCAAATCGCCGCTAGCCTGAAACGACGAGGAGCGACAGCTTCACTTTTCTCCTTTGGCTAGTGCATACCGATCCCTTTTCTCCTTTTGCCTTCATACAGCCGCCATTTTAAATACCTACTGGGCGAATTTCGGCGCCGCATGTCTTGCTTTTCTACGACCATTATAAACCCACAAGGAATGTAACGACAAGTCACTGCTGCTGAGCGAACTCCCGCCTCATTGCTGCCAGCAAAACCCTATCAACATCGTGTTGTCTCATCATGAGCAGAAAAGCAAGAATAGGCCTGCTCCACTCCCTGATACGATGGGATTCAGACAAGGAGATCCATGCATCGGCCATCAGTCGTCGAACTTCCTAAATCGTTCCCTTCCCGTATGGATGTCGCTTATTGCCTGGGATAGTACATCTTTTCAGCATTGAAGAAACCAGGCATCCACAGCTTCTCCTCCACACTCAGCGTGCTTTGTGTGCATAGTATGTACATACATACATACATGCTGTATGTATCTGCAGTATAGTTGCTGCATATATGTACATATTGCAACAATGCCGCTCGATTTAATTTTTCTGCCTACTCCGTCTTTGTTAGAAATGGAAGCCCATGCATTGAGCACAAAAATGGAAGAATGCATCCTGGAATAGAAGCCAGAGAGACACCCAAATCATGGTACCAGTGCATGGTTGCAATTGCATTGTGTGACAGACCACAACGTCTCGCTCAATGTTCACTCCGAAAATATTTCAACTACTCTGATGTATGTACCTCTGAGAAACTGCACAATCCAGCTCGCGCCAGGATTTTTAACATACAAAGGGCATCTTAACATCAACCAGCCCTTCGGGCTCCACTGGTAGCCGCAGAGCATCGTTGATAATCTACCGTCTATTCGCGTGGGAGACAAAGTCATTGATTTCCCCGTCGGGAAGTTGTTGAGGGACCCCTGTCTTGCTAGGGCTTCAGCTTTGCTACGATCAAGTCAATTACTTGTACTCCGTACTCCATACAGTACCAATCACAAGTCTTAACACGACATGCTATAGCAACATATAAGACTGATGGTAAGAGCAAGCTGTGTCGGAAGTTAAGGCACATTCGAATCTACCCTGCTCTCGACAGTGTTGGGGAGCTTCTATCGAAAAAAGCCGAAAAAGACACCCACTCCGAACAAAAAACAGTCACCCAAGTGGACACTATCTAATAAAGCCCTTTCGGAGCACACAGTGTACTAAAGACCCAACGCATCCAGCCAGCCCTCTGCCGCTTCATCCCACTCTTTACTAGATCTGCGATTATACTCAATCGTTGCCACCCCCGTGACGACAATCATATCCAGGTTCGCAATCACGTCGGGATCCTGCACCAGCAATATGAATCTGTCCATCTGCCGCGAAAGCAGGGAGGACCGTTTCTCATATCGGGCCAGCACACGCTTGTACTGATCCACCAGCTTCTGGTTGCTCGTAAAGAAGCTTCCGTCTTCCTTCCACTGCAGCTTACCCAGCGGCGAATCGAATTTCCGGCCACTGGCGAGAGGATCTGGACGCTTCATTGTCGTGTCAATTGGACGTGGGCCTGACTTCAACGATATCTCGATCTTGGAGGAGAGGCTGTGGTATGAAATTGTGCCGACGGTTACGCAGCTATTTGTTGCGCCAAAGGGTGCATGGGTGGACGTCAGGGCGCTGTATGGAGGGGGGGATGGAGGCGGATAAGAGTACTGCTGGTACGGCCAATTGTGTCGGATGACTGTCATCTGCCTCTTCGAATCTGGCGATGTTTCGATGGTATAAAGGTGCGTGGTCTCATCAGAATCGAGTATGCTATATACTGCTCCCGATAAACCGTTTCCCTTGGTAATATAGAAGACTCTCCTTGGATCCATGGCGAAGTAATCTAAGAAGAGTGAAAGTAAAACAAAAAAAAAAAAAAAAAACGCTTGCAATGAAGCCAGTTAATGCTCGAGATAGATGCTCTTCCGGGTATTGCTGTAAGCCCGTTCATTACTATTTAAAAGGAATCCTCCAGAGGCTAGATGGCCTTGTTATGAAGGTCAACGTCGCCCGAGCCATTACGCAAAAGGCCCTCTAACTATAAATTGCCTATTTCTGGAAGACAAGACAGCTGGTAGCTGCTGTAAAAGGGTAATGAGTAGTAACTAGCTGGAGCACAGCCCGCCGAGAGAGTGCCCATCGTATATGGCTGGCTCGTGATGAGATGATCCACGAAGGTTCCTCCAGAAAATGCCCCAATGCGGTTAGGGCGGCGTCACCATCCGGATACTTCAACCACCAGCCGAACCACGTCTTCTTTTATATCGGCAGCGCTTGAAACAGTTCGAAGATGATTATGATCTATGGCTCCTGATGAGTGGCGGCTAGCCACATTAAGCCATTTCTTCACAACCACCAGACCGTCATTCTGCACTGCTACAAGGCAACTAACAAGTTCTTAGTCGCGAAATCCGTGGCTACTGAGCACAGTAACATCAGGATTCTCTATGATAGGAGGAACGGCCAGGAATGAGCAGCGAAGCTTGACCACGCACGCACACACACAGCACGGAAATATGTCCACGAACGCCATGCATACTGCGGTCTCCTTGGATCCCTGGCCCCTCCATATCCTACTGGAGGAGGGGATCCCAAATCCTTGCAGCCCATGACTAGTACTAGTTCCCGGACCAGCATCCGGAACCCGAACGCGCTCGCCTCCCAATGGAGGCCTCTGTGGCTGTTGGGATCTTTTTAAGTCCATATCGCGACCACTATATAAATGACGTTCCCGTTTCAAATCAGCATCCTACCAAGCAAAGTACTCCATAGGAGAGCCGATCGCATCTTTCACAATGACTCTCTTAGCACTTATTACATCCCTTTCCCTTTCCGTTTCCAAATGGCAATTGCTTGCTTTTGGCCTTGGCGTATGGATCACTATCGACATGCTTCGAGGAATTCTTCGCGTGCTGACTTCCCCGTTCCCGGGGCCTCGAATTGCGAAATTCACTCGATGGTGGATGCGATGGAAACAATGTAAAGGTAGAGCGGCCAGCAGTGCCAAAATGGGCCATCTTCTTTTGTTCTTTTCGCTGGGCAGTTATTAATGCGTTGGACACAGGAGACGAGAAACACGAGACCTTCTTACTGCACCGGAAATATGGCCCGGTTGTGCAGCTAGGCCCCCATGAGGTTTCTTTCTGTCATGCCGACGCTCTTCCCCAGATATATGCAGGCCCGCGAGGGCTAGACGCAGCTGAGAATCTTTTGGCATTTCAGAACTACGGCTCAGATAACCTTGTTGCGACTCTAGATGCGGACCTGCATGCTGCTCGGAGAAAAATGATCGTTGGCTTGTACTCTGGGCCTGCAGTCGCTGCCCCGGCGATTCAGGCTGGATTCAAGATATATATCGAACAGTTCATGCAGGTCATTGAGAAGAAAGCTGCTGCATCTCAAACCAGAACAATCGATGTTTCCTCATGGCTGAGGTGCCTGGTGGCCGATATCATTATTCACAATATCTACGGGGGAACGAATCATCCTAATATATTGACAAATGAGAAATCAAGGGAAATATATCGAGAGCTGCTGGTCACAACCAAGGATGCGCTGTGCCAACCATTTGTGATTTTTATGGGATGGTTCCCACGTCAGCATTATTCTCTCTTGTTCTGGGATGTTGAGCCTATATTGACAATGGGATAGGTACCGCTGCCCTAATTCAGAAGCTTGCCGGACCGGATAAGATAGGAGCTTTCGGAATGAGGAGGGTCGAAGCAGCCCTTGCGGAAACTTCTGGGAAGGAGGACTCGCCCACTCATCTTCAGCATCTCACGTCTATATTCAAGAAGAACGGTCCTTCACTGGTTCTCCCAGGTAAGAATTTCATTGCCAGCGACTGTCTCGACCATTTTGTTGCCGGTAAGTGTATCTGGCCTATGTCATCACCTCAAAACTATTAATTTGAAAAGGTTACTTCTCCCCTGCCGACCTGGTTGCAGCATTGATATGGGAACTCTCCATTCCCGAGAACAGAAGCTACCAAATCAAACTTCGAGAAGAGCTCCACGAAGCAGGAATCCTCCCGGGAGTCTACCCCGATCTTTCACTAGTCCAGAAACTGCCATACCTAGATTGTATATTGCGCGAGGTGCTCCGACTGCATCTGCCTCTCCCCTTTGGCTTGCCACGAATAGTAAAGAAAGGCCAAAACGTGGTGGTTCTAGGCACGCAAATACCTCCTGGCGTACGTTGCAATTCATTCCACGCTGTATCTGCATTAACATCGGGAATGGATTCGCTAACGAGCGAGCAGACAGTGATACACTCCCAGGCTTATTGTCTCCACCGAGACCCCAATGCTTTTCCAGACCCGGAATTATGGAACCCAGAACGCTGGAACATTCCGATCACATCTAGCAAATACCGAGAAATGCAACGGATGTTTTGGCCGTTTGGCTCCGGGGCAAGAATGTGTTCGGGCAAGAAGTAAGTGACAGTGTTATTCAAGTCAAACGAGGGGCAAAGAGATCATAAAAGACAAGAGCTTGCATGAAGATCACAGAATTCGATGGAAAGTGTTGCTTCCTTGCTCAACTGACTCTTCTGATAGCCTCGCATGGGCACAGCTGCGGCTCATAACGGCTAGGATGTATAGCACATACGAGACGGCGCTTGACCAGGCAGTACTTGACGGGAATGGGAACCTGCTTCCTGAGAAGGAGAGGAGGGAGCACTTTCCCTTCAAAATGACAGAACCTATTCGGTTTCTGAAAATTTAGTTGTCATCCAGGCTTTTGATGAGGTACAGTGATAAGTAAAATTGGGGATACTGGAATAATCGGGTGACAATCCAGTTTACGATGGAAGAGATTCACCACTCAAAAGCAGCTAGAAGACAATGTAATTGTTCAATTTCCAAAGGTATCTCTTCAAATCGTAGCAAACCACCGCGTATTTCATCACAGACACACCATGGGCCATGTAGATACAGATATTGGACGGACAATAGTAAGTAGAACAAAAAAAGACGGGGAAGTGCCGAACCTGAGCCCGAAGACTTCTATCTATATAACGAAATTCATACATAAAGGCGAAAGCTTTAGATCCTTCAGTCACGCCAAAATCTCATGGTGATTGAGCAGAGGTGGATTGAAAATACATATGCAGGGTATCTCGCCGTTAGATGCAGAAGGTGAAGCAGAGGACTTCCGAGCAACTATGATCTTTCTTCAATATATGCAAAAAAGAAGGAAAAGGAAAAAGGAAAAAAAATGTCGCTGCGCGCCGAACCCCGGAAGGGACGCTGCCAAGAACGTCAAAGGTTCGAAGATTCGGGCAAGAATTTGTCCTTGAGCTGTTTCAAGCGATATCCGAGATTGACGCCAGGGTCCTCATATGAACGCGACTCTATTGTTTAGGCCCCCTATCTCGATGGCCTTGGGACGGTTCGACTGCTGGCATTGCTGCTGGCTATGAAGTCGTCCTCCACTTCACTGTGGCCAACGACCTTTCCTTTAACTTTCTGGGCCATCTATTGTGCGTCCATTAGTACAAGGTACGGAAAGCGCAATCATCTATCTCCGCAAGGGATAACCTACTTTATCAAGTCTATAGTCCTTCATCAACAAGCTCAATGGTATCAGTGGAATAGTCACACAAACCGCAATGGTCAGCAATGTTCCCATCGTTTCCTCGTAGGCCCTGTTGATGGCTATACGAGTCGGGGATCCGGGGGGGTATGAAAGCGCCTTGGTCAATTTGCCAAAAATCTCCTCTGCGTCCTTTTGGTTCTCTGGGGGTAAGTAGTTCCGTAGCCTCTTCGGCACAGAGCTTGTCCAGACAGCGCCTGAGATGGCGGAACCAACGGCGCCTCCCATCTCCAGAGCTGTTAGAAACATTGCCGTAGCTGCTGCAACTTCCTGGTGACTTGCTGACGCCTGGACACCAAGTTGCACAGGGACGTTTACTAGACCGCCTCCGATGCCAATCATGGTCTGAATCATAAGTGATTTGACGACACTGCTTCCTTCCTTATGGGTGAATAGCATCAACAGTAGTCCGCCAATGTAGACAAAACAGCCGCCTGTGACGAAGGGCCGATATCGTCCAGTATATTTAATGAAGAATGAAACCCCGACTGCAGCCACAGTGGATGTGAATGCAAAAGTCTGTGTCACACGTCCAGCGGTGACGACAGATTGGCCCTGGACGACTTGTAGATAGGAGTAAAGGTAGGGTTGGACGGAGAAGTAAAATGCCACTTTTTAGAATCATTAGCGAAGAAACACATGTTTTGAACCAGAGTGGCTTCTTACTGAAGTAGAAGAATGCAAATGCACAACCAGCAAGGACGGTTCGCTGCTTGAGAAGTTTCAAAGAGAGCAGTGGATGAGGAGCCAGCCTTTTCGACATCTCCCAGAATGGACAGAGGACCAAACAGATGCATCCAACAACAATCATTGCGATGATGCTTCCATTACGCCAAGTATTCTTTGCATTCGCTGCCAGCGTCAACGGCACAAGAATCAAGATGAGCGCGGCAGAGAGCAATATCAGGCCAAATAAATCCAATTCATACCAAGTGCTTCGCAACAGGCTCCATAGGCCTTTGCCTTTCCAAGGCTTGGGTTTCAATAGCCGGAGCCGCTGGGCTTTCCTCTGATTAAGCCATAAAGTTAAAGCCAAGGGGAGGAAAGCTGCAGGTAAAATGATCACCCACATCCCATAGCCCCAGCGCCAGGTCAATTCCCGAAGTATCACGGAAGCTATCATTGGCCCAACCCACACAGTAACCAAGAATGGTAGATCGGGAAGGCTAGCAAGCAACGCTCGGTTGAGTAAATCGCTGCTATCAGCGATAAACACCTGTTGCAGTATTTGTAGTCCTGTTGAACCAGCGGAGTAGAATATCTGCGCGGAGGCATACGTCTGCACGTTCTTTGAAGCTGCCATTTGTGCGTAGCCGAGCATGTAAATGAGGACGCTGATGCAAAACGCTTCAAAACGTCCAAAGACGTCCGCTATCTTTGCCATCGGCGGTTTTATAACAGCTGAGATAGCACGTCAGAGCAAGTCATGCGCGATAAAAAGGGGAAGGGGTTCATTTGTCCTACCATTGATGACATTCTGAACAACCAAAACAGTAGATATCAGAGAATGCTTGCTGAAGGAGCTGGTTGCATACGGCGACAGGGACATCACTGTTTGACCCTCAAGCGACGTGCAGAATGCCATTAAGAAGATCCTGGATCTGTCAGCAATTCTTCGGAACCCACGGAACAACACATATGGGATGGTGGACCAAATGGTAGACATTCTGGAATAAAATATAAACTCACCCAAGATACGCTATTATCAACGATTTCTGTGTCCACGTCTTGCTAATAGCCTCTATTTTACGAACACCTTCCTGCACATCTGTACTGGAAGATGTCGACGAACTAATAACCTCTCCAAATATTGGCTCATCTTCATCGAGTACCCTCGGTTCAACAAAGAGTAGGCCTTCCCTCTCATCATTTCCGCCCGTTCGATCTTCGGACTCGAACGCTCCATATGTTGGTGGGCTGGGAGAACGTCGCACTTGGCCCATGACTTTCCGACGCCCCCATTAATTAGGGTGAAATGCCGACCGTTGAAAGTCACGTTATATCCTTCCAGGTATTATACTGGTCATCAATATCAAATTTATCCTCTTAACCTGGCCAGTTTACGGTGTCAACAGGAACAAGGGCGTAGTTTTGAAAACTTCGAGGAGTTGGGAGGTGAAGGATCAGGATAGGGAGTCTGCGAGCCCGAAATATCTGCCTGAGAGTTAGAGCCAACAGCCGGCGCCCGTTAATAGCGTACTATTTGCCGTTGCGAATTAGAGTGAACAGGTCATCAAGGTTTGTGAAACGGCGTTGCTGGTCTGTACGTGAAGATGTCGATCCGCAGATATTCGTACTAAAGGAAATACCAACGCAGAGGAAATCCCGTCGGAATGAGAATCGTTCGTGGCACGTACTCCGTAAAATGCGAGAAGGAAAACTAAGGAAAAGAAAAAGAAATAGGTTTTCAGCGCAGAGATAGTCCCCTGTAAAAAAGCAATTAACTCCAAGGAAAATCGTGACGACCCGTGAACAAGGCCAAGTGATCCGTAGTAGCAATCTCAGCTCTCAACGTCAAAATTCAAAAGAAGCATAAAGCCTGCCCCAGGTCTATTCCCACGTTAAACCAGCAGTCGTGGAACAATCCCACCCTAAAAGTACAGATAAGAGGAGAAACAAAAGCGGAGGAAACGAGCCAAGTTGAGCTGAAGCCGGGATGGAGGGGGCGGAAAGGCCGTGGAGTCACGACCCAGCCTTGGCGAGATGATCAGATATGATAAGATCAGGCTCCGGCAGTCGAAACAGGCTAGCACAAGCGATTCTGATTGGGCGTGTCAATTGCTCTATACTATTTATGGTATGGTGGCCCGCATTCCCCGTGACTGGACCAAACCTTGGGGCGAAGCTTCGGGCAAGCTCGGATCTGATATGTCACCCGATCTCAGCTCACCATCTGATAAGACTATCACCTGATACTGCCACTTCGTGTGATCTCATAGTTGGAACTTAGCGCGAGGAGATTCAGGATTTTCTAGCGGGATATTTGTTAGGCCCTGGTGTAAAACCGATTGCATGAGCCACAAAACTCATCTAAGACAGGTGATGCGGATTGGAAAACCTGCCGAACCATTTAGTGGGAGATTTCTCGAGTGCACTTTTTCCTATGGTATCATGACCGAGTGGCTAGACACACGACAGACTTCTGAAGATTTATGATCTGGTAGAGGGCGAGGTAGCTGTTCTATTTACATATTTTAATTAAAGGAGAGATTCATTAGAAGGAGAGAGATAGAGAAGAAAGTACAATAGAGGGAAGGTATAAAATATTGAACACAGGCATGCAGGGAGGTAGTATATATGCATCCAACTTGTGTAGAGGAACGAAAATTCTGAAACGAAGACAAGAATATTAATGTTTGACCAGAACGCCCGCGATCCGTACATACTCTTCTCTTTGGAATTTGATCAAACTCATGCCTCTCTGTCAAGGCTCTGTGCTTGACACATTTCATAATACCTTCCCTTTTTCCGGAGCAGCTCTTGATGCGTTCCCCGTTCCACAATTCTGCCAGCATCTAGCACGAATATCGCATCACAGTCCTGCACTGTGCTGAGACGATGCGCAACTGCAATGGTGGTTCTTCCCCTCTTGGCAGTCTCCAGTGCAGCCTGGACAACCCGTTCGCTCTCGGTGTCTAGTGCACTAGTCGCCTCGTCGAGGAACAAAAAGTCGGGGTTCCGCAGGAGTGCTCGTGCAACCGCAAGACGCTGTCGTTGGCCTCCACTAAATGTGAGTCCACGCGACCCTGACTCTGTGTTGTAACCCTCCGGGAGAGATTGGATGAAATCATGGATATTAGCATCTTTGCAGGCTTTCATGATATCTTCATCCGAGACCGAAGCGGAGTGTATTCCTAGCGTGACATTTTCCCGAATAGATCCTTGATAAAGTGTTGTCTCTTGCGATACGAGACTGGCACTCTCTCGATAAGCATTGACGTCGATTGCTGAAATCGATTGTCCATTAATAAGAATTTCACCAGAGGTAATATCATAAAAGCGCTCCAACAATGCAATGATAGTGGTTTTGCCGCATCCGGAAGCCCCCACAAGACCGACATTCTGTCCGCGGTGGATCTTGAAATTGATTTTTCGGAGCACTGGATGATCTGGCCGGCTTGGGTAATGAAACGACACATTCTTAAATTCAATTGCAACGTCTGATTCCTCTTTAGAGAGTGGCTCTCCCTTTGAGCCGTTAATGGGAGCAACTTGTTGCCGAAGATGCAAAATATGGTTGGCAGCAGAGTGTGCCTTTGTCGTGTCTAGTCGATAGATTAGTTAAACCATCCCAGTCAACAGAGATAAGAGTCGCTTACTCGATGTGAATCCAAAGAGGAACCCAGCAGCCTGCCCCCCGAAGACAACAGCCACAAACACTACGAAGAACGTCTCTGCATCGTAGTCGCCGAATGTCATTAGTCGCCCTCCATACCAAAAGGCCAGTGCCATAGCTGCCAAATCGATACTCTCAGAAAGGCCGAAGAAAACCATACTGATGGCAGTATGCTTGTAAGACCTCGAAACAGGGCCTTTGAGGCGTTCCGCATAATTATCGTAGACTTTCGACTCCAAGGTCAAAGATGAAACAGTTCGGATTGCCCCGACCGCTTCGGACGCAAATCTCGCGCTTTCGAGATAGAATTTCGCGTTCTTATCCTGACTCTTCATTTCGAGGCGCATGCGAGTAAATCCAGCCGCGAAGAGCGCCGGAAGGCACCCAAAGAGAGCAACAAGCGCTAGTTTCCAATGAGTAACAAGAGCAAGTATTGTGCAAGATATGAGGTTCACGATGACAATAAGGATCAATCCGATATTGGTAGATAGTAAGTCCTGCAACGCTTGCGGATCTGTTGAAAGCCGTGCGGTCAAACTTCCAGAAGAATTGTCAGGATTGTCGAAGAAACCAATATCTTGTGACAGCATCGCACCAAAATATTCACTGCGGTAAAATCTAGTTACGCGGAAAGCTGCAACTGTCAGGAAAAATCCGATGGAACCATAGGAGAACAATACCCCGAGAGCGAGAATGAAAAACATGAGGGCCCAGAAGTTCACACGGTCGCCGATCCTGTCCTCTGGTAGCTGAAAAACGGTCACTATCTTTGCGAATAGGATAGCTTGTGCAGGAAAAGCTCCACCTCCACAGAAAGAAGCAATTCCGCCAAACGTAAAGTAGACCCAGTGACGGCGCTGTTCGTAGAAAATTTTAAGTAAGCATTGGAAGAGGGACATTTTGCGGGATACATCCACATCTTCAGGTGTGGCGTTGGTAGCGATATTACTACGAACAGACTTTGTAGTAACAGCCTTTTCCAGCTCAGCTAGATTTGGATCTTGCGAATCGTTTTCGGTATCTGAACTACTTTCGTCGGCGGCGGTTGAGAGACTTTGAGCGTTGACCAGGTTCCAGTATGCGCCATGTGCTTCCAAAAGCTCTTCATGGGTTCCCTGCTCAACAACCTCGCCTTTGTTCATTACGACAATGTTGTCCGCTTTTTTCACCGTTGATAGTTTATGAGCAATTAAGATCGTGGTGCGCGTTCGCGAGACCCGATCAAGAGCGGCCTGGACAACAGCTTCCGCGCGAGGATCTAGTGCAGATGTAGCCTCATCAAGGAGAAGTATATGCGGGTTGGAAATGATGCTGCGGGCAATAGCAACTCGTTGCCTCTGGCCTCCACTCAGAAGACTTCCCCGCTCACCGACTACGGTGTCGTATTTGTTAGGGAACGTTTGGATAAATTCATCTGCGTTTGCCTCGATACACGCTTCCTGGACGAGTGCTCTCTTCTTCTCCTCGTCGTAGTTGTCCATCTCGGTACCATGGAGGCCGTGTACAATGTTGTTATAGATCGTGTCATTGAAAAGAACAGGTTCCTAGATTATGTTAGCGCATTTACCATGCACAGTGCCTTTAGGGCTCTGTTGTCATTGCAATCCATACTTGTTGAACTAGCCCGATCTGACTTCTCAGCCATCTCACGTTCAAATCCCTAATATCCTGCCCATCAAGTTGAACCGTACCCTCTGCAGGGTCATACCAACGTTCTAGGAGGCCGACAATCGTGCTTTTCCCGCTTCCGCTGGCTCCAACCAACGCTGTTACTTTCCTGGCAGGAAGCTTGAGACTAACCTTGTTCAATACTTGGATGGTTGGCCTTGCAGGGTAGGAAAAGGAGACTCCCGAAAGCTCAAGTTCTCCCTTAACTTCTTCTGGTTTTAAACCGTCGGGGCTCATGGAGTCGATACCAGGGACCCTGGCGATCATATTGAGGACATCATGGGCGGCGGCTCCGGCTTTGGTAAAATCGCCAATTGTGGGGGAAATCATTGTTAGAGATGAGGTCCCAAGAGCCACGGAGAAGAGAACCCTATTCCAAAAGTCAGAGGTTGAACATATGCCACTTGGGCAGGATTGACATACGTGAGAATTTCGCCACCAGAGCCGATCTGTCCTTTCATAATGAGCTTCACACCGTACCAAAAGGCAAGCGAGTATGCGCAATACATGATGAAAAATTCGGAACTGTATTGGACCCCTAAGATCGGTCCTTTCTTCACCCCGAATTTCTTCGCTGCCTCTAGGTGCTCATCGTATTTTCTCCGAAGTTTGCCTCCTGCACCAAAGGCAACAACAACGCGAATACTGCCGAGAGTCTCTTCCACAAGGCCACCCGCCTTTGAATAAATATCCAAAACCTTTGATTCAATCTTAGTATCCAATACAACCGTGATTGCGACGAGTGTGACAGCGGTGGGAATGGTGGTAGCAACTGGTAAAGTAAGCCTCCAGCTCCGAGTAAATGCCACAACAAAAGCTGAGATGAGCATGGCGAAACCCTGCACTGCAGTTCCAACTTTCTCCGATAAGCCATTTTGAATAAGATTGGCATTGTTAGAGATGCGCGTGGCTACGGAGCCCGGCGTATATGTGTCGAAATAGGCCATGTCCTGTCGGAGAATGGCTTTAACATACTCCAGGCGCAGACGGCGGACGCTACGAACGGCCGTTATGGTGAAGCAAGTGGTGTGGATATAGACAGCCTAGAACCAACTTGTATAAGGCAGGGCCAGCCTGATGTACAACATGGGAATAAACATACAAAGCACTTCCCAATAAAGAGATAGACGAAGTATAAGCTACCCCAATGTTAGCCATGACTATTGCTTCCAGAGCCACGATACAAGATGAAGGGCACTCACGCATTTTTTGAGATTGCTCGCCTAAGCTGCTCCGGGCCAGACAGTCCTTTGCCAAAATCATTGAATTCATCAACAAAGGAGCCAAAAACAATGGTCATCAACGGGAGAGCCTAGTATTTAGAGCAAACACAGCGGCCTAGGGTTAGAAAGCCCGCCTAACAATGGGAGGGGATATTTTTGACATACTGTTCCCGAAGCGATTGCAGCAAAGAAACCACAGACACGGAGAACAACGTCGATGGGTGTACACCACTTCCATAGTTGCTATAGAATTGATGATTAGCTAGCACCCCTAAAAGCTGGAAGCTCATGAAGTTACTAGGTAGGCACCGAATCCACCGCCCTTATCCTCATCCTTCTCTTTGCCCTGGTCGGATTTTGCTATATCGATTACTGCATCATCTTTTGCGTTGGTAGCAGTGGTGGTCGCTGTGCTGGGCTTCTCCGCATGTCCCGGAGACTTCTCTACATCGACTGATGCTCGCTCCGCCGGGGACTTTGCTGGCTCGTCTGAGCCCATCGCCAGGAGAGGCAGTGACGAGCTGAATTGCAATCTTCAGAAACTGTTTGGCGTCGAGAAGAAGAGACGTAGTTTAACCTATGATACACGTTTGGAAGCAATGGGGGACAAAGAAAAGATCTACATGAAGAAAACGATGGATACAGAAAGAGATCTGAGGAACAGATAGTACTACAAATATATACAACAAGAAAGCGGCGGGAGAGATCCTCAGGTCAACGAAATGAAATTAGGCAGAAATTTTGCGACATGCTGCCAAAGTTCAAATATTTGCAGGCGGAGCCTCGCCGTGCAAGGGCTCCTTGAAGGGCTTGAGAGGGGCGGTCATGCTCTCGTACACGAAGACCTGATGTTGAGCTAAAGTTGTCGAAATCTTGGGAGGAGTGCTTGGCGTTTGCCGAGAGCAGTTGGGCGGAGCGCGAGAAAGGGGGAATTTGACGCTGCTTTACGGCGCCTTGGGGCTAGGCGCTCCGTAACTTGTGAGGCTGACAGCAAACCTTGGCTTGACAGCTTAAAAGCAGCGTCAAAAGCTTCGACGAAGACGGAAGGATCCCTGCGCACTCCCGCCAATAGGAGGCCCCGCTGCCCGGGTTATGATTACTCATCACGTCAGCCGCCCTGGAACCCGCGGACCCCGGACTCCTGACTCACGGTTTCTCATCATCGATCCAGCAAGCCTGTCAGGGATTGAAGAAAAGAAAATCAAGAACTCATCAGACTGTTGGTGGAAACTCGAGATCTGGACTGTCCTGCACAGCCTCTCCTGGGTTTAGTGTTGGACTCCTTTAGCATTTCCTTGGGTCTTAGTGCTACGTATACGCTTCATGGATACGAAGTTGCAGACAGTTCCCCGTAGGCGGGCCTATTTTTCAAATTTTGCTGAAGCAATCTGACAGAGTATCTTACAGACTGCCCTTATTCGCTGTCACTGTGGTGTGGTCGGCTCCACATGGACTTCGGGTTTCAACTAATCATCCAAAGAGATGTCCCGTAGCGAGCGAAGGGGGTGTCCTGTCATCGCGCCAATTGATTGTGTCCTCATTTATTCGACCCCTTTGCCTCGATATGTCATTGCGGTTTCGTAACCATTGCGCAGCCCGAAACACCCGAAGTACTGCGGCGCTGATACAAGGTGCTTGTGGTCGACCACGGCAAAGAACGAGTCATAGGCTTTCCTCCAGTTATTGCTCTCCGAAATCATCGGCGCGTGCTTCAGATTTCTTCCATGCTATCCCGAGTTCAACCGCAACCTGACCTGGAGATCTACAGAGCAATGCTACCTACTGGTTTGGCAGGGAAAAGATAACTTATATAGCTGTCCTTTTTCCCATTGCGTCAGGTATCTTTTCTTGGGAAGGGAAGACACCATTTTCGGGGAAGGCTTGACTTTGAGCAAGCTTTGTCGGCTTGAACCCAGTCCAAGTAGAAGTTCAACAAGCGATCGTTGGATCCGATCGATCGGCATTGATAGTTTGCTCGTCTCTTGATATACTCCTAGGTAAAACGCCAACGGATCCTTCCAAATTGACGGGAGCGATGCTGTAGAAATCAGACACACGTTTGTTGATGTCCTTGAGAGTGTCGGGAGCCGGAGCATTATGTAGCGCTTAAGTTTAAGACTATCATCAAAGAGGCTTAGGCCCTAACCACGCCAAATCTTGGGTGCACATCTGGAAGGTTAGTGAGAGTTCCTGAGGCAAAGCTCATGAACCATCATCGCCCACAAGGCTGAAAACCTCTCCTCGCCAAGCTGAACGAGAATGCCACGCGTCCTACTTGATTCCATTTCCTTCAGGCACGGTAGAGAACCTGCATATCATTTTCGCGCGCTGTGATGCCTCCGAGACTCCTCCACCCGGATGAATATGAGCTGGTATCTCGGTCATCCTTCGATTCACGAGACAGCTTCGACCTTGACGAAGCCGACTTCGAAGCCCATTCCTTGACCAGCCCTAGCTACCCGAAACAGAGGCTATCTCTGCCCCAGCGGCTGTGGGCATCTCTTCCCTTCGTTGGTCGTCGTGGCCGCCTACTCCTTCGAAACCGCTCGAGTCAAGCTGCTTGGAGGCGGACAAGGCAATCACGTTCATGTCGTCCCATCGCGTGTCGCCGCCTGTTCTTTGTTGTCCATATCCTCTCCGGGATAGTAGCTGTGCTTGTTCTGCTCACGGCTATCATTCGTCCCTCCTACACCAGAAGACCGCACCACTATGACGTCCTTCGCCACGCCCTTTTAAACTCAAACGAACCTGGCAGGGGAAATCCGAACAATGAAAAAGTGTTTATTGCAGCGAGCATATATGATCCCGATGGCAGTCTGGCACGAGGGCAGTGGGGGAGAAACGTCCTCAGCTTAATCGACCTGCTAGGCCCAGAGAACACCTATTTGAGTGTCTTCGAGAACGATACAGGTGATGAATCATCAGTCGCCCTCCAGGATCTTGAAAAGAAGGTTCCGTGTAATCGATCCATGGTATACGAGCCGCATCTTGACCTCAAAAAGATCCAGCATGTAACCCTTCCGGATGGCTCGGAACGTGTAAAGCGGATTGCTTTTCTCGCCGAAGTGCGGAACCGTGCCATTGATCCCCTCGAGGACCCACACAGAGAGAGGTTCGATAGGTTGTTATACCTCAATGACATCTTCTTTGACCCGATAGATGCTGTTCAGCTCCTTTTTGCGACCAATGTGGATAAAGATGGAAAACCACAATATCGCGCTGCGTGCGCGGTAGACTTTATCAACCCTTTCAAATTCTATGACACATTTGCAACCCGGGACCTAGAGGGATACTCAACGGGTATCCCCTTCTATCCGTGGTTTTCGAACGCTGGGAAAGGTGAAAGTCGGCGCGATGTCTTGCATCAACGCGATGCTGTCCGCGTCAGGAGCTGCTGGGGTGGCATGGTTGCTTTTGATGCCTCTCTTTTCCAAGCATCGGCATCATTAGAGACCTCTCATGGTGATCGACGCCGGGGCCAGTCACTACAGTCAAAAGCTTTTCACCCAGCTCGTTTTAGAGCAGAACCGGATCAATACTGGGATGCTTCAGAATGCTGCCTGATTCATGCCGATATTCAGATTCCGCCACACAAGTCCAAGGAACCAATTGACACGGGGATTTACATGAACCCTTACATTCGAGTTGCATATGATCCCTCGACCCTATCATGGCTTGGTTTTACAAGGAGATTCGAAAGACTCTATTCTCTGCCACATAACATTCTTAACCACCTCGTTGGCATGCCATGGCACAATCCGCGACGGGAAGAGCAAGTGGGCGAACAGGTCGAGCAAAAAGTTTGGTCCCCCGACAAAAAAGCCTACGAAAAGTTGACCCGAACTGCAGGTACAGGAGGTTTCTGTGGACGCCGTGCCTTGCAGGTCATGATTCCAAACCCGAAAAAGGGCCAAAAGAACTGGGAGATACTCCCTGTTCCGCCTGAATAAATGATACCATTGCTTCGTGATTTATACATGGACTTTTCGAGTTTACAGTCGGCGGCTCTGTTTGGCGTTCTTGGGTACAATGAAGTCCATGGCTTTCTGTTTGTGATGATACCATTAGAATAGCTCTGGCATTTAGCTTTGCACCTTGTTTATCTGAATAGCTGCAACAGTTCTTCTGTGTCTATTCAAACTGCAGGGCCAGCGGATTGAAATCTTGTTTGGTGGCATATCCCTCCAATATGCCGACTTATTGCATATATTTCCTTCTGAAAATTATATACGCAATATACCAACTTCTAAGTGCTCTGGCATATAAGCTTTTGTGTTAGGAGACAGGCAGCCTTCATGATAAATGTAACTTCCGTGTTGTTTCCTACTCAGCTATAACACATCTCCCATATCTATCCAACAAAGGGGTCAGATTCATTATCTCCCCAGCCACCCTTGGTGACAACCTTCCGGCTTCTACCGTTCGCAAGTGAATTTTTCCTGCCCTGCTGCCTGGTGAAAATCCTGTTTTCGTGAGGTGGTCACAGTGCTCCTTGAAAATCTTCTTCACTTCTACTCAGTACCCTTTTTCCTTCTTACACTCTTCCACATCCGTCAGTTGCACTCTATCGATTCATACTACCGCTCCATTTTCAAATATATCGGCGTCTTTTTCTCCTCTGTTCGCTCTACAGCACATCCCAGTTCCATTCTGAGCACCAGCTTACATTTCTCCACTGCCAGCTCTTTCATTTCACCATGGCAAAGACCAAGAAGAGTCCTCCTGTCACCCCTAACTCCTCTCGTTCCACTTCCCCATCGAATGGGAAGCAGCCACAAACCCCTCCCAACAAGAAGAGCCCAGCTATGAAGTCTTCTCCTGAAAGCCAGGCCTCCATTAAGAGCCAAGGCTCCCCTACTCAGCAGAAGAAATCAAGCAAGAAGAAGAAGAAGTCTGGTGCTAAGCATAGCCCATCTGAGTCTCAGACTTCTTCTCCCGTCACTGAAACCAAGGTTCATGACAACGTTCAGACCGCAGCGTTTTTGCCGCAAACCAATGAAGACAAACCAGTGATTGGATCGAAGAAGTCTGTTAGTCCTGCTGCCAAAAAGCATGGAGATGCCTCCCCGCCGCAGAAGGGAAAGGCCAAGGCCGTGACAAGTCCTGAAAAGGCCTCAGATAGCCAGAAGTCAGTTACTTCGCCTACCGGCCAGCCAAGTCAACCAACCCTTGCCAGATCCAACAAGACCTCCTCGACCTTGACCGAAGACGAACTTGACAAAATCTTCCCTGCTGCGAAGAGGGACCGCGAATCTGAGGCTGCGAAAATTGGCCGTATCTTGTACGACGCTTTCGACGAAGTTGGAAAGTCTTCTGGCGCCAAGGGCCTCGAAGCAAGTCGCTGGGCTACGCCTGCAATCGAACCTAACTCTTCTCAGGGTCAGCAGGGCCAAGTCAAAAGCACACAACGCAAGAAGAGCCGCTCGCCTCGCAGAAACAAGAACCGAAACACCTCTCCAGTCAACAGTCCTCCTGATCATAACCAGAACAAGCAGACCATGACCACCAAGAAAACGGTTGCCCCGATTATCGACACAGCCGAGACGATCGCGGCTGAAAAGAACGCTGCCCACGTCTCGCGTGTTTTGTTCGACGCGTTCAACGACCTCAGCAAAACCTCCGGTCGTCAGGGATTGGAAGCTAGTCGATGGGCTATTCCTGCAGACAACAAGCCTCCTCAGAACGAAAACGGAGCAGCCACAAAGGGCCCGTTTCAAACCAAGGGCAAGCAGGCTCGTCGACCAGTTTTAACTGCCAAGGTCGCGAATGTCGACAATACATCGGCGTTTATGGCTGCTCTCAAAGCCCGCTCCACTCAAACTTCGAAAGAGCCTGGTGTCTCTACGGCGAAGGAAACTCAGGTCACTGAGACCAAGGAACCTAAGTCTGGTGAAAACGGTGAGTGCTTAGACTCCGTACAGTATTCCCAGCCTATTGTCACGTTACTGACGAGTTGTGCTTAGCTACTGAGGTCGAATCCGAAACAGCTCCTGAAGTCAAGCTTCAAGAGACCCCGCAGGATAAAGCTGATACCTCAAAACAAGCCGCTACTCCTACTAAGAACTGGTCTCCTCAGCAGACCAACAAGGGTAGTCCCACTTCACTTTCCACCGAACCGGCTGAAGAAGTCCAAGAAAACCGCGAACATCTCGACTTTTTCAGCAATTGGGGCAAGCCTGCACCAAGATCACGACCACGTAAGAGCTCTTCAAATCCAGAAGACTGCTAATTACAGTCACCATGCTAACGAAACTTGTCTGTATAGGTGCTGAGGTTCGTCGAATTATCCTGTCTCCGATTCCAGCTTTCCTTGCTACCCCAAGCAAGATTTTCTCCCTCGTTCATGGAGGTCGCATTGAATCCGTTCAATATTTCTCTCAGTCGAAGTCCGCACACGTCCTCTTTTGCGACCCTGCAGCCTGCAAAAAGTACTACGACAAATACCCCAATGGTATTGATGTGAACATGAATGGCCGCAAGGCTGTCATCTTTGTTGACTTATATAAAGAAGTCGACGTGGTCAGTTCTCGCCTTCGAGAGTCGTTGAGTCTTGGAGCAACTCGAGTTGTCCGTGCTGTCGGTGCAGACATGACTTTGAATATGAAACATCTAGCGGACCTAGTCGAGGAACGCAGGGTCAAGGTGGAGAAGATTACCGACGTGTTCGACCCTTCAACTGTAAGTCACAACCAGTATATTGCATTTATTGGCATCCTCCTGTTGCAATGACTGTATGAAGGTGAATGTGCTGACAATGCTTTACAGAAAATCCGAACTATTACCTTCCACCTCTGCTCAATTGACCATGCCGTCCGTCTGCGCTCCTTTTTGATCCGCCAGGACGATTGGGAACAAGCAAATGTGCAGTTTGCTGCTGACCCGTAAGTCATTTTCCTTTTTCACCTTGTGCTCACCCATGACTGATACAATCTACGAAATTGTAGTTGTGAACTCGCCCGAGGCATCCACTAAATAATAACTACCTACCGATTGCCGTCAACGATACTAGAGTCGAGCCTTGACGCTTGAAGCTTGTTTCAGAGCCGGATATTTGACCAACACGCTGGAAGGAGGGATAGATCTCTTTGGTTTTCTTCGACGAATTTATTAAATCTGCATCTCGAACGCGTTTCTTGATTTTTTTTTTTTTCCTTTCGGCATTGCAACGGTCTTGCTAACCCCATCCAAACTGCTATCTGAAAGGGGGGAAATAAATTGTTACTGAACGGGCCACTTGGGGTTATTTTGAGATTCCGCGAAGATCATAGATTGTTATACTGGCAAGTGGTGGAAGCGGCAGTGGTTTGGAGCTGATAGTGCGGTTGGGAAATTGCAATTTGGGGGGACATTTCGTACAATTTGCGCTGCTGTTTTTACTTGTACCTACTCCTATTATTTTCCCATAGAAATTGCCATCTCGGGTTGTGAATTCTCTAGAGCATTACCACATAGTGTCCCCGAGAACGGGAGGAACCTCGCTCTGCTTCCAACTCTGCATCAACTCGGTATCAAGCAAGACATTCTCCCCATTTCTTCGTTTCTCTTTCCGCCAACATGCTCGATTGCTTTCAGGCCCAATATTAACAAGCTTGGCATTTATTGACAATATATGTGTGTACGGCATATGCGGAACGCATTATTACTTTCCTCTCAGTTGTCCTGTGCCCAATCTCCTTCCTCTTACCATAACCAACACGGCCTGATCAGACCGCCCATTACTAATTCCAGCTGGGATGTTGTCGTTGGCAGAGCGGGCTTGCAGGCGCCCTCTCTTCGTCCTCGGCTCATGGCTGACACAACTATATCAATTCGTGAGGCAGTACCTAATGTATGTACATACATACAGATGTGTGTGAGGTTGGGCGCGTATTGGGGCTGTTACGGCCCTTCGCTTTTCTTTGGGGGCCATTCCACGGGAATGGGAATGTTTCAATGGTCCCAGGCAGTGCATCACTTATCTACGACAATGTAGGGGGCTCCGGAGATACGTTGAACGTTTTTCGACCTTGGTCATTGACCTCTGTGCTAGACATTCGAGGTCCAGCCCATGCAAAACCTTGGCTATACCACCTTGCTTCGCTGCTTTTAGCAGCAGTGGTTGCTCGGGGGCTTCAAAACTTGGCCTATCCTTACTGTTACCACTGTTGTCGCTCAGGTTTCTCAACTTCTGCCTGGGGTTATCAATTTAGGGTTTTATTAGACGCTCTCCTAGATCCCGGACGCAGAGTATGACAAGACAGGGCCGGGCGGGCAAACGACATCACCTCAAGTCAGGCTCTAGATCTGCCATGGAGAAGAATATGCCTCAGTGACAGGTATTGGTAATCAAAGACACAGGTATGAACAGACAGCGCGGCTAAATGCAAATCCAGCAAATGACACTAATAATACCTGCCACTCACATAGCAATTCAACCATTCAGTCGGAAATCCAACGTCGACCTCCTCAAAAGGGCTAATCAAGAAATGGGGTGGACATGATACCAATCAAATGCGAACAAGCAACTCATTTACCACGACCTTCCGGGGATTTCTCCACACGCGCCATGAAATACCACAAGGCAGGGGTTAGCAAAACAGTACCAGTGAGAAAGTCCATTCGATACATCCCACTTGATGCGCGTTCAGTCGATCGAATAGGATAGGATCTGACGATTTGGGTTTAAGGCATTCCTCCTTTTCTTATCCGACATTGAAAGCATGACCGGGATATTTGGGATACATGTTCGATAATAAGCGTATTGCGCATGGATTCATTGTGATTAAACCATCGGAGGGCCGAGTATACACTGGTAAACATGGAGGAGAGACCCAAAAAGGAGCCCTGCATGGCAACTTGCAAGTTGATGGGCACAAAAAGAAGGGCGAAGCTCTCCACAAAAGTTGGCGCCATCGAGCTTCTGAGGCTCTTGACCAGTTTGCAAAGGCCAAAAAACCGGTGCAGGATCAAGGATGATGCTGGATATGCATTACTTGAACAAGCTAGTTACAGGCAGGAGGCTCGGGACGAGATTCGCCAAGCTTTGAACGGGAAGAGAGAAGACCCCCGTGGGGCTAGGTGCCGAAACTTATTTACGGCGTCTCCGAGATTGGATATTGTGATGTGGCGCCAGGCAGTTAAGGGTCTCTTGAGGTGCCATGGGAATTGTAAGGCCGCCGTGCAGTAGCACAATGGACAATGCGTCTGTCATGGAGGATTGTGGTCCAGTGGATTTCATGTGAATGAGGACATCTGACACAAATAGGCGAAAAGTGTGGTGGCCAGATGATCCCCGTTCAGTGCTATGCAAGGAGATGTGGGAGATCGCCTGACGAGTAGGAGATCATGTTCCTTGACGTTTGACAAGGAATAGTAATAAAGAAAACTGGGTTAAATCTGCGGCGTGGTGAGCGAGGAAGAAGTCGCCAACAGGGTTAAGCAAAAGCCTCTAGTGAACATGCATCATGGGATAAACGGGGAGGGGAAAAAAGAAAGTGCCACTCTCACTCAGGAAGTTCAAGAGGCTCCGGGAACTTCGTGATACTTCCGTAGTTCGAGCGGAACAACGGCCGAACGGGGCTAGCGAGCGGCTGCGGTCTTCAAGTCGCACTTGGGAGGACTTCAACCACAATCACAGATAATCTGAATCGCAAAATTTGGACCACTCCACTTTAAGGGTCCAGAACGCGCAGGAGAGAGGCTGCTCACAACCTCCGATGTCTCTGACGAATCCCTGATCTGCATGAGAGAGCTAGGATACGAGTTGCATCTCGACCGCCAGTTTTGACGAACGAGTAGGAAGGGGCCAGACATGCATTCTGGAAAAGCAAGAGCGCTTGCTGGGGCCAAGATGGCTGGGATTGGACCACAGACGCGTTGACATTCTTCACCCACGACATGAATGGACTTGGCAGAGAAAAGGGCAGGGATTCTATGGCCCTGTGGATGTGCCATCTTGATTTCATCTGCATGGAGTCCCCGGATGCATCACCCACCCTTGGATTGCTTGGCTCCTTGTCAATAAACGGCCACGTATGAGAGGCAGGGGAAAGGGTGTGTGGGTTGAGGGAGAGCATGATTGCATGCATATCCCTGGCCTATTGGGTTAGGTTTCGGGGAATGCCGCGAAGCCTTGGTCGCCTTTTGGTGCGCAGTGACGGAGAAGGCAACAGATCCTCGAGGCGAGCAATGCTGCCAGTGCATATGGTTTGGAGCACCTCGAGATTCGACGATCGCTGGTCAGTGCTCTGAGCGTAGCTCCCGAGGAGTGCGTGCAGGCCTTAGTTTAGCAGCTGTGTTATAATTGGCATATCCCCGTCCTCATCTGCCAACGGGACTTCTTTCTCCGGCGTCACGAATAAGAAAACGAGTCGAATTGCGGCACAGCAGCAGGATTAGCACGCGCACAGTATGGAGCCTTTGGCGTTGCCTGTTTCGATGGTACGACAGCGAGGATCACTGCGGCGAGATGGTGATGGTTAAGTTACCACCATTTCAGCCCTGGAAAAACGACCATTCCACGTATGGTCGTGTTCGTTTTCGGAACAAGACGCGTTTGCCTGGTACGTTACAGGGCTTGCACCGGCAGTAATACGGCATAATACAGCTGTAAAAGCCGTCTTAAGCTGGCCAGTGCCATTCAGCACCCAGAAGTCGCTAATGCAAGAGAACAAAGACGGAAACCTGAATGGGGCAACAGCCGCCTTCAGAGCCCTCGGTGCACCAATGAGAACCCACGGGAAAGTCACATGACTATTATGCGCTGCGGGTTCCCTTCCCAGGAGACTGCAAGTCGTGTCACAAAACGCTCATGTACTCGCGTAATGCGTGTTACAGGAGGCAGCTGAATGTATTGTATGTATTTCCATACGCTACTAGTGCCTTCCCTGCCTTGAGGTGCGCTCGCCAGTGTGTATGGTAGCAGCAACACCCCATGGCAAGCTATTCCCGGTAGAAAGGCCGTCGATAAGCCCTCGCAAGCACATGGATAAATATGGGAGTTGATCGAGAATCGAGCCGATCTTTCGACAGTCCGTTGCAACGATCAACCGTGACAGAAACCTTATATTGCTTCTTCCTCAGTATCCTGAATTTTTCGCCTTCGAATTTGTTTTTCCTCGAACACTCGTCACAACCCGGACAACCCAAGTTTTGCAGGTTTCTTCAAGCTGCTAGTCGCGCGGCAGACGGGCTCTCAACCCTAAGTGCCCATTTAGCGTGCTCGCGTTCTTTGGCCGCGTCCTTGAAACAGCCCAACGTAACCTTCGCTGCGGGCTCCACTTGGGTTGGTTCAGCGGCCATTCTGACTGGCCCACTGCGTCCCGACACTGCGGTTACCCCCAGCAAGCGGGGCCAGCTACCTGCAGGGAATATTTAGCCAATCACAGCCCGGCCTTTGCACAATCTCATCCTTTGTCTTCCTCCGACGACGTGTCTTCATGGGCAACGCAGCGCATCAGACTAGCTTGGGAAACTCCCCGACGAGATCGGACCACATTATCGACACTCGGGTTGCACTGTGTCTAAGGATCATTGTATGCTCTTTGCTCGAGTCCTAGTGCACGGTGCTTGGTCTTGTAGGGGAAGTTCGGCGAGATCAGGCCTCCCTTCCACTAAACTAGCATTCCCCTTCCTTGCCCACAGTTCCTTTAGTAATCTACTACTCATGCAACTCTGGGCTGATAGTCATCTCGCAGACACGGATGCACATCCTTACCAGCCCCCTTCTTTCAGATGACTGATTTTCCCGATGCATTGCATATCTATTATCCGTGCATTGTACGGACTGTACAACACTTTAGCATGAGGAAGTCTGGCGACCTCCCCTGCAAAAGCCCTCTCAGACCTGCGACGCCACGCTTTTCCAACATCAAACTCTTGCGCTGATTCGAAGCTCGAGGTTCTTCAAGAAAATTCAACGGGTTTCAGCCGATCTTCTGGGCAAGGATTCTTCATGATTGGCACGATCCAACACCGCTAGCCTTTATCCGTCCAAACTTATTCTCCCTTGAAGAAATTTTTTCTTCTTTTCCTTTCTTATCCATTTTCTCGATGTGACGTGATGGCAAAAGCCAAACCTTGAGAGCTCTAAATATGTCTCAGCAACCTCTTTTGATCCTCATGCTCAGGGTCCCTTGCTGCTTATGGCCAACTTTCATCGACATCACAGGGATTGCGTCCGAAAGGACTGAAAGCTCTGCCCTCAGCTTGGTGAACTTACAGATCAGGGAATCCGTCATGACGAACAAGCTGCTCACCAGGGGTGGGTAGTTCAGTTGGCAATGAGTATTGTCTTTATTACATTTGGCGATGCTACCTTGTTCCCGAGATGTTGGGTCCTCTTTCAGTTACCCGTCGTGGTATTTTCTCGAAGCCTTGCGATTGACTTTAAGCATCGACACACTTGTTGGTTGACGGCAACGGCCGAACAACTCCAGTCGCACTTCTCAAACCTTCTAGACTAACATTTCCGGCTCCGGGCCCCAACCGCTGTGTTGTTTAATCTCGTTGGACTATTAGAGATTTCTTATTAATCCAGCTTATGGTGTGGTGGCATGCTGGCTTTACATGCTTGGAACAAAGGAAGTTTAAACAAAACTCGGGGTCTCAGAATCCCCTACCTTCATACATAATATAGGGTTCTCTGCATGCGGAGATCCCATGGATCCGACACCCCTTCATGGTGCACACGCTTCGTCTGTGACCAAGGCCCACTAAATATCACTATGCAGACGTGGGGGCCACCATTTCCAAGTCGACGCAACAAACCACTTTTCGAATCATTGAATGAATCTGACCGCCCGCATAGCCTCGCAAGCAAACATTTCCTTTCATGGTACAAATGCGCATGGTTTGACAACGAGTTTCATGATGCTCGGATATTATGGTGGCTGGCTTTCAACTTTTGACGCATTTGTTGGAGTCCGGGATTGTGAGTACTCCGTATGAGTTAACTAAACAGAGGCCCACAATACGAGATTCGTTCGCTCTGTAGGCCGAGAGTTGGCCTGGGCAGTTCTCCATCTTGCAGTCTCCACAGAAATTTGGAGTGAGTCGCGCACACGACTGCAAAACTCCTTTGGCAAGTTACAGAAAAGTGTGATATGTAACTCCATCTAAACATGGGAGCAACATTCGGGACTCAAACCTCTCTAGCCAGGCACTTAGGGGCCTCGAAAATCGAGGCTGGACATGGGTAAAGACCCAAAGGAACAGTCTGTGTGCAACTATACATGGGTTATCTCTTTCGCCGACACCCAAAGGTAGAGATATAATGGAAACGCCGTCGGATTGTTGAACTACATCAAAGAGAAAAGGGTATTGGTAATATCAGGTCACTTTCGAGGCCGGTCACCTTCCGCCTTTAGACAGTTCCGACCCAAGGATATGGTTTTCGTTCGATGCCTGGCGGCAAAAGTGCGCATCACTAAGCGAGTGGCTCTGTTTAGAGATAAATATGCCGGGCTTGGAGACCAGTCGTCTTTTATTTTTTGCTTTGCCGCTGCTTGCTGCTCCATGTGTCGGGGTACATGTAAAATGTGCTCTGTTACATTCGTTGCCGGCCCCCAAAGAAAGTGGAGTGAGTGCCTGAATCATGCTCTTTCCATATCTGTGAAGCCTGATAATGTGGAAGACAACAGTTCACAGGCGTATTGACAGCGTTCTTAGAACTATAGGGGATACTAATCTCGACTCTTCACGGACGTATTCTTCGCAGGCTTTTTATTAACTGAATCAAGGATTCGCGTAAATCCATTTGCTCAGAGCTCGCCAGGGATATCAATCCTTGGAGTTGACCGCACAAATCACAGCGCATGAAAAGAGAGAGAATTATTTCCCAAGTCAGCCGGCTGGCGATGACTAGCATGATTCTGCCTTGGGCACATTTGAGCAGATGCGACGCAAAATTAAAAATAGGCTGCCAACAATGTACTCGCTGTACGGTAAGGAAGTACGGGGTAATCCGTATCAAACAGTAATATCGATACAGATGCCCATGCATACATACATACAATACGCCCGCATCATCCCAACGGAATGGACGCGCTTGATGCCTCCTGGCAGTGCCTCAGTTGCCAAGGTGATGCTGTGATGCGTTACAATATGGCTGAAACTCATTTACCGCAACGTGCCTTTGGGTCAATTCCAAGTGTCGTTTTTCGGACTGCTCACAGAGAAGATACTGTGCTCTCTGTCCCTCTGTCCAGAGTACTCTGAAGGAGATGTGGAAATGATGCCCGGCTGTAGAACCGTGGAGAGATCCGAGTACGCGTAAGTGTGTCCATACTAACCAACCACTAGGTACTCAGGCGGCTCACTAGTAACTGCCGGATACGCACGCTTTAGCAAAGATTGGTTTAGTTACGGTACTTCAAGCAACAAGCCACGGCGATAAAAAGGGTGCGGAGAGTTGTCAGAACAGGGAGCACGCTATTGCTCAACCATCATGTTGTCCGGTCCGGGTCACCTGCCCGGCCTCGAGGCTGTGTGCACTAGGCCTTCCATCGCGGCTGAAAAGCGGGCCACACTAATCTGCACTCGCGCCATCGTAGCCATGATGACTAATAGAAGCTATTAAACCCAAACCCAACGCCATCCCATGCGAAGTCTTTTCCCCCCCCTTCCGATCCCTACGAACATCGCGTTCTTCAAGTTCCACCTCTTAGACTATCCTTGACGGAATCCATCAGGTTGCTTCTCCATCGCCGAACAGCAGCCAGCTCGAACCAACAGCTAAATCCTTCCGCAATACGATCCCTGATTTGCCCAAAGCGCCAAACCACCCCAAACCACTTTTGCACAGCTCGAAATCCGGCTAAATCCATACGCACCCATTCTCCCCAGCTTGGAATCCAGTTACGTATTCTGCTATTACATAGTACTAACGTTCCGCGATAATTGATTCCGCCTTTGCTTGCTGATAGCCAAGTTAATACGATTTAGAATGAGGCCGACAGCCCGACGGCCTTTGAACTCCAGCCTGAGTCTGACTTGCAACTCTCAATCAAACTGCGTATAAAAAATGGCCCAACTGAGAAGGTTTCTGGGCGTATCCGCTCAAGGATTAAGCCACGAGTCCCCGCCGTTTTCTGAAGGATCCCAATTCCTTTTTGTCTCTCTCTGTCTCTCCCTATTCTTGTTCGAAAATCACTCAATATTGAGAGACAAAAAGAAATCAGGTTGGGTTCGAAAGTTACCCTAAGTTTTGGGTCTTTTTGTCGCTAGCTGCTTAGACCCAACCAGCAAAAAGGGAATTGGGGAACCATAATTATTTCTTTTTTAGGCCCGCGGCTTTTTTGGCCAACAGGATCCATTTGTCAGATTTTGGGGCTGGACCCAGTGGTCTCTCTTTGGCTTGTTGGTTGTCGGTTCTCAAAACCGCTGCAGAACATGTATGCACCTGCTGTGAGAAAGGCGCTGCTTCGTTGAATAAGAAGAAGGGATGAGCGAGCGTGGGAAAATTGCACTCATGCGCCGCAAAAAACGCCCCCCATGCGACCGCTCCTCATATGCTCTACATTGCCTGGAGATATTTATATACACGGGGTATCTTCCTGCAGAAATCCTTCCCTTGCACCTACGGAGGATTTTTATTCTAGTGGCCCATTCTTTTTGAATGCAACGTTTCTCCTTGAATTTGCTTTTCGAATGCTCACTTGGGCACTATATGTTCGTTCGTTATTAATCCCTTTTCCATCCACATCTTACTTTGACCCAACCGGTACCGAACTCTCGGACAGATGGTTACTCTCTTCCACATCTCGGATACATATGATTCGATGCATTAGTATTCGACTGGGGTGGTATCTACTATGCATGGGCTGAAAGGTAATTCTACCTTCCCAGATCATCTTTCTCCTTATCCCGATTTTATTCCTTCTTCTGTTCCCTTGTTCCTGTCACCATTTATTCCAGACTGTTCTCAGATTTTCTTGCTCTTAATACCTAACAAGCCCGCCCTATGCTACACAGCTTTCCCATCCCCCTTGTCGTTGTTCCAGTATCCCTACCCTCTCCATTAGACCAAGGTTACTGGGTACACCCTTCCAGAACACTCTTCTGGTAATACTAGCTCCTTTGATTCCTTGTTCTCCCTGCCCCGGCCAAGAAGGTGGGAGTCCCAATCTGGGTGCGTGGTTTTCTTTACAGGATACAGAGTACCAATGTGTATTCATGTATCACCGTCCCCTACCGGTTTGCTGCAGTGCTATTCTCTTGATTTCCCAGATAACTGGGACGCTTTCCGAACTGCATCCACATACATATAATATGCATAGGATACAAGTATCACTCATGTGCGCACCCCGTCGATTTTTCCTTTTCGATTTCCTAGGTCACACAGTTGCTTGTTCCAAGTCAGAGATATATTTGACTGACCCGGATATCTTCTCAAAAGCAAGAATCTCGCTTTATGACACCGATAGAAGCCAACAAACCTTGTCTTACGATTAAACAGAAAGCTCAGGCGGCAAGCAGCAGAGACGTTGTTGAGCTGCGAAAGCTTGACCCAGTGCCCCTCCTTCATTCGATTTCACAACGTCGAGTGGATCTAAGTTGGACAGGTCACCTTAACAAACGTGGATCTTTGTACTCCCGATAACCGTCTTCAGACAATACTCAGGAATCGGACTCGGTTCTGCGACTTTGCGATCCCTTATCGCTGCCCGATCGCTACCTACACTGGGTAGGTTGTATCAAGACGAGACAGCCGTTCAACCTGACAAGTCGATTTTCTGAAACTTGTGTGCAATCGCGGCATTTGATATCCCTTTGGAGAACTTGGAGCTCGGACGCCGTCATTTATCCAAGGCCTTAGGAATAGTTCCTTTCGTAAACCATCCGCGACAACGGTCTCGAGTGCTTTATGAAGCACCTCTCAAGCGCATCCTTTGCGAGATTTGTGTCTTTAGGCCTAGCTCAACGTTTTGGGGAACATGGCTACCAGCAGATATAACCCTTCGCCTCCTCGGTCACCGGCAGAGCCTGCGAGGATCAGGATCGACGATTTATTAAATCCGAACAACGATAACAACGCTTCTCCGAGACAGCCTTCCGGATCATGGCAAGAAGCTTATCATCAACACTATCACCACCATCACCACCCTCATCACGATCGCTATTCACAAGTTACCAGCGGTCATGTTCACCAACAGCCGCATTTCCCATCGTTTCAATACCCGCACAATGCTTTGCCACCCATAGATACGCGCTCGGATCAAGTTGACCATCGTTCGGAATCTGCAAGTTCGTCCCCAGGGCCGTATCGAAGAGAACGGTTTCCATCTGTGTCAAGCGGCGCATCTACAGCTCCCGAGCGCCGCCGCGCACCACGACCCAAATACGAGGAAGAAGAAATGTATTTCATCTGGTACCATCGGGTTGATTTGCGCCAGGAGTGGAGGCAAGTTCGTGAGAGTTTCAATGCTCAGTTTCCCGATCGGCCGCGGGATGGGTTCCAGGGAATCCAGTGCAAGTACTATCGATTTATTAAAGAAAAGAACTGCCCGACCTTGAGAGAGCAGCGGCGAATGAGAAGTAGAGACGGGACAAGCCGCGGGGGTGAAGACGCACCGGCTTTTGGTGTTGTTCAATGGTGCAATATTTGGTATCCTTGGATGAAAGGAGTTCCTAATCCAAGACACCAATGAAAAGCACACTCTGGAGCGTCAAAAAGTTTTTCTTCTCTTTTTCTAGCGTTTCTCAGGCCTGTCGATAATATGAAGATACCCGTGGCCAGCCTACTGCATCTCTTCTATCGGTAAGCCCCATTCAAGGAGGTTAAAGTCGAAAAATTCCACCGGCTAACTTTTGGCTCTCATACAGGTTTCCTACCGTATTTTTAGCGCCAGAATTCGAAATTCGCTCCTTTTTTGCACCACTATACCACTTTTGTCTTATGTTGATGGCAGCTAAACTTTTTTGGCTCTTCACTGAGCAGCTATCATTGTTTCCAAGGGCCTTCTGCGCCTTGATGACTTTATGTCATAATGGCTCTGAGCCTCTTGCAACCTCAGGAGCGGGTGCTGGTTCGCCTACGAGAAATATTGCCATTTCCTTCTTTTCCATTTGGCAGTGGGGTTGCTATTTTGACTCCTTGACCGGCTATAAAAGCTCTTACGGATTTTCAGTCTTCATGCAGCCAAAGCTCACTGTGTAAACTGAATTCAATGATAACATGTTGCGAATGGAAGGATATCATTGGCTTCTTTTGGGTCACATCGTGGGAGGCTGGCTGGTGTTTGCACTCCTTTTACTGAGCGTTCTTAGCGGTCTCTGTTAGCCACACTGGCAATGCTGCATTTACTATCTGTTCTGTTTCCCTCCAAAGAAATTGGCTTGGTGTAAGGTGTTTGGAGGTTAATCTCAATGGTTTTGTTATGATTAGCAGCAACAAAAAAAGCACATTCGTTTCAAGCAAGTTACATGTCTTTGTGCATTGGCTTATACTACTGTAACAGTTACCTAGGCATGATACCTTGCTAGTTGGGGGCCTGGTAGAAAGCAATATACAAAGATGCACATTTTGAAGATCAACATTAGAAGTATCCGATTGCATGGTTTGCTGTTACATGTTGATCTGGGAGTTCATGCCCAATCTCTGAACGGTAGCGCATTTCTGGTGTTCCCTCCCAACGCTCTTTGGCCCTTGGAGTTGAGGACGTCACAGAGTAGTAAGGAGGGGCCATCCAACCCATTGGGCCCAAGCCCACGAGATGATGTCACGATACTACCGTCGTTGTATGTACAGGACATATTCTCCGCATGATATGCATCTGTGAAACATGGGCTGGAAAGGGTTCGGTCCAGGGAATACAAGGTGTCTTGGATCGATCCATGGTAAGCGGCCGATCGATGGTCATAGGGACGATGTGCACTTCAATGCGACCTCTCCAAGGCGTTTCTCCTGACATGCGCGTTTGGCGGAGCAAGATTGGGGGCTATGCATACTCAGCAGTACGTACGTATGTATGTATGTATGTACTTAACTTTGTCGGGTCGAGGTGACTTGTGGATTGTTTCCTTGTAATATATCGGGAACCGTTGATGTGTGTGAGAGAGAGAGAGAGAGAGGGAGGTGACCTGTCAGATGATTCGGCAGTGTCCCGAGGCTCGTCGATTTAAGCATAGCCCCAACTAGGCCCATCGACGGCAAAGTTCCACAGAGATGGCCGGAAAGCTAAGCGTGGAAAAGGGGTCCGTGTGTTTCTAGGGAGCATGTATGTATGTATGTCTCTGTATGTGCTCCGTGATACCCTCTGGCGTTAGGGACTATTCCTTGGACTTGGCCCCGAGGTCAGAGCAAACGGGTTATGTTCGAAGCGGAACCATTTCCCGAACCAGGGAGCGGCTATCAGGAGGAAGTATCGCGCTTAGATGAGGCGCCGAAGCACAGTTACAACGTGATGGGAACGAGGATGGTGGCGGTCACAGAGTATGTGTGCCCGAGTCTCAGGTCGCTACTAGGTCCTGCTGCGCCAGATTGTTTCATTGTGCAGATGGTCAAGTGCTAGTGAGTGACGAGCAAATATTGGGTAGCACTCCGGGGTTGACTCGGACGCTCTGGCGGGATCTCCCTTTTTGGCCTCTCTAGAGCGTTTGTCATCCCCGGGACGGTGATGGTGATACCCAATACTTTCGAGGGACAGTTCGGTCCTCGGAAGTGCTACAATTAGGGCCAGCCCAGAGCGGTATCGAAGTTGCCTTAGGTGAACTGCCTTGGCCAGAAGTAGAGTTTGAATAGTATGTGTGCCCACAAGCCTCTGGCTGCTAGGATTGAAGTATATGTTCTATCAGAAATGCAGGTTAGACTGTGTCAACAAAGCAACCAGCTCGTTTGACTTGAAACTTGTTCTATTGCTACTTCCTGTCGACCTTTGCTGGCCTCACTTGATGTTGGGTTGCCATTTTGGCATTATTTTCCAAGGATGGGGAGAAGAGGCGTCGAGGGCAAAAGCGAAAGAGGGGCTGAGGGGCACGGAATCCGCCATTCTTCCCTTTTAGGAAATGCTTCTTGAACGGCGGGGTTGCTCAGGCGTGCACCTCCAGCACTTTCTCTGAGGTCGACACCTTCCAACCCCGCTGCCCGCTTTGGACTCTCCCTAACTGCACTGCATCTCTCCTCAGAACACTCCTTTGCTACCCATCACCTTCAGGCTTAACGGCACTTCGTGCATCGGAACTCTAAGGACCTTTCTTTCTCATCTCCGGGCTTAGCAGCAACCCGCGAGAGTTCCCCGGAAAACCACTGTCATTCGTTTTGTTAGGCACAATCGTTCATCTTATTCCATTAATGAAGTATCTAAGTTGAAACTCGAATACGCCCACTTTGAAATAGATAGCCAGGTTAATCGAGAACCTTTGCCCCTCTGATAGGACAAGTCTGACCAAACGAGTCCGTCACTTCGGTGGTACAACCTCGATCTATAACACAGCACCCGCAATTGACCGTACAGTGAATATAGAGGAATTTCCCATCTGGAAGTGCGAGTCGGGGCCTGAAGCAACATCCGCATCCCCTCCCACAACAGCCACCCGATGCCCTGCAATCATCCACCCTGTGCTGCTGCAACATGAACTCCTTCGGATTCTGCTCAAGGAGCTTGTTCCTCCGGGACACAGCCATCTCATATTCTCGTACCGTCGGGCCCGTGGGTTTTTCGAGGTAGCGCTCATACTCTCTCTGCTGCAGGTAGCAAAGATTCCTTCGTATATCATCGAGTTTCTTTCTATAGCGGTCCAAGTCGGACTGGGTCTTCACATGCTTAAGGATCTGGGCCTGCATATATTCCCTTGCCTGCAGTAGCTCATAGCGTATTCGAGTTATCCTTTCCATGTAATCGACCCACTGTGCCTGGAACTCAAGCGCCTGCGTTGAGACAAACATCGCCTTGACCTTTCGAATCTTGCTTGCAATCCGATGCAAGCCCAAGCAATCAAACGTCGGCTCAAGAAACCCAAAGCTGATCAAAGCCACGGCGATAACAGCGACACCGAGGAGCAGGCGCGGCGCCATATCAAACGCTCCAGATAAAAATAATGAAACGCCTTTCATGCCGAGGGTATATCGTGGGTTAACGGTTTCAAAGATGTTATTCCTGAATCAAAACCAAAGCAGGAGGTCAACTTGCTCATATGGCCTTAACTGACCATTCGTCACTGTCTAGTTGAAGAAACAAGATTGTTCTGTTTGAAAGGATATTAATATTCTCTGATGGCTTTCATTAGGGCTGTTTTTAAAGTGACGGTGTCATAGATGTAGTATAACCAGCGGTTTGACGCCTGAGGTCGACACCCGGCTGAACCATGGCACGTTGATGCTCCAAAGCCGTAGGACAAATGACCACCGCCGCAAATAAGATTAAGTAGCAACGAGGTACAGATGTCAACTGCATTTTTACATCAGTTAGCTATTTTACGTATGCTACAGAACATATGGCGAGGTGGCCTTAAATGAGGAGACGAACCTGCCGGGCATCGATCAAGGTAAGCACGTCACACTCCGTCGGGAACACACCACTCGTAAATGGATCAAGTACCACCAACACATATCGTGCATCCTGGCTTATTTGTATCTTATTCCGTCACATCTTGGGTGTCTTAAGCCATGTCGCTTATGTTGCAGCTGGCTAGTTGAGACCAACAACTAACCGGCAGTGGTTGCATGCCCGAATCATCACGTGAATCCCTCAGGCATATCTAGCGGTTGTTGGGTTGCCGGCGACTGGGCCTGCTAACGCTTGTTTGTAATAATGGTGGGCAACAGTTATTGTTTCCCAATGGTGGCGATAAACCCTGACCAGCGAATCCATCGACGACCGTTTCGCTCCCATTGAGGCGAAGTACAAGTTGGGATGATTCCTAACATGTAGGAAGAAGTTACCTAACTCCTGCCCAGGACGGCACAACTAACAGGTAGGTGCTAGAATAGAATGTTATTGTTCTCCATGGGCTGTTGGCACCCTTGAAGAGTTATCCGCTAGTGAATCGGAAATGGAAACCTGCCACAACCAGCCTCCTTTCCTGGTAAAAAATATTCATTTCGCCAGCAGTGATTCCAATCTCAATCGGCTCGGAACTGAATTGGCTCTCTTGCGTGCGCACGTGACCATGGGGGACAAAACTCCGCCCCGCTCCGCCCCGCACCCCGTTTCCGCTAGTAGCGGGCGAGCCCTGGCTGCAAACCCTGGTGAGGGAAGCAATAGAAAAAACCAATCCAGAAAGCAAATCAGTAGAGGTCAAAACAAAATCGGGAAATGGGATATCTGAGCAGGGACCACTCCATCACGTCAAAATGTTCCGTCATTACACGTTCGAACCAACTCGATGTCCGAAGTATTCACAGGAGAAATAGGCGCGGCTCGTGAACCATGCCTACCGCGGACGACCATACTTCTTATAAACGGAGAACGGTTCGACTTAGCTGTACTTTGCGAAGTCAATGCCCCTATCAAAGTCTCTCCTGATCATCCGATAAGGCGTCCCCAGAGCTACCATAAGAGAAAGGCTTAAATCCGTACTCATCCATATCGTCGTTAACATCAAACTGCTCATCGTCGGACCCATACCGACGAAATTTGCTATAGGCTGCATTCACATCATCAAATTCATCATCCATGTCGAGATCTTCGTCGGGGTACTCGTTCGCCGGATTATCTTCAGCTGTGATGTGTTATTAGACTTAGGAACTACTCGCATGGCGCAGCCATTTAAGCTGGAAAAACTTACCGTTTGAATCTTCATCCTCCGTGTTCCAGTCTTTATCTTCGTCATCTTCCTCGGCGAGGGCATCCCAATAATGTACGTCTTTGTCTGAAATAACAACGACGCCCACATCCGTTGGTACGTTTTCATATCCAGCGTACCAATCACCATTTTGGAAGTGGGTAAATTTAGGATCATCGGCAAGTTCCTGGAGTGGGCGTCGAACAAATATATCATAGACGTAGTCTGTGTCGTCTTCCTTGTTGATAGTGGCTCGGATTACATGCTCTTCAAGGGCATTTCGCATGGAGGATATATCCTCCAATCCAACCCCTACAGTAGATCTATCAGGGATGGTTGTGCTTCTGCCGGTCTCGGATGCGCCATCAAATTGGCCAAATTTGCTTCCCCTGGTTTTGTGACGACTCTGCTGGCTCTTGGGTAGCCGCGGTTGGTATTTGAGGGTGGGCTTGATGGCCGGCAAATATAGTTCAGATGGCGATTTTGGAGAAGTTGTAGGCTTAGCAGATTCACCGTATGCTGCTTCGAGAGCTGCCTGCTCCAACTCGTCGGCAAGCTGAGCAGAGTCATAATCCCAAGTGGATGGGTCATCTTTGATTGAAGTGCCCGTTTTCTCCTGGTGACCATGGCCCTTGCGATCCAGATAGCGATACGCACTAGCTTGCTGTTTCCACTTCTTTTCAGCGTCATTCACGACACGTCGTTTCCTTGGTGTTGTCATAGAAGATTGCGTCCCTCCCATCTCAACTTCTCTCAGCACATCTTCCGCACTGATATCGGCGTTAGCCCCAATATTGCTGGCGCTGATAGATACTTGGTTCGGGTCAAAGATCGACTTGACAACCTCATCTTTATGCTCCACAACGACCGCGTGCCTCGGCGCTTTATTCTTCTGCACCCCTCCACCACCTTTGCGGAGGACAAGGTCATCCGGTGCTGGCGCTGCGATGTGAAACCGACGCACCGTAGATTTGACCGGAGTCTTCGCACCCGCCGACGATGGCCGCGGTGGAAGTTTCATAGAAGCAGAGCGTGCATGGGGGATACCGGAGACCGTCACTCCTCTGGTACCCTTTTCCTTCTTCGCAGCCTCAGCCAGCTGACGCAACTCCTCAACGGTCCTAACGGCCGGTACACTTGGGCCATCGATAGCAGCCTTCATGCTATCCGAATCCCGGGGGCTTTTCAGTCCAGCAGAGCCTGGCATGCCGCCAACGTGAACTCCATCCTGGTTTGGAACAACACGTTGAAACACAAAGTCCGTAAAACGCCTTTTTGTCTCACGCGTTTGAGATTGGATATCTGTAAGAATAAAGGAGACGGGCATCGATGATTAGTGCCTGATCATATCTAGACGATATGAAATTCTTCAGATGATTCAAGAAAGCAGAGACGAAAAGAGAGTGGCACAAGAACAAAGCAAGTCGTCTAAGAATTTACACACATCGCAAGGCTGTTGACCAACGTATGTGTTATCCAGCCGGATGCACGCACCCGTGTGAAGACTATAATATCTGGATGGGCTCAAAACACAAGAAACGGCCATTTCCCATTGGTCAAGCATAAAATGCAGACAAATGCCAAATACACGAAGCTTCAAGACAGCAGTGCAAAGGACAGGCAAGGGGCATTAACACGTACACAAGGTTTCGACGGGCTCCTCCTCCCTACGGCGCTTGATGCGAATTTGCTCTGGAGGCAATGACATGATGTCCACCCAGCCAAAGGCCGAAGAAAACCAGGCTTTCTCGGGTTCAATTGGTGGTAATATTGTACCGTCTTTAAGTGCGTATTAAATGCGAGAATGACCAATAGTTCAGTCACAAATGCCACGGGTCAGTTGTGGTGACCGTTGAAGCTGTTGCTGGACTGACGTTGAGCATCGTCGGCGATGGCTCGACGGCGGGTCCATTTGCCCACCGTTCACGTGACCGATCGCATTGGCCTCGGTGTTCCTCAACAGACAATATCTTCTACGATGTAAAAACTCGAGCGAATGCGGATGTCATTATGGCAGGAATGGAGCTTGTTATATTAATAATGGGGTATTTTGCTTCTATGTAACCAGGCTCCCTTCTCCTCAACCACCGAGTCACTCACGAAACCTTCCGCCGCCCAATATGCACCATTGTCATCGGACCATAGGTATTGTTTCTTTCCCAAACGACTTTGCGATGAAGACGCGGCCTCAGAAAAGAGAATTTCAACAAGCGGGTTATTAATAGGGTCAAAAATGGCATCACAGTAAATGGTAGTAAGATAAAAAGACTAAGTCAAGAAATGATCACGTAGCAACGAAGGGGTGCAAACATGCAAAAGCGAATATGGAAACCAAGACGATGGCCGCATAATCAAAATTCAAAAAGACGATCAACGGCGACGAGGAATGTATCGCCATGCAATCCAGGATATCTGCATCTTTTCAGTTAGACCTTAGCGTCAGGTAATGACTGGTCCAGAACGGTTGTGGAAGCCGACGAGTAAGTCTGTTAGCAGCACAAATTAAAAGGTATATAATATGTTCCCAGATAGTGCAAACTTAAATGGCAAGATAATAATAAAGAAAAAGCAGAATACGAAGCACGAGCGATGATTATAAACCAATAGATAAGGACAATAGGGGAACAGCAGTGGGAAAAAGCAAGATTAAAAGAGGGGAGAAGCAAAGGGTGAAAAAGAGAAACCGCTAAATAATACAATATATCATAAGATTATTTTGCTCTAATCTCCTCTTCGGCCCACCCCGGAAGCGAGTTTTCGTTGGCAATAGAGAGTCCGAAACCGTTGTGGTTCAGACCACCCAATCCGCCAAAACCGGAAAAGCTTCCCTGGGGCTGATGGGCCATGCCCGAGCGGGTGGGTAAATTATGGCTCTGCCCAAATGGTTCTTGCGAGAAGGAGGGGAGGCTGACAGCTCGTGAATGCTGAGCACGTGGGACACTCAGCGTGGCACCGCTGGAAGCAAGATGCCCAGAATTTGTGGCATTCGAAACGTTCATAAGGCCATGGGTTGATGGTTTTTGTTGATGGAGGGAGCTGTCCACCGAGCTGTTATCGTTAGCCCCAGTTCCGTTGTACAAGCCAGCTTGTTGGGAGAAATTCTGTTGCTGGTGAGATTGTTGCTGTTGTTGTTGCAGGGAAGCGTATCCCATTGAACCGTTTAGGCGGTTCTCTTGCTCCTGAGCTTGCTGCTGAGACACATGGTTCAGGTACATCGTCAATGGGTTGTTGGCGCCCGTGTTAAGGATAGAGGACGGTGTCGGAATTGCCTGCAATGGATGTCGGTTTTGATGTCCATTTGCACCTTGTGAGCCAGTTGAGCCGGGGGCGGGAGAGAGGGCTGGTCCAGTCGGGCTAGTTTGCTGTCCATTAAGCGTAGCCTGAAGGCCTCCATTCATGAGAGAGTGGTTTCCATCGACGCCCGATCGCGCTGGTTGGTTATTGTTGAGTTGGCGGGGAGGATTGCCGCACCGATCCTTTCCGAAGTTGATCTTGAACCGCTTATATTCTTCACGGCCGCGCATTCCCTCAATCGCCTTGATAGCATTCGCAATATTGGTGAAGTTGACAAATGCACAGCTCTTCTCTCTAAGCGTATTCACGAGTTCAATCTCTCCATAAGATGAGAAATCCTGTCGGAGCCGATCCTCAGTCCAGGATTCGTCCAGATTACCAATGTAAACATTTCGCGAAGCGCCACCGCTGACAGCGAGGGCGATTGCTGGAGGCAAAGCACCTGAGTGTTTTCCCCAACCAATTTTCAGGCGTCTATTATGGATCATTAGGCCTTGCAAGTTGCTAAGAGCATAAAACGAAGCGGCAGATGTCGGGTCAATAAAGGTGACGAAGCAAATGTGCTTGTCGGGTATATATCTAATATGGTGTAGCAGGCCCCCGCGAACAACATTGCAAATTTCCTCGATTGTCGTCTCGGGGTGAATATTTCCAAGATATACAGTTCGGTTTCCAAGGTTGTTCACCCCACCTGCAGCGGTTGCAACAGCTGCAGCAGCAACGGATTGCTGGGCTAGAGCGTTCGAAATCAAGTCTCTATCTGCAGAATTCAACATATGTGCATAACCAGGAGCGATTCCCAAATACTGGGCAGCGTTTTGTTGCTGAGTCTTTGAAACATAAGCACACCGATCTTTGCCATAGTAAACACGTTTTGGGGGCTGCCAGTTCGGTTCTTGAGGAAGCTGGTTCACAGCCTTGATTGCATTGCTGATTGAAAGAAAATGAACGAAACCGATAGATTTCTCTCGCACGATCTTGACGGTATCAATAGGGCCGAACTTGCCGAGTTCCTCACGAAGCTCTTCTTCTGTGACATCCTCAGAGAGATTTCCCAAGTAAACATTCCTGGATGCCCCTGACTGCTGAACAGCAAGTGCTACGGAAGTTGGCACCTGAGAAGGCTTTCCCCATCCGATTTTGATATCGTTCCCCTTGATTGAGAGTTTTTTCAAAATGGCATCGGAATGAAAATGAGTTGCGGAGCTACTATCGAGGAAAGAAATGAATGCACAGTTCTTATCTGGCAGCAACCGAACCGATTCGATTTGGCCACTCCGAACATGGCCCAAGATCTCCTCTGCTGTCGTCTCAGCGGGAAGATTCCCGAGATAGACGGTACGACTTGTACCAGACAAAATTCCTGGTTGAAGCGACGGATTTGCGGTTCCAAAGGCATTGGCAAATCCAGGAAACGCGCCCACAGGCGATTGGGGCCCTCCCAACAATTGCGAGGCACCCATTCCATCAGGGGAGAGGAGGTTTTGGTACAGTTGCGGAGAGAGAGGGTTATGCTGAGCTTGGGTTGGGCTATTGAGTTGGTTCTGGGAGTTCTGACCGTGAGAGTTGCCGTTGGTCTGGGGAAATCCTTGGAACGTCTGGAATTGAGGGGATGCAAATGAGGGAGTGCCAGTTTGGAAGGGACTGCCCAAAAGCAACTGCGAGGGGAGCAACGGAGCGAAATTCATGTCGAAGGCCGTGTTTGCGCTGGTCAAATCACCAGAATTCTGCCCGGTCGTGCTGGTATTTATGGCGGGAATGTTGGCTCGACGGGAGTTCCTGTCGGCGAACGACAAATTTCCGGCGTAGGCCCCGTGGGAAAAGCCGGTAGAATCTGGATTAGGATGGGATAGCTTGGAGATTGGCTGCATCAATCGATTTCCCACAGCGGAATTGGGCACGTGTGCGACGTCCGATGTTTGCATTGCGAGCCAATGGCGAGGAAGGACAGGACTGCCCTGAATTGGGGAGAGTAGCGCCGTCTTGAACGTCAAATTGAGCCCGGTATCAGAGACCGGACGAGTCCAAGTAAGGGCGGATGTCGACCAAGCAATGCTCAACGAACAAGGTTTGAGGGGCTACTGAAACAAACATTAGAACTGGATATCGCAAAACAAAGCAAAGGCTGTTCGCATGAACAATTGTTTTCCCCGACGTCTAATTATTTCATGCAAAGTGAAAAGTTTCGAGGACTGAAATCCACCTTGACTTCCACAGGATAGACTCGGACCGGAAACACTCGAGAAGGGCAATTGCGCATTGGGGTATCGTCCTTTCGGGGTATATACCTGTTGCGTATACAATCCGTGCAAGACAATAACTGGATTCTTGTCTTTCTCAACAACGCGCTAAGATCTGCCCTCGAGAAGGTGACGGAACGGTGCGTGATGGTCAAGGACCTGGCAAAGCAAACTGACGTGGTGGAAACGGGCGAGAGCAGTGCGGCGGGGTGGGACGGACGGGTTGCAAGCTTGATCCCAGTCAGAGGGGAAATGCAGATGACGGCGAGAATGGGGAATTGAGAGCTGCACGGTAGGATAGTGATATTACGGGTCGAGGGCGGCTGAGAAAGTGAATTAAAATGAGTGAATTAGGAAAAAGGAGAGAACAATAATGAAAGAGGAAGAAAAGTAAACAGATTGAAACGAGGGTGAAAAAGGAGAAAGGCGAAGGGGATGCCGCAAGCAACACTAATACTAATATAATTAATAAACGACAACCTGGAGGAAGTAATAATAGATAGAGAGAGTGAAAGGGAGAGAAGAGAGAGAAGAGAGAGAGAGAGAGAGAGAGAGAGAGGAAAACAGAGCGAAGAGGAAGATCGAAAAAGGGAGGAAGAGTTAAAGGGAGCAAAAAAACCCCAAGCACGTATGAACAAGTAATTAAAATTACCGCGCATTCCTCTGCTGCTGCTCTGTATCTATGCAACTCCAAGCCCTGTAACCGCCATACGCCCCATCTCCAACATCGCCGCAGGTCGCAGACCCCCTACAAGATCAGGACTCTCCTTCTAGTTTAATCCAGGCTTTTTGCCGACACACTCCATATTAGACGAATTACAGCTGCCTTCTCAAGTCTCCCTGATTCTCGGTGCCTGAGCGAGGAACTCCTGTATGTTTATGGGTATGTGTCCCTGTATGAAGAGTGATGGGTTTCCGATGAAATACGGCCCTCCAGGTAACGTTTCCAACCCGCAGAAATGGATCAGGAGAAAGGCTGAGGTGCGCTCCTATTGGTCAGCGCTGACAGATCTCGTCGATAAATTTGGGTCATCCTGACAGCGTCTAGTCCGTATTAGGCAAAGTAAGGGGTCAAACCCAGCCCGCTAATCCAATCCAAGACTAGCGCTATATGTTTAATGGTTGTGCCCCAAGAAAATCTGCAAGAAACTCGTACCGTACGGAACGGTTTCCGCAGTGTATTCCAGGCAGAAAAGTCAATGTCGATCGTTTTAGTTGACCGTCCAAGGCACAAACCCTCAGGATTGCTCGGAGCAGAACGAACAGATGGATCTGGAAATGAGCAACGCATCAGCGAACCAGGAATTCTGTGGGAAATGGCAGTGGACCTGCAGCTACTGGCCTGGGTGATACCATTCAACCCATGGCCCGGCAGGTACCCGGATGCGGTTCCCGTTCCTTTGATCGAAATGCTCAAACGTCCAAAGAACCTCTCTGGGCTGACCTGTGCTTATGCTTGGGGACTGACCGTATGACCAACTTGTACAAGAACCGCTACCCACTAACTGCTGTACCATTTTCAAAGCCATCACGTGTGGGGAGATCCTGCAGGGACGGTCCTGCGATATCACAATTTTACCCAGATATCATCTACCATGCCTGTAACTTGCTGCGCCGTGCTACGTTGACAAGGGGAAGAGTGTTTTTGCTTTACAAAGGCACACCTTGGCGTATTATTGCAGTCAGTCGTAGGTTCGTCTCCTTTTTCCGGCGCAAGCGAGAAGATGCATACAATGCCCAGAAAAAAAAAAAAAAGTCGCCGTTTCCATGCTGCAGTGTGGTTTCAATCTGAATCTCTCCTCTACAGTCACCGTTTCATCTGAGCTCTGCGCTGTTGGGACGAGGCACGTGGCGCGTGTGGCGCGTGGCGGTGCACTTTCACTAGCCACATTTCCTTCTGCCAAGCCATCTCGATCAGAAGCTCTCGCACAACGGAAATCTCTCAAGCTACGGAGTACGGCGTACAACGCTCCGGGTCCTGACGCCTTTGCCCTCCGTACAACAATGAATTTTAGTTGAGCCTGTCATTGCACTTTTGGAAAAATAATTCAATGTCTCTCATCCAGATTCTTTCAAGGCAAACTCGAAACACTCCTTTCGTAGACGCTAAAATTGTTTCCTAGATCGAGACCTTGCCCCGGTTCCTCCGACAACAATGGCCAACTCCTCGGGGTCGGACGAGGACACGGGCTCGGATGGCGAACGCGTTGAGTACCTTGCCACCGCGCGAGCGAGGCGGAGTACTGCCGGAAAGCATATGGGTACGCTGCTTGATGCGGAAGTGGACGATGACCTAGCTCTACTCTTCGCAGAAGACGAGGAAGATGAAGAATTTACATTTGGTGAAGAAGAGGGAGGAGAAGGCGAAGGGCCAGCCGTGGAAGATGCGGACGACATGGATCTTGATTCATCTTCTGATGATGACGAAGACCAAGGCCCGGACGCGAAAGGGGATGAATTGGAAGGTGAAAGGGAACTTGAGAAGCAGGCGAAAGCAGAGCGATTGGCGAAGAAGCGAAAAGCACAAGAGTCACTCCGACTAACAGCGTTGCGGAAGAAAGTCAAAATAGATCCTAACCTCCACTCTCGTCCTTTGACCACGCCCGCGCCGAGACTGAGAAAGAAGTCTGAGCGGATATCTTGGCTACCTACGCCGGAAGATGGACCTACTCGGGCCTCGTCGCGTATGCAAACAGTCCGAAACAAGGAGCTCACTCATGCTCGATTAAAGGACAGTGAACAGAAGCGCATCCGATTAATAGCCACAATGGAAGAAGCTGCCAAACGCAAGGAAAGCATGAAGGCTAAACAAATGACCCAGGAAGACAGGCTAGCGGAAGCCGAAAAAACAGAGCGCATAAACAGCAAGAGCCTAAATCGATGGGAGGAAATGGAGAAGAAACGGAGTGAGGAACAGCGCGCACGGTTGGAGGCACTCCAAAATCGACGCCTGGAAGGCCCCGTTATGACGTGGTGGAGTGGAATTGCTAAATGGGTAAATGATAAGCTGGCGCAAGTTGGTATCAAACCGTACACACAAGCTCCAGAAAGAGAAACGGGTCGGAAAAGAAAAGGCAAAGACGCGATCAGTCAAGGGGTTCCAAAACCTGGCGAATCCAAACCATCAGAGCCGCCGAATCAGGGAAGCCTCACTGCGGAAAAGGCAGAAGCTGAAGCAACAAGTCTGGGAAACACAACCCAGCAAGACGCGAAAGCAGAAGTGCCTAAAGATCCCAAGGATCAACCCGAAATAATTCCAAACGAACCTACAAACTTTCTGGATGGAATCCATCTCTACGCGTCTATGGCTGACGAGACGTCCTCCATACCGGCTGATCATTCTTCAACTACGGAAGCAACTAAATTATCAGCAGACAAGGGAGAACCGCCACAGACACCTGCGAATCAGGAATTAGCTATTCCGCAGGTCCCTCAGGCAGAACAGAAAGATGAAGTCACAGTATCGAAGGATTCTAACACGCAAACCTCCCTAAGACCGGTCTCGTCATCGGTGCCTCCAACAGATGACTTGAAAGTGCAACCAACTCAGCATGCCGTGCCGTCGGGACCTTCAGCGCCAATGCAACCCCCCCTGCCCCCGCCATCTGCCTACACTTCAGCCGACATTGGAGGCGGACATCCACAACCTCCAGCTCCTCAAACTTCACCAAAAGTCGAAATCTCATCCCGCAACTGCATCATTCTCGAAGACTTCAATTCCATTACACCCCAGGAGCGAAGCGAGTACAGTATTCTCTTCAACCCACGAAAGCCACAGAAGCTACAAAGTCAGTTGTTCTCGGCCCCTGTTGTCTCTAGTTCTGTCTTTCAATAGAGCCACCTACTAACTAGGATTCTTGCACAACATGCAGAGCCTACTCAGGAGTTCTGCCCCATAACCGGCCGACTGGCCCGATACCGGGACCCGCAAACGGGTGTCGCTTACGCAAACGCCCAAGCGTATCGTGAAATTCGTCAGGTCCTCGCAGGCCGATATGCCTGGAGTGGATTCCTGGGGTGTTTTGTGGGTGAGCTCGGGGGTGGCGCACGGGGTGTGCCAGAGCGTTTCTTGGCTCCAAACGTTCCGCCACCGCAGGAGATCCTCGCGCCGCCGCCACGCTTCGAAGCTGAAGGAGGACAGGCCGCTGGTAACAGCACCGTTACTGCCAGGTCATCTCCAACCCCTAATCCTACGCCCACACCTTCTGCTGCTGGTACTGCGGGAGATCATGGAGGTTCTGGAGGAAGTAATTGAAGTCGTACCTTCGCTTTGCTTATCTACATAGGCAGTGAAATTTTGTTTGAAATTCGAGGAAAGCAGAGGGGCTTACCTTTTGTCAATGAGGAGAATTACTATACTACTAATAGACGGCGAACGACAGCAAAGGGGTTATCTCCAGGAAAAATCCACAGAGCATACAAGGCCGCAGATCATGCTTCTTTTGCGTTTACCAGGGATGATGCTGGTGCTTGCTGTTTGCTTGTTTTGAATTGGCTTCATGCTAGCAGTCCTTGTTTCAGGCTCACAATTGGCATTTGGGCCAAACCAAGGTGAAACCCTTCCAGGAGACAACATGTCATACATAGCGGCACTACTGCTTGGCATACCCAGTGTTGGACTTGTCAAGCACATCGATGTCGATAAGTGGTGAGTTTACAATCTACATATAGAGAAAGCGTCATCCGACGTTTTCCCATCCGAACAATCGTGTAAGCGTCCACATTGGAACTCGGGCCCCCCGTTGAATACTATGGATATATTCGGGAGTGCTCCGCATCAAAGCATAATAAGTTTCTGCCGGTTACAGCCCATGATGCTTGTTCCATGATGACCTGCTGCTGGCCACAAGACTCCCAAGTGAGGCCTCGGGCCAATCGGGGTGTAACTCCGCCGACACCTTGGCCCTTGGAAGGACTGGGGTTAATTGCCTCTCAGATGATTGAATTGCAGGGCACAGTCCTTGCACTGTGCGTAAGTACTGTACATCCAGAAGGATTGAACATTCTCGACTCTCTGGAAGACTTCTCGAGGCTGCAAGACAACGGATCTTGTGTGGGGAAAAAGGCAAGCAGGAACAGCCGCAATGGCAATTTGTGGCGGATATCAACGGGATGTTCTAGCTCAAGCACGCGGTAAAAAAAGGAAAAATAGAACTAACTAGCGGGAGTGAATCATGTTTGTTGGACTCACCGTCTAAAAACTTGAAAATTGAGATCTTGAAAGAAAGGTTCATTAAAAAAGGAGCAAGAAAGCGACAGCAAAGATATCTCTGATAGGGATGATAGTCGTCTCGGAGTCTCTCGGGCTTGTGCTCAGTTGATTATCATGTCCCTCGGGAGAAGGGGAGAAAAGATTGCTACAGAACTCGATGCTCCGCTCTCTATCAGCCTCTAAATACATCCTTCACCCCGATTTGCCCACCTTTCTTTTTCTATCGAAATCAATTCCGACTGGGAATTAATTGCTGATCGATTGTCTTGACGTCAAGGCGTTCATTTATCTATCAAAGCACGATCTGCGTCTGGATCGAGACTCGTTTATCTATATTATAACTAACTGATACCCCTTCCGCCCCTCTCCTCTCGAGCCTTGCAGTTTCATATCGCCCCAGATATTATATAAAATCTTATTTACTTTAATCATCCACATTGTCGATCAGATACGCTTCTCGCTCGGCATGCCTTGTCTCTGAAGAGCCTTTTTGGTTGTGCCCTTTCGTGTTTATAAAGGCAAGTAGCGGTTATCTCTGTTCGATAACTACTTTCTCATCCTACCTTACACCTACCCCAATATGCATTGACGCTTCAAGTGGTCGCGTGCCCTGCCTGTCGAATGCTAAGAATATCACTCTGCAAGGGTGTTCAGACCTTATCTACATATGTCCATATACTTCCCGAACTTGATGAACACTATCATATATGCGATTGGCACTCCTGCTGCTTGACTGTCTGTTGTTCTTCTGCTTTTATGTGTTCTTGACTCCAATGCCGACGACAACGATGATGATGATGATGATGCTATGACTCGCCACTCGGACTGTTTCTCGCGGGGAAGCGGAGATTGCCGAACACACGCCTGCTGGTCAGAGTCGGAGGGGGAAGGCGCAACCCTGCAGATAGCGAGGACAGCCGAGACGTGCTAGAAGGGAAGGAGCGAAAGGGAGAGAGAGGGAGAAGGTGTGGAAGGGACAGGAGAGGGAAGGAGGCAGCCTGCCCTGGAATATCTGGAAGCAGAAATGGCAGTCAGTTTTATCCAGTTCTGGTAGGCACCACTGCTCCCTGTCCCTAGACAACAGAAGCCAATTGGTTGGCTGTAGCGTGTGATTGCCGTCGAGCCGTTGGAGGAGAGTTCCTTTTCGGGAAATGTGTTTTGATCACAGAGGGCACAACACTCCTGCTTTCCATTTCTGCCAGTTATTCTCTTTCCTTCCAAATCAAGCTCTTTACTAAGAACTCAATGCTGACAACACTCTCTTTCTCGTGATCTAGTGCCACGTGCGAGAAGCAAATCACCATCCCCAACAATTCAGTCCTCTACTGCAGTACCAGGTATGATAAGCATATCACTCACCCTCCACTAGCTTTAGGTGCCATGGCTCACAAATACGCTTCACCACAGGTGCCGCAACGCAGATACCCTAAAACCAATTTCACTCTCCCTCCAGACTCTGTCGTCATTCACATATTCTAAGCCAACACCTCCCTATACCATACTACTATCATCATCAGCCCCCTTTTCTACAACCGCAATGGCCCAAGCACAAGGAACTCCCCCATTGACCATGTCCGCCCAGCACTTCGAAGCGCCTCCAAAGCTCACCGTCACGGGCAACCGCGCCGACAAACCGACGTCATACCCCGACGGTTCCGCCAAGCCCATTAATAATGACAACTCCCGTCCCAAGCGCTCCGTCGAGTCCACCGCCGCATACCGCTTCCTCCTGCAGTTTCAGCGCAACCCGGCACCGCAGCTACGATACGGCGACAGTGCCAACCAAGAAAACCCCTCCGCCTCCATCTCCTCATCTTCTCCTGATACCACCGCCAACACCGCCCCTTCGCCGACCCTAACAAATGCGAGCAGCGACTTTGACTACGGGAAGCAGTCGTCTCTGCCGTCCCTGAGCACTTCGTCCACTGCGACTACTGAGACGGTTAGTGGGTCGCTGGATATGAAGTGCTCGGCACCTTCATCAATACGGAAGCGTGCTGAGAATGGGGTCGATTCGGGAATACCGTCTGTTCTACGGTCGGGGTAAGAGCTCGAGTGCTGCAGTGAATTAAAAATGCGTGTACTTGTGGAGACATGGGGAGGTCCCCCTATTTTCGTGACGAAGGGAAAGTAGGTTTTCACGCTGGGCATGGCTTTCTACACTTGCTCTCCTTTCTTTTTTCATGCATGATACCTTACCTGGGAATTGCGATATTCCTTAATTCATAGACTTAAGACATTAAACGTACCAAACTGGCCTTTGCAAAATGTAGTTGGTATTGTGGGAAGCAAGGTAATGATGTACGCTTAGATTGTATTCCTTCGTCTTGAATCTAAAAGCGAAGATGGCAGTCATTTCTTTCTTATCTTAGATGGCATTCATGCTCATGGGGTGCATCTTCCGGTAAATCGTGGATAGAGGCAGCATTCTCTGACTGTGTATCGCCCGCACATCCAAGCCAGGAACCGCTCCAAACCGAGCCCATACCCGCCGTGTGGCGAGGTTCCGTACCTGTAAAAAAAATATATATGAGTATTGGTTTAAAGAAAAGGGGCCAAAAAGAGAATAGAGAGGAGAACAAAAGATATAGGGACTTACTTTCTCTGGTCCGTATACCAATAGTACGGGCTCGGATCCATTCCCTGCCTAGCGTATGCCCCCATCAACTCGTCCCAATCGTCCATCCTCATACTTCCTCCCACAATCTCTCCGACACCCGGCATCAGCACGTCCACGCTCTCTGTCACCCGCAGATCCTCCGGGTCCTTCTTCATGTAGAACGCCTTGATCTCCACGGGGAAATGGGTCAGGAAGATGGGCTGGTTGAGGATGTCGGTCATCTTGCGCTCGGCCGCCTCGGCGATGTCGTCGCCAAACGTGTGCGGGTTGCCCTCTTCGTTGGGGATGTTGTGCTCGCGCAGCCACTCGATGGCCTCGGCGTACTTCATGCGCCTGAACGGCCGGCTCGGCGGGACGAAGCTCGGGTTGAGCGCCTTGATGTACCCTGCGATCTGCTCGTCGGCGAGGACGAGGTCGATCACGCGGCAGATCATGGCCTCGATGTGGTCGAGGAGGTCGGTGAAGGTGATGAAGTCGAGCTCGGCTTCGATGTGCGTGTATTCCGAGAGGTGGCGGCGGGTAAGGGACTTTTCGGCGCGGAAGGACGGGCAGATGCAGAACACGTCGCCGAGGGAGGGGAGGCAGGTTTCGAGGTAGAGCTGGGAGGACTGCGTGAGATATGCCGGTTCGCCGTAGTAGTCGAATGAGAAGAGGGTGGAGCCGCCTTCGACTTGCGTTTGGACCATGGCTGGCGGGGTCACTTCGAGCAAGCTATGCTCTTCAAAGGCGGCGCGGAAAGCGCGAGTTACTGCGGCGCGTACTTTCATGACCGACGAGGCGATTTCTCCCCGTAGGACTAGGTGTCTGTTGTCGTAGAGGGTCTGTGGATCGGCGTCGGGTGCCACGCGCGTCGTAATGGCCTCTTTGTCGCCAGCGGCGCGGCCGATGATGGTGAAGAAATCCGCATGGAGTTCGCGGTTATCAGGAGCGTGCTGCTTCGGCGGAACAGCACACATTTCTCCGTGGATCGCCAGGGAGGTCTCCATGGTCAAGGTCATCGCGTCGTATGACTTGACGAGGTTGCCAGTGAAGACGCATTGCAGCAAGCCATACCCGTCGGACAAGGTCACGAATATAACGTCCTTTTGGGAGCGGAGACGGTGGACTCTTCCCAACACGCGAACCCTTGTGCCCGCCGTCTCGCCGTCCCGCAATTTGATTTTCGCGGGGTCCTTCTCGTTGAGTCTGATTCTCACGGGCTTCGGCAATGACTCATCCTCTTTGATGACCACTTTCTTCGCCTCCTCGAGCACCAAGCGTCTTTTCTCCGCTTCTTCCTTTTGTCGCAGGACCAGTTCTTGCTCTTTGGCGGCCTTCTTCTTCCTCGCCTCGTACAGGTTGGTGGCTTTTTTCAGCGCAGATTTGGTGGCCGGCTTCCACTCAAGGCGGACGGATGGGTCGCCATCTTCGCCAACAGGACCGGTCTCGGATTTCCGAATCAAGTATTGAATATTCTCGGTGGAGGGAGGGTGTTGGAGAAAAGCGTAGACGAGGGTCTTGTAGGGGGAAAGGTCGGTGCCGGCGGCCGACTCGTCGTCTCTGCCTACATCCTCGTCAATGTAAATGGTGTTTGGCGCTGATGGCGCCATGGCTCCCAGAATTGTCTTGCTCAAAGAAAGGAGTTCAATTGCTTATCCAGCGAGAGACTGGGTTCTGTCAAGATACAAACGGAGCTGTGTAGTATCTTGTGTGTGGTGGATTAAGGGTTTTTCTTTGGATGGTCAACCCCGCCATCTTTTTTAAGGGCGATAAGACCTTATCGGCCAGTCTGAGTCACAATGCCAAAACCCATCAGCCAACCCCTGAATTTTCATCACAATCTTTTCACTCGCTAGCATTTATATAAAGAATACAGAATATTTGTGAGACAGACTATGTAGAAGATTGAAGGAAAGAAAGCTGATGCAGACTCCCTTTGTTATAAAATGATGGCTGTTTTATAACAATTCTGTAATACACATCCAACTGGGCCTGATTCCCGCTGTTTTCAATCACACAGTACTGACAGTACACTGGACAATACCTTATTTGTGATAGTGCTTTTACTATCATGAATGCAGCAGCATTGCTTGAGAGCAACTATTGATTTCGGAAGCTCAGAGAATCATCATCCAGCTGAAACTTAGTGCGAGAGAATCCTGTGGCTCATCCCAATTGAAGCATACATCGAGTGCTCGGCAAAACCCTGCCATAGCAATTGCATTCAAAAGAAGGGTGTGAAAATACTATTGTGGCGTGATACATGGGTTGAGCGGGATCACGAGTTTTGATAGTAACCATTTCCCTTCTCGCGGACAAAACCAGTCACACCCCCCTCTCCCGGCAGAAGCATCTATCAAACTCCAATGGCATCGGCTCGCTGCCGTACCTTATGCCCCCAGCGGTATCGTGTATGAGAGCGATTCCACCATTCGCAAGTATGGAAGCCGCCTCCGTGTTGAGAGAGAAGTAGCGGCGATGGCCTTTGTCTAGAAGCACACAACCATTCCGATACCCAAGGTCCTGGAGACCAGATTCTCCGACGACAGTGATGGCTGTTGGATTTTGATGAGCCGGGTGCCTGGAACTAATCTTGATTGCGCTTGGCCGAGCATGAGCCAGGGTGCGCGGAAGGAGACCCTTAAACAGGTCAAGTCCTATCTGCAACAGCTGCACAGTCTGTCTCCCCTGAATTCTGACTGGTTCGGGTCGTGCACGGCGGATATTGTCAAGGATATCATGCCCTCCTATGAGAAAGAGTTTGAAGCAGACAGTATTCTGGAGATGTTTTAAGAATCTCAAGCATTATTGTGGTTTTTGGTTGATTTTGAAAAACATTCATCCATTGATGTGCCTCAACTGTTCCCATTCTCCTTGAGCCAAGCTTGAACTGACTTGGTTGTATATCCATCATACACAAACCCCTCTTCCTTCAGCTTCTCTAACCCTTCAAGGGCCCAGTCCTGGCAATTCCTGCCAGATGATTCAACCAAGTCTATTTTGCACTCCTTCAACCTTTGATAGACAACCTCTAACTTGTCCGGGATACCTCCCCAATCAGAAGTTCCTCCTTCAGAGAGCATGATTCCGCTAGATCAGCTTCGTCTGGTCCCTTATAATAAACGGCTCCAGGCATTCCGCGCAGTTGATGAGCAAAAGTCTGCTCCATCAGCGCGAAGCCCAAAAAAAAGTTCCCCTGGTCAGAATCGTCGACGTGACTCAGCACGCCGGCCGTCGCAGGCCGCTTCTTACCCAGATTACGACGAAGGTATGGCGGTCAAGTCCGGGAAGAAGGCGCTCAGAGGGGAGTGGTGAGGATACTGGGGCATTTATTTTTGATATAACAGAGGACATGACCATGACATTCGAAGGCAGATCTTGTAAAATTAGCAAACATAGACAGACGGTTTGTTGCTGCAAGTCCACCTGCCTCCTGTTCTTTCTCTTCAAACCACTCTGGAATGGCCCTGGGAGACTATCAATCATGCTGCACCTTGTGAACAAGAAAGAACGATACTGTCCATTTCTTGGTGATGCCAGGCCTGTAACCGTAGACCTAAAATTCACCGAGGCAAGCTTGCCATGGGAGTGAGATGCGCTGGGCCTGTGTTTTGATCAGAAGTGTGGTCATCTTCAGGACTGTTACTTTCTGTGGAATAAGACTGCATTCTGCATCATGGCATGTGGAGAATGAAACACCAGAGGTGCTGAAGGGGAACAAGAAGCCCTTGTCAGACCATCAACTTAGGCGGGTTAGAGCACTGGACTAGTGTATCACCATGACAAAATGAAGTCTGCGGATAGGTCAATGGACTCGCGACCGAGCAGCCAATCAGGGTGTTGTTCTTGCTGAAACAAGTGTGTTGAATGCTGGCTTGAAATGCAAACCTCAAGCCCAAGAGTGTTGACAATTCGAGGGCCCAGGCATTTGAGCTTCGTCTTTTATCAAGGCCATCAGGCGATATTGTGAGATCTTTGAATGGCCGGTGCCAGGATATTCGGGGCACAAAGCCATTGAGTATTAAGACTTGTCACTTTGAGATGGTCAAAAGGGACACTGGTCAGTACGACTCAGTAGTGCCATCCGCCACGGGCGAGTATTGCACCTGTTGCTGGGCCATGGCAATCAGGAAAGCATTCACTTTTGTTTCTGAAGGGCGCTTCCACTGGATTTTTCTCTTTGTTTCCTGGTCATCGGTGAAGAGCTTTAGTCTTCAGGGGATTATAGTGGTCATGGATCCACAGCAGAATAACTCAGCACCGACTCCATCAAGAATCGAGATACGTGCCTTGCAGACAGCTGCATCCTCGAGTTAGACAGCCAATGACATGACTCGGTATTCGCTATCAAGCCCTTCCACATGGAGGATATGTAGTACCTGACAGTGAATCAAAATTCAAGCGAGTGGTCTAGAGGTTGGATTGAAATCAGCGCCCTGTGGGATTCGCTAGAGATGCCGGAGACAGATGTATGTCGCGTATTGCAGGGTTACAGAGGACAGGTTACGGGTCACTAGCGAAGAGACGACAGAGCCGATCATCTCTCTTTTTTTTTCTAGAAGAAAGCAACCCTGGCGCTGCAGCGGGCTGTCTTGGGGCATGTTAGCGCAGGAACAACACACATCTTCACTCCTGAGCCCTGAGAGGCTGTTGTCTGTGATTTGATCGGTGGGAGACGGGTCTGGGCCCCCAGCCTCCAGAGACGGGAGACCAGACCACTTTTACTCGACTTAGCGCAACGGGACCTGTTCTGCCTTTGATCAAAGGGGAGTGTCTGATGGCCGAATGTTTCAGGATTGCAGACGGTGAGCGTGCCAGGAGTGAATGTGCAATTGGGCTCGACCCCGGCCTTTTAATGAACCAAGCTTGATCATAATAAGAAAGTTTCGAAAAAAGGACTTTTGCGCCCAGGAGTAAGAGTGATTGATCATAATTATAACAGTAATATTAATTGTGATTTACAATATTGGCAGAAGAGAGAGTGTGTAAGAGAGCATGAGAGGGACTGTGTATGTGCTGACCGACCGTGAGTGACAGTGACAGTTGGTGAACTCAATCCCATTGCCATCATCATCGACCATCATCTCTCTTCCTCCCGTCAACGCTTCCACCACCACCATCACCACCATCACCACCTCCAACCTCCACCACCACCGCTTCACTCCTTGCTATTCTTACTAGAAACAGGAAAAGACTCACTAATCTCTCTTCTTTTCTTCTTCTTCTTTCTTCCTCTTCTGCTCTTCTCTTCTCCCTTCTCACTCTGCACAACAGCGTGAGCTTTCTCTCGTCCCATATTCCTCAACCTCCCCATCAACCAACCCTCCCGAGTTTGAGCCGTCAGCCTCCCTAATCTTCAAACGTCTTTGTCTCGACGACACGCTGGTTGATCTTCTTTCTTCCGCTCCTTCGCCTGGCTCTGCGTACCTTTTCTTCGATTTAGGCACTTTAAACGGCGACTTCGCTCGATTACCTAGATTTTTAATGCTGGTTCTATTCTTCTGAAAGGCGGCTTACTACTACACTGCTGTAAGCTTCATTCCAGCCACACCTCATCTCCCCCCGGCGGCCTCTCTCGCTGTCTTTCTCTCTCGCCCCCACAACTCCCAGCCGGCCATCGCATCCACCCCAGACTGCACTACAGTACCTTTGTTCTCCGTTGAAATTTTGTAATACTCTACACCCGACCTTGCTGTCTCTGTCGTCGTGCAGTTTTCCTGACCCGAAGGAGGGGCTTACCGTTGTTCTCCAGTCTTTAGATTCTCCGGCCACCGTTCTGGTTGCGACAGACTTTAGTCCCACGGATCCCCCGAAAAGCTACATCGAAGCTCAAAGCCTTGTCGTAACCCCATCGTGATCAATCCACGTTCGCCCTCCGAGTATACACCGTCATCGACCCTACCCATTCCACCCTCCTTGTCGCGGATTTTTACCATTTTTAAAGCCCACGACTTTGACGCCCCTTTTATCTCTGTACGCCGAAGGAGACGAGAAGCTCTATATTGATCTAATGGTGTTGTCAGTTCCCACTGCGCGCATTCCATCTTACTCGCCATTCTCGTCGCTGAACCCATTTCTTCTCAGAGAGAAGCCATAGATTTAACCGGGCGTATCGTTTGTGTTTAATCCGAACCAAACAAAAAAGAATTATTTAATCTATAATGGCACCCTCCTCGAGGCCTGATGGCCACCTCAACCTTGGTTACCTCCCCACGGCTCAGCCCCGTTCGGGAACTTCGACCGGAAGTTCCTCTCCAAGCGAACTTCAGGGCTCGAGTTCGATGAAATCTGCATTTGGAGGGTCAAATGGCCTGGTTAGTTCGGGTGGATCAATCGGAAGTGCGAGAAGGACGGCAGGTTCCCCTTCCCACGAACTCAGTGCCCGTATCTATTCAAAGCGGTAAGTAATTTCCCTTTTATCCTCGACATGATAAAGGGGGGGTAAACGAGATGGGCGGCTGATGTATACGTTTTCCCTGGAACCAGGGCTAGAGAAATCCAGGCCCAAGAAGGGGTTACTCCTAACATTTGGGGGCCCCCAACAAGTGGAAACTCAACCCCCCTGCGAGAGAATATCCCAGAGTCCCCCGGTCAAGATGAATTTCCAGATTTAATCCCGTTAGCAGAGACAAGCATCCAAAGCCCTGCTCGCCGTACACGGGCAGATACTGTTCCCTCTCGATTCTCCCCAGTCGGTTCTCTCAACGGTGTTAACATCCAGTCGTCGATCATCTCAAAAACCTCCAGGCCCACTCCATCGACAAGCCCGTTTCGTCCTCCTGGTCTAGAGACCCCCAGAACTTCGGCTCCGGGAAGTGGCGCGCTTCTCTCTAGGCTGCGAGCGGGATCGATGCCACAGCGCACCAACGTCCTTGGAAGCACTAATCCTTTTGGCCCATCTGTTTTCTCAACCAACTGGGCATCGGGCCGCGACCGTGCTACTACTCTGACAAGCATACGATCCTCAGAAGGCCCAACATCTCCTTCGCAATCCTCCTTTTCGAGAGACGGTTTGGCAGATGCGGATGTAAAAACGCTGGACTATCTCGGCCTTGCGGAAACCCCACAGCAGACGAGAGCGACTCTGGCACGTCCTTCCGCAGATATTCTGATGCAACAGCAGCAGCAGCAAGCCCAACAGCAACAAGCTCCTTCCTTACCACCACTGCTTGCCGAATTAACCATGTTGAACAGGGGTGGGAATAGATTCCGTTCATATTCTGTAAATGCCAAAGAAAAGTACGCCGAAGATGAAGAAGAGTTCGGTGCCCATTATTCAGGCATGCCATCCGGGACAATAACTCCGTCGGCTGCTGCCACGGCAGCGCAGTTAGCTGCAACCCAAGCGCAGATTCATCAACATAACCTTGCAGTTCAAGCATTTGCAAACCAAGCATCAGCGAGTCGGCCCCGTGCCCGTACCGCCGGAGTGCTAGACACCCCACCCCAGCGATCTGCTATCCGCAACTACCTTGCGACCCCGTCGAGACTAGACAACAGCATCAGCGCTGCAGACATACGAATTGCCGAAGCCGGGGAATACGATGAGCTGCAAGAAGCCGTTCAAATGATGCACTTGGGGGCCCTTGGTGCGTTACGGCCCGGCCAAGAAGGAGCCGACGAAAACAATCTCGAAGGTCCAACCCGCGCTCTCTGGATCGGCAGCATCCCTGTCTCAACCACCGTCACGTCCTTGGATGCCATTTTCAGCATGTATGGTAAGATCGAGTCGACTAGGGTCCTCACTCATAAAAACTGTGGGTTTGTCAACTTCGAGCGCGTGGAAAGTGCAATTCAAGCCAAATCACTCTTGAATGGCAAGGAAATTTTCCCCGGTGCTGGCCCAGTCCGCATTGGCTATGCAAAGGTTCCTGTTACACCTGCTTCTGAGACTCCTGGTCAGAGCGACGCTCAATCATCCCCAACCCCGGACCCTAATGTATCGAGCCAACCCGGCGATGGCGAGCCGGGTTCTGGGAGTGGGGAGGGACGTGCCGAATCACCCAAGGTCCCCGAGCTCCCCAAACTTTTGCCAGAAATGGTCCAAATTGTTACCGAATTCGGTGCGACAGAGAGTGAATGCCGCAATATTACCCAGAGCATTCAAAGAGCAGTTGCGTACCAGTCCTTCAACGATGAGATATCGCCGGTCCCTGAGCCGAGTCAGACTCGAACTTTTGATGCCCCAAAACTCAGAGATATCCGAAAGCGGATTGACAATGGAGCATGTAGTGTGCAAGAGATTGAAGAAACAGCGAAAAGCATGCTTCCCGAAATTTCAGAGTTGTCTTCAGACTATCTCGGCAATACTGTAGTGCAGAAACTCTTTGAGTTCTGCTCCGAAGCGACCAAGGAGGAGATGTTGGTTCCAATCGCCCCTCATCTGGCAGAAATTGGTGTCCACAAGAATGGCACTTGGGCCGCGCAGAAGATTATTGACGTCGCAAAAACCCACACGCAAAAGCAGATGATTGTGGAAAACCTACGGCCATACACCGTTCCTCTCTTCCTTGACCAATACGGAAATTACGTTTTGCAATGCTGCCTTCGCTTCGGTTCACCTTACAATGACTTCATTTTTGAAACGATGCTTAGTCGAATGTGGGAAGTTGCACAAGGTAGATTCGGTGCAAGAGCCATGAGAGCTTGCCTGGAAAGCCATCATGCTACGAAAGACCAGCAGCGGATGCTTGCATCTGCGATTGCACTACATAGCGTTCAACTAGCAACGAATGCCAACGGCGCGCTATTGTTAACGTGGTTCTTGGATACTTGTAATTTCCCGCATCGCCGAACTGTCCTCGCTCCTCGCCTTGTTCCGCATTTGGTGCACCTATGCACTCATAAGGTCGCTTATCTAACCGTGTTGAAAATTGTCAACCAACGAAATGAACCTGAGGCAAGAGAAATTATCTTGAAGGCATTATTTTTTAGTCCAGGAGATGAAACGCTGGAGAATATCCTCAAGGACCAAGTTTCTGGTGCAACCCTGATCTTTAAGGTCCTCACTACACCTTTCTTCGAGGAGAGCATGCGCGCTGAAGTGGTGAAGACGGTTGCCAAGGTCCTCACAAAACTGAAAACTTCACCAAGCCAAGGATACAAGCGTCTCATGGACGAAGTTGGCCTTTCTTCACGGAATGGAACATCGCGAGATACATATCACAGTAGGGAACACGGAAATGGCCACGGGGAAAAGAGCCAGGGCAGGCAACTTCCAAGGCAGCCTGCTGCAAACGCTCAGCATCCACCTGAGAGACAATACAGTGGGCAGTTTCCACCCCATGTCCCACCGCAATCCTTCAACTCACCGGCCAACATGACCCGATCCGTCTCCTCGGAGGCCAACCTCCTGACATACGACCCGTTCTCCCTCGGAGGTATAAACGCACAGGGTGCACTTGGCGGCTTCAACACCATGAATAACGCCGGTTTTGGCGTTGAGCCCGTCAATCCACTTAACCACCAGCTCCAATACCAAAACTTCCTCGCTGCCCAGTCACGGGGAATGTCTCCACAAGGCGGGTTTTACTCAGCAATGCCGACAAATGGCTTCAACGGCTACCCGACCGGTGCCGCCTCAATGGATGCTTTCCGCACCATGCAAACGCATTCTTCTCCAATTCCAGGGCCGCCCGCGCAATTAAATACCAATCCTATGATGCCGCAGCCCGCATTTGCTGCCTCGCAATTCAGCCCCGTTACTCCTGTTATGGGCACCGGCCAGCTGTATGGCTATCCTCAACCCTTTTACCAGCAACCTCAAGCCTCTCAGGGCCCTACTCCTGGAGGACGCCGTGGACGTGTAGGTCTCATCTCTCGCATTTGAATTCTTCGGGGTTATTAACTAACCATGTTTTGCAGAGATGAAAGAATAGCACACTAGATGCCTATGATTGGATTTTCCTTTCTTTTTGACTGACTTATATTGATAAAGCCATATTTCTATGCGTTTTCTGCAGCACGTCACAATTCTTTTGATTTACAAAGGAGAGAAAGGGGAATGGAAGTAAGGCACCTAAATGAGAAGAAAAGTATCTAAGCTGGCACCATTGTCTCTTTCTTCTTTTGCATCTCTTTTCCATGAATTTTGTCTTCCCTTCTTGCTGATGCTTTTCTTCATCATGTCATGGATCCCTAGCACTGTCTGGAGTTTTCTCAAGAATGGCATGCTGCCTATGAATCATCTGCACTAGCAAATGCTATGCACGCCTGCAATTTTTCAACTAGCAAGGATCGGGGGCTGCTGGGATACATATGACAGCACATACTTGCACTTCAGTTCACTTCTACCCCAGGCGGGCACTGGATTGTCTTCTCAACACACCCCTTTCTGTCAAAATATATTTTTTCTGAACCTGCTTTGCTTCTGCCTTTTGGTGGAAAGAATCCAATCAATATCTTTATGAGGCTAACCTCCAATATTCTCAATCTGAAATATGTGTGCATCTCACAATTGTCCTTGTTGTTTCTTTTTGTTTCTTTTGTGTCTTTCTCTTTCCCTTGAGATGTAAGTATGTATGTATGTCCCTATGTATGTCTTTTTTTCCTTTTCTGCGTTCTTATGAGCCCATCAGCCTCATCTGTCCTGGCTTTTGTGACAGGGTGTTTGCATTCAAATAAAGTGGAGAAATATATTGTTTATTTGGGGGCCATTTATCTTCATGTTGCTGGCTTTAGGTATTTGTAACTCTTTCCCCTTTCTGCCATTGCAAGTGCGGGATTGTTGTCTAGAAACTCTGGTGAATGAAGGTCTGGCGGTGTTGAGCTTGATTGCTGGTCTGCTTGCTTCTCATGAGGGCCCAGTTGATTAAAAGATGTCTAGCAAGGCGATTTGCAAAGGGAAGTCAGAATGTCTGTATGTGATGTATTGTCCAGTAACCAATATCAGACAACAATCGATTAACTAGTTGAGCGTATGTTTGCATAGTTTGCTTCACCTACGAGCAACAGCAAGGTGAATAACAGGAGATGAGGTCTCTTTCTCACTCGGAGCCTGCAATTCAATGAATAATAAGCCAACTCAAACATGAGCTGAAACTCACTTTGACCAATTCCAACCCTCTTAAGGATGCCGGCTGAGAGACCACAGGCCCAATCGGCGGTTCTGTATCGCAACCACTGCCGAACTGTATATCTCATAGATATCCCGGCATCTATCAGTCTCGCGCAGCGAGACCCGTCCCAGTGGATCGAAGATGCCACGGAGTCGCCAATCTTCTCCTGCCCTCCGCTGGAACGCCCATATTCCAGCCCGTCAACGGAACCAAAGGGGGCAAAGGCAATCCTACGGGTGATGGAACATATTTCGCCCGCGGAACAGGATTATCGCGACAGGATAGCCACGCTGGTCAATGATGCGTTGCGGGAACTACGGCTAAATCGTGCGCGTGGATGGTGTCTCCCGCGAGCGAAGTGGCCGGGTTATTTGCAGAGACGGTCTGGGGAGAAGCGGAAGCGGGATCGTCGAGGCGGAGTTGAAGAGGATTCGAGCGAGATGTGTGCTGCGAGGGAGCCTGATCTGGTGGGAAGCGAGCATGATGCATCCATCACTGAGGATACGCCTCCGTTGATCCTGGCGCCGGGCTTGAATATAGTACCCACCCTGGACTCTATACAAGGCACTGTCGTGAAGAATACCTCTTGTGCTCCAGCCGCTCTGCGCATTCTCAACGCGCAAGGCCCAAACGAACCAGCCAGACCAGCCACATTCAAAGTCCCACCCAAAGCCGCCTTCTCCCTCGCGCACATGTCAACCGACCCAATCTCGTTCCCCAACCTCTGCCCATTCCTCTCCCCCGGCGCGAAATTTGACTTCATCATCATGGACCCTCCGTGGCCCAACCGCTCCGTCCGCCGTTCAGCACACTACCAGACCATCCCGACCTTCTCCGCCCTTCAGACCCTGGTCCGCCGTATCCTCGCCACCCACCTGGATCCATCTGCCGGTATCGCTGCGATATGGACGACAAACAGCCACAAGTCCCGCACCGCTGCACGCAACGCGCTCCGCGCAGCGGGCCTGCAGCCGTTCGAGGAATGGGTCTGGATCAAGACGACGACAGACGGCTACCCGGTTTCGCCCGTGCGTGCGCTGTGGAGGTTGCCGTATGAGGTGCTGGTGTTGGGGAGGAGAGGAGGAGGTATGTCACTTGCGTCGGCGAAAGCGAGCTGTGCGGTGAAGAGGAGGGTTGTTGCTGCGGTGCCGGATGTTCATTCGAGAAAGCCGAATCTGAAGGAGGTGGTTGAGGAGGTTTTCTTTACTTCTGGAGATGGCGTTGGTGCAGGTGGCTTGGTAAAGGAGTATAATGCGCTAGAGGTATTTGCCAGGAATCTTACTGCGGGTTGGTGGGCTTGTGGTGATGAGGTGTTACGGTTCAATTGGGATGGTTGGTGGGTGAATGGCCAGGCTTCTCAGGAAACTTAGGATGGGAAAATTTTGGGCGTTGGTGGTGTTTCTAAAGCGCAAGAAGATACCCTTGATAATGATATGTAATTTTAATCTCGTTTCTGTGGATAATACAGGTACGGCCAAATCAACCCAGCATCACTCCGGAGACATATCGTCAGTCGAACACCGGCCCCAGACTCACAATGCTAAATCTCAAATCCCCACCACCAGCAGCTGCCTCTCCCTGCAAAAACTTTCTAACTCCAGCATTCAACGCCTTCTCGCTCAGCATATCATCCCCCTCCTCCAACATCCCCCTATCAATCGGCCCCTTCCTCCGCCCATCCAGCTCCCACAACCTGCCATCCTCCCCCTTCGCAAAACACACAAAATGCAAGTCCACACTCGCCTCCGCCTCCGGGGCCCGCGTGTCCCCCCTCCTCGCCGCATCCGCATGCGCACTCTCCAGCGCAGAGCTCTCATACAGCAAATCCGCGCGCCTGATCGGATCCAACGGCTCCGCGTCGCGCAGCAGGGTCTCGAGGTCCGATCCCGGCATCACATTCCTGCGCGGCTCGCCGTTCGAGACCGCGTGCAGGAGGCCGATGAGCCCGCACGCGTTGCGGATGGTTTGCTTGAACCACGTCACTGGCTCTGAGGGCCCGGAGCCGGTGTAGTCGGGCTTGGAGGAGTCTTCGGCGATGCGGGTGGATTCGTGGGCGGGAGAGACGGGGAAGACGAGGAGGAGGGCGTGGGAGGGGCGGGGGACGAGGGCGAGGAGGTCGGGCTCGTCGATGCTGTAGACGTCTGTGAAGCCGAGGGTGGGCGAGAGGCCGAGTTGGTGGACGAGGTGGGACATTACTTCGGGGTTGTTTTCTGGTTGTTCCTAATGGTTAGCAAGATTGCTGCTTTTTCACGTTGGTGATCTGATTTCAACGCATGTTCTTCGCCGGAAGGGGAGGCTTGTTGCGAAACTGAGCTGGAGAGGAACCTTACCGAGGGGCACAAATGCTTTGGCACTGCTGGGGCAATCTGGGTTTTCCGCCATCTTCGCAGAAATATCAACTATCCTTGAGATTATGTGATAACTGTAGTCTCCTTTTGGAGATTGATATCTTTGATGGTGATTCTCGAGATGTTGCTTACTTTAAGGCGGCAGTTTGAACGAACATCGGTTGCTGTGGGCATGCGTCATTGTGCAAACACTGCAAACACTCCCCCGCCATTGCATGTCCCCTGCGTGCTACAGTTATTTGAGGCCATCAAACAGCTTTTTCTTCTGTTGATTTAGTATTCAATCGCTGCGCTAGATTTGACAAGTATCAATCCTCAGAATTTGGCGTTTCACCCCGTTTCAAGGGGCCAAACACGCTCGTCCATAACTCGCTCGACTCTCCCACGAAGAAAGAAACGGGCACATCGGCCATGCCTACGTCTGGGCCTCCTCCCATCGCTTCCAGCTGAGAAATTAGATTCTCCAACCCAAGTGCCTTGCCTATCGATTGAGTGGTTCCGGCTTCGAGCATGACATTCACAACGTGAATGTGAAGATGATAGTAGGTTGGATGGTCTAAGATGCAAAAGCAGCAACGGTTAGGCCTGAAATCAGACAAGGCTCGCGGGAACATCAAAGAAATCTAGGAATGGAATGGAAGGCGGCACTTACAATGCACGTAGAGCTTTAATTGATCAGTGTCGAGCTCCGGGTAGCATTTAACAACCGCGTCAAGCAACTTCTGGCGCATATGTTTCAGCCAGACGACATGAGATTTCTTCAGATCCCTCATACTCCAGATATCCCTCCTCTCCACTAGAACTAGCAAGCGGAGTGTGCCTATTGTTTTTCTATCCCAATTCAGGTCAGGCAAAAGCAAGAAGCCTTCTTCTGGGTCGGATTCCCTATGGAGCACGTCCTCCTGCTCCTTACGGCCTTCAATGATATTGTAGACCCAGTTCAAGCGCCCATTCCCTCGCTTCCGCTGCATATAGGGCCTGACGTATTTTCGGTATATCTCCGGGGTTTCTGTGACCATGCGGACGTTCTGGGCGGAGTATTTTAGAATATGTTGTTCAGTGCAGGGCCATATGAGATTCAGCTTGAGATCCGGCGGGTTGACGTGGTTCTGGCCCGAAGACGCCATATACCAGCGGTAAATGTCGTTAGCGCCCAAGTTGGCAACATTGTTTAACGCTGCGTGGAACGCCTTGAGGGAGTTGAGATCAGCAACGAAGGCTGCCCGTTCGACGATGAGGACGCCTGGCTGGTCATCAATGGAGCCCAGAATGGAAATGCGGCGGTCATTTTGGTCTGTCAGAAATCAGGTTCATGGTCAGCAGCGTCTACCGGTCAAGATGTCAGCGGCTTTTCCTTGTTCCTTGAGAGCTCCGAGTCCTGGAGCAGCCGGGGATTGCACATTTAGAGTGGCCGCTTTTTGCTCACCTTGGTTGAGCAGTCTCTCAATTTTGAACCTTGGAATCAAGGCCTCCCCTTCGGATTTCTCTGCCATAATGCTCTTGCCTGCACAGATGGCTGCTTGGATCTATTTTCTTCTGCCTGGATATGGGTTGAATCCCCGCTTGCCTGCGATGTACCCCGGTGATTAGTCAGTGCCCTTGTCATCCCAAGTGGTACCTAGGTAATTTGCGTTGAATTATTCTACGCGAAGGTTTTTATATCGAGGCTACCAACATCTCTACCTCTGGAAGTGACTTTTGTGCAAGGTATGAAGACGTGCAAATGTGAGAATTAAGTCCGGTTGCTTATCTGGCTGGCGGGTAATGGAGCTGTAGAGAGGAAAAAGATGGGTCGAGAAGAGCTGTCACCCTGCAAGATATCTTCCCTCGAGATAGCAATCGCACTGCATGAGCTGCCTAGTTGCTTGACTAACGGACACGAGCAAAGCGGAGCGAGATTGAACGGAAGAGAACGAGATCAGATCCGATGTCGTTCATCGGTAGTTGGCAGCTGGCTTGTTGTCGGATAAACTGTGCAGCCGACAGGCCGACAAGGTTGACGCGCACGTGCTGCTCAGCGCTTCATCGACTGGCATCACCGTCGCCATCAATCCATGTCCACTGGCCCAGGAACAAGCCGTCTGTTCAGAAAAGACGGCCGAGGACCACCACCCGTGCAAGCATTACCCCTCACAGCACATTCTTCTTCGCTGCTGAGAGTCCTGGCATGGTGGTGCGAGCGACGATCGTTGTCACCTGGTCCAATCGGGGGTGTTTCTCTGCCATGAAAAACGCCGGTGGTCTCTGGTCGCGGATGCTTGTCTGTGAAACGAAAGAAACAACAATCGTGGGCATCCACAGGAACCGGCCCACTGGTTTCCCCAGTGCAACTCGTGGTACACATCACGTAAACAGCTCGTCAGCTGTTCGGCGAAATCCAACCCGACAATCATCTCGCTTGCCTTGAAGGCCCACTGCGCATTCACGACTGCTGGAACTGTCTGCCGGCAGCCTCGCACGTGCATGCAGACATGGGCTCAATGACAGCCATCATTGGCCGGAAGAAGAAGGTGGACGGAATCGCCTTCGTTGGGTTTCTCTCTTGTACATAATGGCTTCTGCGCGAATGGCCCGCATTGACGCGATGCGGGCCAAGCTCATGGATGCCCGGCATTTGCTGTAGCTCCGCAAGTAATCGAATACGAAATCATTTTAAAGGAGAGTTGTTTCCTGCTGGCTGTGCTCTTTTTTGTTTGCTTTTCTCCTGGCGTCGACTCGAAAGGCATACCTTCTCAGTCCTCCCACTTCAAGAAGGGCACATAGGCGCAGCTCCTGTCGTCTTTGTCGTAGCCATGAAGCTCCCATTGGTTGCGGCTATTGCGCTTTTCTCCGCAACTGGCCTTGCTCAGACCTTCCAGCGCCTGGGTGGCTGTCCGGAACTGGGCTGCATCTTCCCTCCAGATAAGTATGGATGAATTGACCTGTTGGAAGAAGAAATTGATACCTAACTGACATAAAACAGGGCTGAATTCCTGCCAGGACAGTACTTCGATATCCGCCTAGAAGTCCATTCTCCCGTCAATGGTTCTGAGGCCCGTGTCGGGGAACCGGATCCGAATTTCACATTCACAATCGCCCGCAAGGGCCGAAGAAGTAAGCCCAAGAAGGCCACAGAGTTCTTCAAAGTCAAGGAGCCAAAGCTAGAGACTTGGAGCTTCTCATGGTACGAAGGTAAGCACCATCTGTGTTTCTACTTGCTAGAGACCATCGTTTTCACACCCTGCTTGTAGATCTTTTCGCAAAGGATGCAAAGCGGCCGTCGCTGGTCCGTGTCACCTCGAAAGCTTATAGACGGGTTGCTTTATACGAGCCAGGAGAGTACGAAGTCATCTTGACATATTATAATGGCAAGAAAACGACTGCTACTTGGACCGTGAAGGACCTGTCCGTATTCAGGAGGGCGAAGAACGTGGTCATGTTTATTGGCGACGGAATGACCACAAACATGATCACCGCTGCTCGCTTGATTGCACACCGTTCCGTTAATGGAAAATATCAGACAACGATGCAGATGGATAAATTCCCAGTGCTGGGACACCAGATGACCCATTCGTTGGATTCCTTTATCACGGACTCTGCCAATTCCGCTACAGCGTTATATACCGGCCACAAGACCACAGTCAATGCGCTGGGCGTCTACGTCGATTCCTCGAAGGATCCATTTGATGATCCAAAAGTCGAAACCATCGCAGAGATCTTCCATAGAATTTATCCTGAAGCCGGTGTTGGCATCGTGTCAACTGCGTTTTTGTGTAAGTTCACGACTCGCGTGTCGTCGAAGTCATTCTTTTAACGTTGAGCCATTTAGCCGATGCCACGCCTGCCGCGTTGACTTCTCATACCCGTGATCGAGGCCAGTATGGGCATGTGATTGACACATATTACCAAGGCTTGACCAATTATTCTTGGACCAAATGGTCCGGTCCAGATGTTCTCTTCGGCGGCGGCGCTGAGAATTTCTTGCCTGGGAAGAGATCTTACAAAGGCCAGGATTATTACAAGCTCTTCAAAGAGCGTGGATATAGCGTCAGCTGGAACGCTACTTCTCTTGCCCAAGCTCCCAACAATACCAAGGCGCTCGGTGTGTTTTCTGTCGGAGTCATGGCAAAATGGCTCGATCGTAATGTGTACAAGAACAACCTGCTGAAGCAACACAATCACCCCGACGGCTCTGAGAAAGATGCTGTTGACCAGCCCGGTCTGAAGGAAATGACCTTGAAGGCAATTGATATCCTCCACACCCGCTCGCGCAAGGGCAAAAAGGGCTGGTTTCTCATGTCCGAAGCCGCCAGCATTGATAAGCAGATGCACGCTCTGGATTACGATCGGGCCCTGGGAGAACTCCTTGAGCTCGATGACACCATCAAGGCGACCGTCAACAAGCTCCGCGCTCTCGGCGAGCTTGACGACACTCTCATCCTCGTCACTGCGGACCATGGGCACGGGTTTGACGTTATGGGCTCCGTGGACACGAAATACCTAAACGAAAAGAAGACCGATCGCGAGAAGCGCAACGCCATCGGGACCTACTTCAACTCCGGCTTGTCCCAGTATACCATGCAAAGCGATGCCTCCCTCCACTACACCGAGGGCGTGCATTTCCCCACCCAGTGGGATCCGAGATACACCCTTTACCAGGGCGTCACAGCCAATCCGGATCGACGAGAGAACTTCCAGGTTCACAAGGATGGCCCAAGAGTCCCTGCCGTGGAGCTCGTGAAGGGTTCGGATGACTATTACGTGAATTACAAGGATGCAGTATCTGGCTTCGTCGTCAATGGAACGCTTCCCGTGGGAGAAGCTCAGGGTGTTCATTCGTTGACGGATGTGCCTGTCTTTGCGATGGGGCCATGCCAGGAGAAATTCGGTGGTATGTTTCCCATTTTGCTTTTTGTTACGCTGCTCCTCCCGTTGGATTGTGCTGACATTTTGTTTGTTTGCATCAATAGGTGTTTATAATTCTGTCGACATTTTCTTCCGTATGGCAGAGTGTCTTGGTCTTGGTCGTCCGAGAGGGTTCGGTCATCACTGAGCTGCCACTCTATCTTTTACTTCTAGTCGGAGACGCCTGTGGATTGGCGCTGAAAGTAATGTTTACTCTCAAAATTCAATTTTCTAATTTCCTTGTACGTATATATAGAGACGCTCGTATCATTCAACGACGGTATTTCTGGGTATCATCTATTCATGTTTCATCTCGCATCTTCAAGCTTTTCTCCTTCGTCAGGCTGCTTCGTGTCTGAATGCATCTACAAAGATAGAAGGAGTTAGACTGGGTATCTTTTACCAACAAGAGCCATCTGAACCAGGCCATGCAGCCAACGACTTACCGCTTCGGCGAACCGTATCCATTCGTTTATCCCCTTCACAACTGAGTCATCGGCTGGAGGTATCTTCTCATGGTCCCACACCATGAGGTCAGTAAAGGTACCCTGTACCTCAAGTATCGTTGGCGCAGCTTCGTCGCCGTCATCATCCAAGTCATCATCGACATCGATATCTCCATTCAATCTCTCGTTATCATGTCGTGTAGAACCATTAGTAGAAGAATCCTGCTTCGACAGATCCAAGGATTTTCCTGTCGGACAGGCGATAACTCCTAAATTTCCCGTGTTAGCATTAATGCTTGGGTCACCATTCCCGTCTTTTGAAACGAACTGATAAGGGTGGCGCCGTTTATGGTGCAGAAGAGAGACGCATACTCACCATGATACCCCTTTGGAAGTGCAACTCGCCGGCCGCGAAGTCTGCGGCCACGGAAGTACGCGGTGGATAGTTCTAGCGAAGATCTTGTTAGCTGATACGCTCGCGACATGAATAGATTTCATGACGAAAAGAACCGAAATCGGCACGCATGGAACCACTGTGTCATGTAGAGGAGCGACGAAAGTCCCTCGAAGCACCTTTTTATCGCCATATATACCATCTACCAGTGGAATGCCTACCTGGATTGTCTTTATCCGGCACTGGGCTCCAATGTCTCTGCGAGACATCTATAGCGCCGTCATGATGGATTTTGCAAGGGAGGATATTTGGCTGGAAAGCAGGAGTGCAATTTTTGGAATCGCCAGATGGCCTCAAAGCCAACATCGTCCAGGTGTGTTCAATTGCAAAGAGGTATGGTCTGCGCAAGCTGGTCCCAATGGTTTCCCAAAATGTCTCTTTCTGATGGTTGTGTTGGGCCCTCTTATGACTTGCAATAGGGTATCTCAAAAGGTGTGATATTACAGATGTTCTGATAGCCTAGTATTTAATTCAAAAATGTGTTGATAGTCCAGGAGCTTCCTATGTCGCCGTTCAAGAGCTTAATGGCTTGTGGGTCGCGACGCGTAAAGTGATCATTGGGGACGTGTTACTACGCGCAGCCTATTAGAGCCAAATCCGCCAAACTTCGAGTCGCTTACCCATAACTAGAGCATGGGCCAGGGATCAATGTACATGCATTCAAGTCGCTACCCTCAATCTGTGTTGGGAGCCTTTCTTCGTATCACCATGATCACATCTCTTCGCCTAGGCATCTAAACCAGCTGCCAGCCATGCCACAGATTGAACTCAAGAACCTGCATCAAAATGCCTTCCAAAATGAAAAACCCATTTCCACCTCCTTTGGTCGTGTTGCCTCTGTCTAAAGACATACATACCCACACATTCATCCTCCTTCATGGACTCGGAAGCGACGCCTCTGAGAGCGTCTCGGCTCTGAGCTTTTGGAATCCACGAATCTCGCCTGTCAGCTCCCGACGGTGAAATTTGTGTTTCCAACTGCCGCAAAACGTCGCGCAACTCGCTTCAAAAAGATCCCTATCAATCAGTGGTTCGATATATACTCTCTCGAAGACCCCGGGGAGAGAGCAGAACTACAGATTGACGGTCTTTCTGAAACGTTACCAATTTATTCGAGCACTGATCGATTCCGAAGCATCTTTGCTGGGTGATTGCGGTTATGAAAAGATCGTACTTGGGGGTCTGAGTCAGGGGTGTGCAGCAAGCATCTTCACTATGCTCGGAGGCGGTTTTGGACCCGACGAAGATAAGCGCCTCGGAGGATTCTTTGGAATGAGTGGCTGGTTGCCAGTTTGAGAGCGATGAAACTTCTAAGACCTTCCAACATTTCCTGTAGCTGATTACTCTTCCGAGCCGGAAGCGATGGACTCACTCTCCTCAGCTGCTATTGACTCCACCAAAACAAACCATCTCTTGTGTCCAGTGTTTCTCGGTCACGGATCGGCAGATCCGAAAGTGTCAGTGGGCCTGGGAGAGACAATGCCTGGCTTTCTTTCTAAACAACTACATATGGATATATACACCTGAAGCTTGAAGACCAAGCTTTAGTGCTAGTCTTCTCTTGAAACCTGGGAATTGCCAACACAGTAGATAGCTTCTCATCTACTGGGGAAACTGTTGATTCAATATGTCTGGGAACTTGAGATTCTAACATCACTCTCTCTGAAAAGACTCGGACATGCTCTCATGTTATTCTAGTTGTCAGTTGCTCTGCTAGATAGTACCAGCTTCTGGAGAAGGTGGAAGGGGAACCTTGGAAAAATAGCAATAAAGTCAACTCATACTTGATCAGTTGCTCTACTTGAGTGGGATCCGTTTGCCCCATCAGGGGACAACGACGGGGTGGAATCGAGGTTGACAGGATTGTTGGAGGCGGACACCCCGTACTATATTTTGCGCGGTGTGGGATTGTGTGTATTGGTGATAAGATGAAAGGGGGACGTCAATAGGTTATGTTCTGCAGAGAGAGTACTTGGAGGTAGATCAACATGATGATTCACATTGATATACGGGATCGGGGTGGTCGGTCGGCTGACAACAAATGACGGCGCGGAATCAATGCCAAGTCGGAATTTGTTCTTGCATAGGATTATAGGTTGGGAGCGCGGCAACTGGTAGGGTTCGATGGTGGTCGACAATCCTCAGTTCATTTCACCGAAAACATACTTCCGAACAGCCTACAATCACATCAGCGGAGTAGTAGGTATACCGAGACTCAGTTCTCACCGTACGAAGGACATCCGACTGTTGCTGCATGCGAGCATAGACCCCTCGATACTGCTCGATGGTTTCGTTAACGACCCGAGTCTTAGTCGTTTGCCCATTGCATATGGCGTTCATCTTTAACTCCATCTGCGCCTGTCATCAGCAGCCCGTGACGGGGATTGATCAAGAACGTTATCTTACCTCCTTGCGTAAAAATGGCTTCATCAAATCAGTCTCGAACCCCATATTCTCGTGACCCTCAACCAAAGCGACCCCCAGCGTCGTGGGTATGAACTCCCGAACACCCGTGATAGTGCCACCGCGGCCAGCACCGCTATTCCTGCCGCCACGACGAGGGGCTACTGCAGTTCTACCTCTACGACCATTTGCGCCTCTCGCTTGGGCTGGCAACTCCTCGGACTCTTCTTCGTCATTTCCATGCCGCGCCTGCCTTGGCTGAGCTCTGGCTTCGACGTATTGTCGGTCTATAATCGTGACAATATGGTCGGCCATGGTGGCATCAGTGCCGATACCATTCGCGTTCATTAGTGCAAGCAGGTCTGGTTCAGTTAGATATCCAGGTGGTGACGTCTTACCTTCACTGAGAATGGCTTCGGTCGGCTCGAAGACCTCGCCTTCGATGAACGGGGGAAGTTCTTGGTTGCTCCACCGATCGTAAACGTAGACGTCGAGATAATTGCGCTCTAGTATTACAAGGCCAGATGCATGGAATGTTTCCGGTCCATAGAGAATACTAATGTCGGTCTTTAACCCCTGGGCGTCTTTGCTGCAACATGCCAGAAAGCGCCGGACGACGAACTCATGAACACGCTGCTCTTCATGTGAGAGGGTAGTTGGATTGACGAAATTGACCGGGTGGATAGGCGGGTGGGCCTTATCATTATTATGTCCGTTACGGGGCCACGAAAAGCCTCCTTCGACCAGTGCCGTTGCATAATCAGCCCAGCGGCCGCCTTGCGCCTGCTTCTGGACGAGGCCGCGAAGGTCCATACCTCGATCGAACTGATCTGTCTCGGTTCGAGGATAGCTAATCCAACCTTTTTGATATAGCTTTTCTGCAAGCTGCAGAACCCTTTGACTGTCCATTCCGAAGAATCTGCTACCGCACTTCTGAAGCTCTAGAGTAGTCAACGGTAAGGGTTTCCACTTACTCGTTGGCGTGGTTTTGACCTTTTGGACCTGAGCATTCTGCGAAGTGAGACACCGCTCATAGAGAATAACAGCTGTCCTTCTGTCGAAGAGGTGTTTACGAGCCCAATTAAAGTTCACCCTTGTTCCAGCTTTTCGATGCATCAGTTTGATGCTCCAGAATGGTTCCGGGATAAAATTCCGAACGCGCCAGTAGCGCTCGACGATGAAGCCAAGCGTAGGAAACTGACAGCTCCCGTAGCTGATTAGTTGAGAAGCTTCTGACAGATTGGCTCGCTGAAGTACAGGACGAAGGCTCAGAGTGAGGTACCGGGTGAAGCTTGCGCCCACACGAAGATCGAGCTCGATACGTGAAGCTACTGCGTTGGCTTGCGCTTCGTCGAGATCGGCGGGACGATGAGCGGCGTGGATGATATGCGTTCTTTCGATGTTGGAGAAATGTGCTCTTACTGTGCCGCCAGCGCGACCCAGAGCCTGGTTGCTTTGTGCTGCCACCGACCGAATCTCGGTGCCTATATGCTCACCTTCGCGGTCGCAGTCGGTCCAGATAAAGAGCATGTCGGCCCGGCGAGCGTGTCGCTTGATGTTGTCCGCGATAGGCTCGCTGTTGCTACCAACGAAAACCTCGATGGGAGCGTCAAAAAGCGTAGATGGGTCGCATGAAGTCCAGCTCTTGTATCGCGGCTCAAACTCGTAGCTGAGGAGGTGGCCGAGCACAGAGGTCATCGTGACACTGCAATGACCCCATTGCGGAAAGGTGTAGTTGAATTCGTAATTCTTCACATACGGATTGCCTTGGATGTTATGCTGCAGGTTCATTAGCTCGACTGGCGGATTGCGCGGGTCTGCGTTCACGAACGGTAATCACTCGATCTCCCAAGTGGTTTGCAATTGCTTTCGCAATCGATGGCTTTTCTGCAACGCACAACACCGTCCTCACCTCCATAGCGGATTGTGTGTTTCGTGTTGACACAGATCGGAAAGGCAATGTATATACTACCGAACGACGCGTCTCCGGACGTGCGCAGGCCTAAGGTAAGTAGCTGTATGCGAGAATCATGTTAGCCTATCTGGCAAAAGGCCAGTTGACAATGCCATAGGCACTGTCTGTAAGCACCTTTTGTATGAAGAATAATATTGTTGTCTAAGCTAAGAGTCTTCTGAGTTGAGGAGATGAAAGTGTTGACACATGCCGTACAGCTATTCGGGTGATCACTTAGAGTAGAGGCAACATCATATAACTTTGCTGCGACTCATATGCCTGAAATTTGATCTGAATTAAGTGCTTGAATAGCTAAAGAAAGTCTTTCTTCTTGATTAGAAGTCTGATTGTGTTGCGCGATTGGCATTGTGGATGAGGAAACTCTTGCTGTACAATTATGAAGGGAACTGTCCGACTTGCTTGGACGATGTTACTCCGTAGAGGATGTGGCAATTATGTAATCAGGCCAGGCCTGTTCATCTACAGCCGCTCCCAAAAGGGGGAATGCCGCCTTTCAACCAAATGGTGCCTGGGTTTAGATGTTAAATAGCTAGCAATTTTCATCAATCAATCCCCGTTCACCGTTTCCTTCTTTTCTTCTTTGGCTTCTTCTTCTTGGCAGCACCTGTTCCATCGTTCGCATTAGTAGTATTGTTCTGAACACAGACCGGCCATCTCTTCGCATGCTCCCTCTCAAATGACTCTTTATCCCTCTGAAAGAGCAACATCGTCGCCCTAGCATCTTCAACACTCGAATGCGCAGCTCCCTGTATCTTCACCCCCAGCAGTTCCGCCGCCAAAATCTTCAACCGCGGCTTCGCTCCTCCGGCAATTTTCCGGTAGGGAGGATGTAAACTCGTATCCCGTATATCGCGCTTCGGATGGCTCAAAAGCAGAGCATTCAGATCATTCCGCACGGCATGGCCTATCAAGATGCGACCATCTAGTAACTCCGCAACGTCCTTCTGTACTTCTTCAAAGGTCCTCGCGTGTATCATGCTTGCTGGTGTAATTCCGCTGACTTTCGTACGCCAGTCGGTAACAGTCTCTTTTGTTTTGACGAAGGAATCGTACACTTGGTCTCCGGTAAAATTAACTATACTCACGCGGGCAAGCGCAGAATCACGGTCGGGATTCGGCCCTACGCCCACCATCTCGCAATCGATAGCTATATATTTTCCTACTTCCGCGCTGCTGAATTGTCAGTTTCATGGACATCGCATTCTGAGCACACAAAGTAAAAAGGGAGGGGCTCACGTTGTTGATAGTCCTTCATTGATGCGCTCCCGGCCAATGTCCTTTCCCCTAAATTGTGTTGCGGACTCCCGAGTCACCGCATCTCCGCTCACTGTAAGCTTATCTACACCATCGGCGACTTCGGTAGTGACGCTAGACATTTTCCGCTTCTTGAACACCCGCTCGCGTTTCTCTCCGGTGTTGCTTGTGTGGGGATGTTGTGAAGATGAGAGACGCTTTCTCCGCTTCACTCCATCTTGACGGACCTGGTCGCTGGCGCTGCGTTTCGAGGATGTTGACGTGTTGCTTTTCTTGAGAGTCGCTTGTAGTTTTTTCCAGTTGCTAGATAGATCTTTTAGATCCATGGTTTCTGCCTCTGTCACAATTCCATAACTGTTCTTCTGTTGCGATTCTCTGAACGCGGATTTGGTGACTTCTTTGGAGTTTCGCGGGAGACATTTTCAAAGTGTGCAAACAATGCAAACAGCCTCCATGGACTTGCAATATAGAATGAGAAGCTCGAACTAGGACTCTACGAAAGACTAACAGGACGGAAGACATTTTGAATATATTGATTAGTAGATATCTATAAGGCATTGCGCTGTAGTTCCTGCACTGCAAGTCATTAGACTTTGAAGTCTTTGTAAGTCCATTTTTCCGTATATGTTCTTTTGGCCTTCTTGGGCTGGGACACGGGTTTGCGTGCTTCAAGTTTGCCCTGTACGAGCAAGTTTCGAAATCTATCCCCTAGCAAATTCCCTTCTGGCTTCAGAAGTCGGAGGGAATCTTGTAATTCCTCAGGGAGCACTAATTCAAGAGGCTTTTCCGGAACCCTGTGAAGATCGTTAGCATAATTCGAAACGCATTGGGTCGCCAAACAACATACAAATGTTTACCGCCAAACGGCCTTTTACGTAGAAGCCGTTCGTCTCCCTCATCTGAGGATTCTTCTTCCTTCGTCTTCAGCTTTTTGGCCTCTTCCTTTTCCTTCACGACCTTCATAATGGCCTTTATCTGAGCAGCCTGTTCTTCCCTCTTTTTCATCTTGGCTTCCCATTTCGCTTTCCTCTCTGCCTCCTTCCTTCGTTTAATCCTGTTCCTTTGTGCCTTCGTCTTTCTCTCAGGTCTTTTCTTCTTCAGCCATTCCGGCGCCTCGTACTCACTCTCGAAGCCTTCCCATGCACTCTCGTCGTCAGATTTGGCCTCATCGCCCTGATTTTCAGCTGCTGCAATGCGAGCTTGTCTCTCCTTCTCCGCTTTCTCTTCTTCCAAGCGCTTCTTTTCTGCTTCTACCTCCTTGTTCCCCTCTTCTGTCATGATCTTATCCCAATCTTCGAATGATGGATTGTAGCTTATCCCAGCATCCGGTCTTTTCACTGCGGGTATTGGTTTGCCATTGGCCGCGAGCGAGATAGGTGGGTGCTTTATAGTCGCTGGTGCAACAATTGGCTTTGGCTTAGGGATGAACTCAAGGTTCTCCTCAGGTATAGGAGCGCTTGGAGCATCTGCCCAGGGGTCATAGGCAGCGCTCGCTTGGATATCTTTATTTAATGGGTTTGCCTCTGCCGCAACCTTTTTGAGCCGTAGCCATTCTTCCTTTGACACCCAATCGCTTCGCTTTCGCTTACTCTTGGGCTCGATGATCCCGTCGGTGACTTTGGAGCTTGGGCGCTTCCGGCTGTCGACCGCAGTGATTGCAGAACGCAAACCCAGGATTTCATCAGCTTTAAGCGGTCGTGAGGTCTTCGGAGGCCGCTTTGAGACTTCTTTTGACCCAACTTTATCGATTGTAAATAATTCTTCGGAAGGCTTTTCAGCAAGGACACCGCTAGATAAAATTGAAAAATTAGTGATAATTTAGGAACTGAATCCCGCGCATGTCCGCAGCAACTTACCCGTGAATCTCTTCATCTCGAAGTTGTCGAAGACCCTCTTGAACCTCTGTGACATCCACGTTCTTCCTCCACGCTCTTTTGCCCTTCCTTGAGGGTTGGCTATATTGTTGCGGGGCTTCAGTATTCGCTGCCATTTTATACAGTCCAATTCGGTGCCACCTGTATACCGGTGGTGCAGCTCTTCTTGATTTTCCTGTTAGTTATCACTCTCCGCAACTTTTCTATTTGGCTGATTAAATTTCTTGATGAGCGAGGGAGGCTCTTAGTGGTGCGTGGCGATTGCTGCCAAGACCAGTAGTAGATAAAACACACGCCAGCTTGCCATCTTCACCCTTTGAGCGCGACAACAAAATCGACCCTCCTCAGCCAACAAAAGTCGACCTGGAACAATTCGGGAGTTATCAAGATGCCCGTCGTCAAGGGAGGTGTTTGGTATGTCAGATCGTATTCTTCATGATCCTACTGGGATACAAGTTTACTGACAGTATCGATGATGCAGGACCAACATCGAGGATGAGATCGTGAAGGTAGCTGTCTCCAAGTATGGGCTGAACCAGTGGGCTCGTGTATCCTCCCTTCTTGCGCGCAAAACCCCAAAACAATGCAAGGCTCGGTGGTCAGAATGGCTGGACCCGGCTATCCGCAAGGTCGAGTGGTCGAAGGAAGAGGATGAGAAGCTGCTGCATCTGGCAAAGTTGATGCCCACACAATGGAGAACTATAGCGCCGATCGTTGGGAGAACCGCTACGCAGTGTCTAGAAAGATATCAGAAGCTTCTTGATGAAGCAGAAGCTAGGGAATCGGACGAACTAGGCTTAGGTGGTCCTGCGGGCGGTGAAACTGCGGCTCCCAGCGCCGATGATGTTCGCAGATTACGGTACGTCAGAAAGCACCGGATTTTCCTTTATTATCTCTGCAAACTGGTACTAACTAGTTTTCAGACCGGGAGAGCTAGATCCTGATCCCGAATCCAAGCCTGCTCGACCTGACACTATTGACCTCGATGAAGATGAGAAAGAGATGCTCAGTGAGGCGCGCGCCCGTCTCGCCAATACTCAGGGTAAGAAAGCGAAACGGAAGGCGAGAGAGCGACAGTTGGAAGAATCACGACGGTTGGCAGTTTTACAGAAGCGACGAGAGCTTAAAAATGCTGGGATCAACATCAAGGTTGTCACGACGAAGAAAGGTCAGATGGATTATAACGCAGACATCCCATTCGAAAAGCAACCTGCTCCCGGGTTTTACGATACTATTGAAGAACAGGCCCGGAATGAAAGACAACGAGAGATGTTCGACCCAAGAAAACAGCAATTAGCGAACAAGAGGAAAGGAGACCAAGATGAAGAGCAAGATAAGAAGCGACAGAAGAATGACAAAAATGGAGCATCTGCAGCTTTTGCAGCCGCCGCAAGAGCTGGTCAGATGCAGCGCATTCGAGAAGCAGAGCAAAGCAGCAAGCGTCGGGCGCTAGTCCTCCCTTCGCCTCAAGTCAATGAGAGTGAGCTCGAAGAAATTGTGAAGATGGGTGTCGCTGGTGAGAAAGCCAGTCGGATGGCTGGAGATGATGAAAGCGATGGGACGCGGGGCCTCGTGGCTAATTATGCGACTATCATCGGCGGTACTCCAATTCGGACGCCTAGAGCTCCCCCCGAAGAAGATCGGATAGCGAACGAGATCCGAAATATTAAAGCCCTGACGGAGACGCAATCATCTCTACTTGGTGGAGAAAACGCTCCTCTTCTTGAGGGCGGCGGCTCGACTGGATTTGAAGGCATTGCTCCCCGAAAGCATCAGATGGTCACGCCAAACCCGATGGCTACTCCTTTCCGTCAAGCAGGTGCAGGCAGTATTGGAGCCACTCCTATGCGAGCGGGTCCGGGTGCTACTCCATTGCGCACTCCAAGGGATAACTTCATGATTAACAAAGAAACGGGACTCCCTGTGGGCAGTACTCCAAGAGAGGTGAAGATGCAGGAGAGCTCTATGCGACGGCAACTCCGGCAGCAACTCAGTTCTCTCCCGAAACCGAAGGAGACGGAATGGGAACTTGAAGAACTGCCATCAGAGCAGTCAGAACCTATGGTGACGGATGCTCTGACTGAGGAGGATGCCGCGGAGCGCGATAAGAGAAATAAAGCTGCCGCCGAAAAAGCAGCGAAGGCGGAATTTAAAAGGCAAACGCAAGTTTATCAGCGTGGGCTTCCTCGACCACGGATACTTGATGTTGGCGCCTTGATAAAGCGAGCGGCTGAAGTTGATGATCCCGTTAAGCAAATGATTGCAAGAGAGATGGCGATTATTATTGCACATGACGCACGCAAGTTCCCATTACGGGGTGCACAGGTTCAAGGAAAAGCGCCCAAACGAGAAGTACTTGATGATGGCTTCCTAGCTAGTGCTAGAGAGGAGATTGCGGCCGAGGTGTCGGCTGAGTCGCTGCAAGCGTGGGCGGATGAATTCGGTACGTCTTGGACATCTCTACATGAGTCACCATCGGCACTTCCAGGGCTTTCAATCTACGACGATGACGAATTTGAGAAGCAGGAACAAAATATGATTACAGCATTTGACAGCGTCCAAAATACCTTGATGAAGACTGCCGAGCAGGGGAACAAATTGGAGAAGAAAGTTGCACTGCACTATGGTGGATATCAAGCGAGAGCAAAGACTTTAAGAAAGAAGATATTGGAGGCCAACGAGGCGCTTCAGCAAGCCAAATTTGACCTAGACGCGTTTAGAACATTGCAAATAGCAGAGGAGTCTGCTGTCAGGGGACGGGTTGAAAGCCTCCGCGATGAAATTACCTTTGTGACTAGGAGGGAGCGCGAAGCCCAAGAGGTTTACAGGAAGCGCAAAGAGGAGTTAGAATCCCTCGGGGCTGGTAGCATCAATGGGTGGCATTAGTGATACATTTGGCTGTATACTATCAGGGAGTACTTTGGATATTCACAGGCTGACTTACTTTCCACAGGCAGCACACTGTATTTTAGAGATTGGAATGTAGCGATAAGTGCTGTTGTTTGTTGCCTAAATACCATTATTGTCCCAGGTGTAAGAGGAAGGCTGGCGATATCTGGGTGAGTGGCAATGAGAAGTTAAAACCTCACCAACACCAGCGAGGAACATCAAAAGTCACCATCCAAGAAAGTTGCAGTGTCACACCCATCACGAGCAGAAATCCATCAAAAACCCACCTCCAACAGCATCTTCCATCTCAATTTTTACTGAATCTACAAAGAACACAGCCTACTGAACATCATGGGGGTGAGAGATCCTTCGCAGGAGGCTCCCAGCACGCCAGATCCTATCGAAAAGAGCCTGGCCACCCTTAATACGCTCAGGTAGCCCCCTTGTTCCCTACAAATGGCGACTACATGTCACTATGAAGAAATGTAACATCTATACTGATCTTGCTGGTCTAGAATCGGCGTAAAGGCGTTTGTCGAGAAGGTGAGAGAAAGCCTTCAGCTGCTTCGCGCTGCTCGGTTCACGTGACCCATTCTCTTGTCACTGGCACTAACGCTTGATCTGTGATAGGATGGTGGCTATCGAAAAGCAGAGGTTCTGTCTATCAGGCAGCGGAAAGATGGACCCAGCTTCTAGTATGTCTTTCCGCTATCGGTAGCACTCAATCGCAGGTACTGACTACGGGATAGCGTGCATTATGTCGACTTCAACAAGCGTCTGGACGGTTCGTATATACATTGAGTCCTGCCATCCTTGTTACTAATTATGTGTTGCAGAATGGGTATCTGCGTCAAGGATTGACCTGACAAAAGAGGTAGAGTGGCCTCTGCCTGAGAAGCCGGAGAAGAAGAAAGTTACCGGCGCAGCTGCAACCAAAGCCCAGCCCAAAAATGCGCTGAAGCGAGCCCGACAGCCAAGCAGAGACGTTTCTTCCACTCCAGATCTCTTAGCGGGAAAGAACCTGAACATCAGTAAGCCATCCAAGCTGTCCAAAGCTGGCGACAAGGAGAATCGCGAGGATGCAACCCCGTTACGGATCCCTCAGCTACCTAGCGAAGGCATCTCTGCGGTCGGTACTCCTCAAGTGGAAGGCGACTCCGAAGATGTGGAGATGATCGATGTCGCTGAAGCTGAAGCCAAAGCAGCCATCAAGGAGGAAGCAGAAAAAGCTGCCGAAGAAGCGGTTCGCCAGGAGGAAATCGAGAAGCTGAGAACTGGTGGTAGCATGACCCAAAACCCAACAGAGATCCATCGTGTGCGAAACTTGAATCGGATCCAGATGGGCAAATATGAAATAGAGCCGTGGTACTTTTCGCCTTATCCGGCTTCGTTCAGCGATGCGGACATGGTCTATATCGATGAATTTTGTCTTAGTTACTTCGATGACCAGCGTTCATTTGAAAGACATCGGTCAAAGTGCACTCTTGTCCACCCGCCAGGCAATGAGATCTATCGTGACGATTACGTTTCCTTCTTTGAAGTTGACGGCCGCAGGCAGCGAACATGGTGCCGAAACTTGTGTTTACTGAGTAAATTATTTTTGGACCACAAGACGCTCTACTATGACGTTGATCCGTTCCTTTTCTACTGCATGACCACTCGAGATGCACACGGCTGCCACCTGGTTGGGTACTTTTCCAAGGAGAAAGAATCAGCTGAAGGCTACAATGTGGCCTGTATCCTTACGTTACCGCAGTACCAACGCCGGGGATACGGACGACTCCTCATTGCGTTTAGTTACGAACTTAGCAAACGAGAAGGAAAACTAGGCTCTCCGGAAAAGCCGCTGAGTGATCTTGGTCTTCTCGGCTATAGGCAATATTGGAGAGAAACACTGGTTGAATTGCTCCTAGAGCCGGGTCGGGACACCATCAGCGAAAGCGAGTTGGCAAGTCTAAGTGGTATGACGGAAAAGGACGTCCATGAGACATTGGTCGTGCTTAATCTTCTAAGATACAACGTACGTGATTTTTTCAAGCTTTAAATCTCTGCCATTTATTTATCCGATACTGATCCTCCAAAAAGAAAGGAAACTGGATAATTGTTCTCAACGACGCGGTCATTGAACAGCACAACAAGCGGCTAGCAAAAGAACAAGCCAAGGGCACCCGGAAAATTGATGCTTCGCGTCTTCAGTGGAAACCACCTGTTTTCACTGCCTCAAGCCGGACGTGGAACTGGTAAAAACCGGTTCCTCCCGAGGATACGGCATCCGTTACGAGTTTCCTTTCAATCTGATGCGTTTCGAATATGGTGCTTTGATATTGTTTTATAGCGCTGTTGATCTTCTGGATTATGCATTGCGATGGCGCTTACAGTTATCTGGGGGAGTTGATCTTGCTTATCCGAGTCTCTTTTAGGAATCCTGTAACATTAGTCACCTTTAGGTCTTAACAGATATGATATCAAGCTTTCATGTCTGATCAACACCCTATTGATTCAATGGATGACAGGAGATCACTGGTGGGAGAATTCTGTTTTTTAAGTAGTGATTAGAACACCAGGATCGCCATTAAATTCATAATGATTTCTCGAAAGCTTTGTGACATGAACATTCTTCTACTTCATTAGAATACCTAATCACAATTGACCTATGATACTCATGAAGAAGGCAGCCACGCAATTGATAGTAGGAGAGTTGTTTAATGATATCAAAACCCAGCATCTGTTAACAAGTACGGTGTTAAAGTCAACAAAAAGCCAATGATTGCAATTGGTGGTGGAAGGTTTCGTACAGAGAAGCACTCGCGGAGGGTAATCTTAACACATAAACTGTGCTAAGTTTGAGAACAGATACTGAACATCTTGTCAGTGAATAGCATGTTTGAGTGAGGATTGCTATGACAGACAGATACATGATGCGAAAGGGAAAGAGAAGTGTGGTGGGGGGGGAAAGAGATGCAGTTGTAAGCATGAAACCATGTCCAATGAATCCCCGGAAGATCTCACTTGTCGGTTTCCATTACCATATTAAAGAGATTAACCAAGGCCTTACAATGAAACCTAGATTCAGTGGAGAATTTTCAGGTTCAGCAATAAAGGGCATTCAGATTGCAGTGCCTGCCACGCGAGATGCCCAGTTACCAGGCCCAGGATGCGGTCGAGGGGACCCGGTGGGCGGTGGAATTTTTTTGGGAGGCTGAGAAGAGTGATAGGGTCCAGAGCCTTCTCGTGATTTTGCACCTCTACGATGCTTGAAATTCTGCGGACGTTGACGTGATTGGTTGTTTCCACTGCTGGCACCACCTTTGCCTGGAATTGTAAATGTCTTTAGGACCTCATTTCCGGGCAAATGAATGATGATTGTAACAGCACTGGGATTGCTCCTGTCAACCACGCTAAACGTGTAGGGTTCGATGCTCTGAACTTGAACCGGTCTTTGAAACCGGGAACGGAGGCGTTGATTGGGAGGGGGTAATGCTGGTTGCCAAGCTGCTTTGGGTGCCATGTGTGGTACCTTCACAACAGGGAGAGATCCGGCTTCGCGATCCTCAAATATAGCTTCTTCGTCCTCTACCTCTTTTGAGGTTGCTTTGCCGGCATCCTCAGTAGGTTCCGTATCGTCGAATTGGGGAAGTGAGACGGCGGCAGATTCGGCACCGGACAGAACTTCAAGGGGCTCCTTTGTTGCCGAAGCAACAGCGAGAACGTTCTTCTTTACTTGTGGGGTTTGTGAAGGCTTCTTTCCGAATAATCCATTGAAGCGATCTTGCCAAGTTGCGGTGCTAGCGATGGGTTGCGAACCACGGGGAGGTGGGCCGGAAGCAACCATGGAGGCAAAGGTAGCCGGAGGCGCTGCCGGTGGAGGCGAACTACGCGGTGGAAGCTTAACTCGTGGTTTCGGAGCTGGTAAATGCACCAAGGGGCGTGGAGAGTCAGTGGTGAAGACCGGATGACTCGAGATCTCTTCAGGTGGAGGCGGCGAGGGGCTGCGAATATCAACATTGTCTCGTTCCGGCTGTCGAGTTTGGTCAGAACCATGAGGAAAGAAACGGGAACCTCGGGCGGCGGTTCCGACCTTAAAGTTCGAGTCTGAAAAAGGTAAGCCGTCGGCAGACTCCAGGCCGTGAAGGGGTGACATCGGCGTTGCTTTTTCGGTCGTTTTCGTGACCGACACGACATGACGCTGGCCAGCTTCATCTCCAGCCTTTACTTGTCGCCAAGTTTCATTGAACGTAACCTGCGATGTGGGCTTGACTCCGGTTCTGGCTTCTTCCTCGCGTCTGGCTTGGAGTTCCCGATGGAATCGTTCGTTTTCTTCCAGTTCAGCTTTTCTCGCTACAAGATGGAAATTACTCCAAGCTGCTGTTTCTTCAGAGCGACGTGGAAACTGAGTTTGCTGCCATCTCTGGCTTTGGGTATAAGCAGAAGGTGGCGCAATGGGTCCTGGGCGAGAAATTGGCTTTACGCTTTCAGTTACTGCCAGATGTCCCGATCGTTGCTCTGGCGAAGGCAAAGAAGATGATGGAACGGCGGTATCAACAATACTTTTTGGAGCTCCATGCAAATGCTGACTTGAGCGTTCAGGGGCACCGATTCTGTCCGCACTTGTCTGTGGGGGACCGATGGGGGGCTGATCTGACAACATAAGGGGGGCATGAGAGGTGATGTCCCTAGCGGGAAATCCAGTAAGGTTCTTATCAAAGGTCCCATTCCCCAATGCTTTATCATTATTCGGAGGGCCCCATAGGCTACCGGTGGAGGTGTGAGCACCCATTTTTGCACCGGACCATGATGAATATGAACTAGCTGTTGACATCGTTCCTTTCCAAGGCAGATTCCTGTCAGCAGATGGGTCATGGGGACCATCTGGCATTTGAATGTTCGACATTTCTGTCGAAAGACGAACACCGTTAACTGAGGTTGGTTGTATAGGAGGCCTGGCTGGCTCAAATTTCGATTCTCGCGGCGACGACAACTGGTGGCCTTGGGGCCCAGGGATACCTCCCTTAAGTTCAGGTTTCTCACCCGCTGCAACTAACTTTTTCAATGGCTCAGGGGGGTGGACCTTCATCATTCCATATTGTTTAGGCTGTCCGCTCGGTTCAGGGACTGGCGGCTTTGGGGGCGACGCCGCTGCAATGGGCTGCTTAGCAGGTTCTGATTGCGTTGCGTGGCTTTTCTTTTCTGAAGGGGGTGGACCCATAGCTTCGAGCTTCAGCCTGATTCGCTCTTGTTTTGCGGCTTCCTCTTTCGCTTCTTCTTCTAGCCTACGCTGCCTTGCCATTTCGCGCTTCTCACGCATGATGCGCTGTTGCATTGCAATAGGATCCTCCATAGGAGGCAATTGCGTAAGCGCAGGCTCCGTGATCGGTTGGGGAACACCACCATGAGAAGCTGGGGGCGTATGGTGAGAAGATGGGACGTGATCTGGAATAGTTTGAACTGGTTGGCGTGACGGAGAGGGTCCCCTTTGCACATATGCACCTTTCTGGTATGGTCTGCGAGGAGACGTAGATCGCTCATGTTGTTGAGATCCTCTGCGTGGAGGAGGGAGATCGTGGGTCCTGTGACTAGGATCCGGCTTGCTCATTGATAATCGTCGACCCATCACTCCACTTCCTCCACTAACATTAGATGACGCGCGGCGCCGGCTCCATGGACCGGTCTCTTGAGAAGTGCTAGACCGATTTGTCTGGAAAGCAGGTGAGGGCTCTGCAGGCCCGGGTTGTTCATTATGGTTTGGCCTTTGAAGTAAAGTCGATGGGCGGAAATGAGCGTCATTCCTGTATCGGCGCATTTCTGAGACAGGTTCATATCGGCCAGACTGAGAATTATAGAGCTCTCGCGGTGCCGCTGAGTGAGTGTCTCTCCAAGAGCGGTTGAAATCATCGGCTGCAATCTCTTTGGCTGAGACTAGTGGAGGTGGCCCTGGCTCTGGGCCACTGCGTTCGCCCTGGAAGAACCGGGAATGACGTTGCGGTTGGGCGGGAGGGTTAACTGTGACCGGGGGAACCTTGTCAATCGGAGGTAACGGCGCCCAAGGGGACTTTGCTGGTGCAGGCCCTTTAGGCCCTGCGCTCTCCTTTTCACTATTTCCTCTGCCCGGGTCGCTGCCTAATCTAGCCTGGTGCTTGTCGGCATTTGTTCCAAGTTTAAGAATCGTTGCATTCGGACCAAGGGAGCTTGGTATTTTCGGGGTTAGAATCTTGGTGTCCGAACGCGCCGTATTTGATGCTGTCGGTTTGATTGTCTCTTGAGATTCAGCTTTCACCTGACTTAGAACGGGCAGGTTTTCGGTTTGTGTCAACGAAATCTTAGTCCCATCATTCCATTCAATCGTTTCGGGTGCCCAATCGTCCTCATCATCGTCAATATCGGCCCATTTGGATTCCTTCCCGTCGCCATCGGCTTGAATACGAGACGTCATATGAATGCCATATTGCTGTTTCAGTTCTTCGTCTGTGAGGTGTTTCGTCGGAGGAGGTTGGACAGCTAAATCGGCTCTGATTAACATCTTCCGTAGACAAGGTAAATGCGGTTGACATCTTACGTCGATTCTTATTCCATACTTGGTTTGGATCAGGTGCTCCGGATCCACTCCGACCACTGCCACCCAAGGCTCTCGGGGTCGAGTCGCGCATGCTGCTTGTTGATTTGGCAACTAGGCGGGGCCGTGATGCTTGTTGGGCAGGCGCAATAGCGGCGTTTGATGCAGAAAAAGAAGCTGTGGATGATTTAGCCGCGCGACTCTGAAGTTCGGAAGTAGCGAGTGAAATTATAGAGCGTACCTTGCTCAGAAGTAGATTTAGAAGTCGTAACTGTGCCTGGCGATTTCGCTATAGAGAATTTCGCAAATGATACTGGTTTGAAAGACGCAGGCCGTTTGACAGAACTCGTACGGGAATGTTGGGCACTGTCTTTGGATGACGATCGGATGTCACTTCGACTAACGTCCGTGTCGGATCCCCCGCTTCCATCGCCGAGCTGATTCTGAGATGTCCCATAGTCCCCCAAGGAAGATTCTGATTCGATTCCATTCGCTTCGGTCCTTTTTGTGATTGTCACTGAGGTATCTGATGTGGTTAAGCCTATCGAAAGCGCATTCTGAACACCTAGTTAGTAACATCTTCGCCTCTATTTTGAACGTGGAATTTCCCAAGGTACTCACAGTAACGTATCCCAATGAAATGCACTTGTCAAAGTGGTGAATGGTCTGCATACTTTCCCCGTCCGGTCTGTCCTGCGATGCTGTAGTTGTATCTTGCCGTCTCTGATGAGTCTGAACATCCACCCCATCCCCTCTAATTGTGTATTTGTCGGGTGTGCTCGCAGGAACGTCGGAAGGCGATAGGTCGCCGCCCGACCGGGTTTGGTTTACCACATCGTGGCTACTCTGCTCTGCCATAACAATTTCCTCTGGCTATCAAGATAACTGGTTAGTCGGGGGAAGAATGTCAGGAAACCATCAAGGCTGCCAACCTAGAAGAAGATTGGTAACTTGATCATGAACGCGACATAGGCTCAACTGGTACTTACTTCTGTTCAGCAACTGAATTCCGCCACGATGGAGCACCTAGTTGAGTCCAGTCGGCCTTAAACCTGAGGCCGGTGTACGTGTAAGAGCTGGAGATTAGAGCGACCACGCACTGAGGCAAACAAAAAAGGGGTCGATAAGCTAAAATAAGGAGATAAGATAGTGGTCAACCGCCCGGTAAGACTGTCCGGTGTTTGAAGAGATTCAACAGAGTAACAGAAGATGGAAGAGTTAAGGTTGGTTGAAGGAGTAGACGTGTGGCCAAGCTATCATGTCTAAATTCGGCTAGCGTAGATTCATCACCAGCACGCTGAAGCCTCACTTGATAAAACCCAGTCATAGATGCTGCATCAGCTCAAACAATTCAAATCATCCACAAGTTCCCGGATGTTTTCTAATGTTCAGGCAGCAAAATAACCCTGGAGTTTGGACACGCAAAGCCAGCTACGCACCCCACATTTGCTTCATTGCTGATATGATGTTAGTAGCTGTTACTGGATCGCAGGACTTCAAAACTAATTCATTTCTATGTTATATGTACACATCCCCTCCAATCTATCTTGTTCAACACGCAAAGCTTAGTGAGCATTGTTCTTGTGGTGACCTAGATGATGTTTAGCAAAAGAGCATGCTGATGACTGGTGCGAAGGAGAAAGGACATACGGAGATGCGTGACATATTGGATGCTGTAGCCCAGGAGTGTCATGACCACAATGAGGTGTACAAGTGCTATTGTCACAGCCTGTTAGTTTAACATTCATTTTGATCCGAGGGCATAATCCGGGCGCACTAAGGCTGTGACCAGCCATAATACGTACGTTTTGCGGAGGGCTTGTTGCCAAAATGCTTCGCTTGATAGCGCGCAATGAAGCCGGTCGGTTTCACTTCGGGAGCCGGCCCTCGAGGAAGTCTTCCGTAGAAGTTGCCCACACGCTCCATTCGGGCGGCATCTTTTGCGGCACCGATCGCCTTGGAAAAGTGTTAGCTGATATGTATTGCGGGAACGCCGTTGACCCCGTAAGCGATAAGGACCGACAAAGGAAACTAGGCACTAGGGAAACGTACGGAGGGAGATGCAATCTGCTTGACAATTAGCAATTCTGGAATCTCAAATCAGTGGAACGCTATTGTTACCTTTGGTGGAATGAGGGTTGAGATCCCTCGGCGAACAATGTAACTCATCGTGAATAATCTGACGTATCGTAAGCGATTAGCTAGCAAAATCAATATAGCAAGGCGAAAGGGGCGGTATACCTGGCAGTGCTGCGACAATTGAACCAGAAAGATGACTTTCTCTCGGAGGTCGACGGTCTTTCTGTGTTGAACTTGGCGTTAATCCAGAGAAGATGCGTGGAGGCATCTTCACGCTAAACCGGATTTGGATCCCCATCTCGAATGCTTGTAATTCGTGCACATCACAATCACCTGGTGGCATTGGACGCAACCCAGTCCACTTCCTTTCACATTCAATTGATCCTTCAAAATGTCGTTGTTACGGTCAGGAAGAATACCCAACATACTAGCCAACTCCCCACGGGCAGTTAGGCTAGCCTACCCTATCGGTGCCCGTTATGTCAGTTCTTCCGTACCACGGCAAGTTGACGAGAGGGCGCCAAAAACGAGTCCGGACGACGCCCCAACGGACGTATCCAGAGGGGGCTCTATGATTCGAAAGGAGTCTCCGTCGGAGGCTATGGCTCGGCACCAGCCTGATTATAATGCAACCGTTGACCAGGCTACCTCGTAAGAGCCCCTACCTTACCCCGGTTCTTTTGACAGCTATACCGACGAATTAGTTTCTTTTCCCCTGTCCCAAAACGTGTGATGGACGGCAGTGAACCTGGCGATGTGGTGGCGGCTGCTGTATTATCGGGTGCTCCGACAGACCTCCAGGCCCGGACCGTCAGGTATGGAAACAATCGCTTCATACTCTTGAGCAATATCTAACAACCAGCAGAATCTACCGACCAGCGAAGCCTGCTACACAATCCGGTACCTGGCACGATCACCATTGGAGAATGGATTGGGACGTCTTGTCGAAGGGTCACCGCTGGGAGAATCCATTGATGGGGTGGCAGTCATCTGCCGACGGCATGCAAGGAACTCACATGAACTTCAAGTCAAAAGAGGATGCAATCCGTTTCGCCGAAAAGCAAGGGTACGAATATTACGTTCAAGAGCCAAATGAACGGGCATTCCACCCGAAGGCTTATGCAAATAACTTCTTGCATGTGCCGAAGAAGCTCAAGCACATCAGAACCAAGTGAAATGCCGAGTAGCAGATGCAGGCTACTTCAATGTACAGTTTACCATTCGCATATTTCCACACCTAAGTGACAGCTATCACTTTGATGCTGTTGGGTTGTACTATCTTTGATGTCTGTTTAGATGAAGAACATCAGGCTTGCATTACTTGAGTGTTGCTGTGGCATGGCTGCAGCCCTCAGACCCCGTACTATGGCCCTCATTCATTGATTTCAGTTCATTCCATGAGTGTTCTCTTTCCCGAATGAAAGTTACTCTTGATTCGAACTCCCACACATCTTTGCCATGGCTTGGCTCACATGGTGCCAAGAAATACTAAGTGATTGTACTCCATAAATCTTATCAGATCTTTTTTATCAGCATCAAAAAAGTGCCTCTCACGATTTCTAACCTTCCAATATCTCTCACTTAACGTGAGTTTCGCGAATTTCTTTGGACTTAAAATATCATTATGGCGCCAACTACTGTTGATACTGTCGAGAAAAGTGGCGACTCCACGGAGTCTGTTCAGTATTTGCGAAGCGTTCTCACTTCAGAGTCCTCCCCGCTAGCCCATCGATTCCGCGCATTGTTTTCTCTCAAGCACGTTGCTTCAGCGAAACCCCCAACTCAAGACACTCTCCCGGCTATCGAAGCTATTGCCGCGGCTTTTTCCTCACCGTCGGCGCTACTTAAGCATGAATTGGCCTACTGTCTTGGGCAAACTAGGAATCTGGACACTATCCCGCACCTGCGCAAGGTTTTAGAGGATCGACAGGAGGATGCGATGTGCCGCCATGAGGCAGCAGAGGCTTTGGGAGCGTTAGGAGATGCCGGAAGCTTAGAGGTCCTACAGCGCTTGCGGGATGATACCTCTGAGGAGGAAGTCGTCCGAGAGACCTGCGATATTGCTGTTGACAGAATACTGTGGGAGACATCCAAGGACAGCAAATCCGAGAAATTGAAGCAAAGGTGAGACCTATAACAAACGGTTTAGTGCTATGGTCTGACTATACTCAAGCGATTTCGCATCCATTGACCCAGCCCCTCCTCTTCCACTTTCCACAGCCGAGAGATCCATTCCCGAACTTAAACAAATTCTCCTTGATTCAAGCCTCCCGCTCTTCAAAAGATACCGGGCCATGTTCGCCTTACGTGACCTTTGTTCTCCGCCAGATTTGCCTACGGCTGTCCCAGCGATCCAGGCCTTGGCTGAAGGATTCCAAGACCGTTCCGCGCTCTTCAGGCACGAAATTGCTTTTGTCTTCGGCCAACTTTCCCACCCCGCCAGTATTCCTAGTCTCGTGGCCACATTAAACGACAAAAAAGAAGTTGGCATGGTTCGCCATGAGGCTGCTGAAGCACTCGGAAGCTTAGGCGCGGAGAAGGGCGTGGAAGAAACATTAAAACAGTTTCTCAACGACCCGGAAAAGGTGGTACGGGACAGTATAATTGTTGCATTGGACATGGCGGAATACGAGAAGAGCGGAGAACAAGAATATACCTCGTTGGAACAGCCAGTTGTAGCATAAACCCGGTGAAACTTGAGTCTCGTGTTGCTGTTATGGAGCCCATCATCTAGAATCGATAGAAATTGAATCTAGACCAAAGCTTTTCAGTTGTTTGTGCTGAACCTATTGTGCAAAACCCCACATTAGCGCTCTGGAGAATCCTCCCACAAATTCAACATAATGTACGCCGAATGCAACTCACTTGTGTCCGCATTCGCAAGTATAGAAGACAGTCGTTCCCTCGTCAGCACTACGCAGTTGCAGCGTGTAAAAGGTCATTTCTGGGCGCCCACACTCTGGACAGGTATAACCGATAACCGCGTCTTTTTTCTTGTCCTCAGCAGTCAATGTTCGCACGGCGGATCTTTTCGATCGTAGCGCAGAAGGGAAGGCGTTTGGTTTGGATTCAGAGACGATAGTTTTAGGAGCAATGTCTAAACGAAAAGCACAAAAGTAAGTCGCCAATCATAGTAAGCGAGGGATATATCGGTTTATAGAGACACAAGTGAAGCAAAGTGAGTCTATACCTCGATTTTTCGTTCCACATATGTCGCAGACAAGAATTGTCTTTTCATCTCCGGTCGCTTCATTCAGGAGATTCCCACAGTCTACACAGAAGATCAATGACCCAATCGCAGACATCTCGATCGGGCAAAAAACTGTCGCGCTCCGGATCAGTAGTATGTAAATTGGTGGGCGTAGCGTTTGGTGCTAGATGTCGAGCTTTCAAAGAATCGAAACTCTGCGTGGTGAATGAACAATGACCGCCAAAAATGCGGCAAAAAAAGTTCCTGGTTGATCACGTAAAATTAGCGTCCCTTGCAGAGCTGCCTGTGGGCACCAGATACTCGTTAACCCCCTATCATGAAGTCAGCGTTCATTGAACGACGATTATGAAGGCGGCATGTGTCTCCTTGATGCCCAGAGCGCCATGCACGCGGTAACATTGTCGGTTCTTCCTCTCTCTATTCCCCCCTCATAATCGCGCGCGGTGATCCGTCAGTTCGGGCATTATGCAGCAGCATCGCCAACCCGGGCTGGAGGTGGTCATTCAGAGCAATGGCACCAGCTCTAGTGCATCTCAGCGGCTTCCACGGCCACTGTCTGTGGAGGAGGCGTTGCAGTACTCTCCTATGACGAGTGCGCCAGTCTTTGGGCTTGGTATGGGACCTCATCTGAAGCTCTTTCTTCGAGCCTGGAGCACTCCTGCTTACCCCTCTAGATTCTATAATGCGCCCAGACGTTGGCCAACCTTCACTTGCACGCTGGCCCCATCCGTACGATAGTCAGGTTGCTGGAAAGATTATTGACAGCTTGGACAACGAGACACAAGCGAGCTCTGGATCGGGCGAATCTACCCGCCTTGAGACCGCTCGTGAATACCTACAACAGCTCCTGAAGCAGGACAGTTTGACAGATTTGTATGCTGACTCTACCCGTTTGATTGAATACTGGTTTACAGCTAGCATAGCAATTTCAAAGTTCCATCTTTCCTTCGGTCGAAGTCTTCTTCAAGACGGATTGAGGAATCTTTAAGCCGCAATCAACTTGGCCCTTTCGCAAAGCTGATATTGGATTCTACGGATGCCACCTATCACTGTATGTTATCACTATCCTTAGTGCCTTCAAGTGAGATATCTCATTGTAAGGCCTTATAGATTCAGCCCCGGTGACGCCGAATTCAAAGAGGGATCAGCAGCCCTCAAGATCCTTCCACACACCTCTCCCTTCTTCGAAGCCGTCATACTCTCCGAGCCAAGGGGCCCCCGTGCGCCAACAATCAGTCCTTTCTAGCCAACCAATGGTTGTCATCCCTAGCTTACCTCTGTCGTCGAGGATCGATGAATACAAGTACATCCCGAATGACGCATCAGCTAAGCGTCGAAAGCTGGAATCCCATAATGAGGATAAACAAAATGCCTTGCGTCTTAGAGACCAGAAAGAACTATCAGACGCGGCATTGGTTAAACTTCAAGGCCTGTTACATGAGATACTGGAGGCAGAAGAACAGCTCCTACCAGATGCGCCCCTTGAGACCCAAGCAAGTGGGAAGTTTTTCAAATTACCAAATACTATTGGGGACCTTGGCCCAGTTTTGTCTTCCGAAACCCATGGACTTCTTTCGAAGGCGCTTCAGAAGGTATCGGATTATCGGCGCCTCGGAGATATTCCCACTGAATATATAAAGCGCATCCAAAAGCTCTGCGAAGGTCCGGTCATGGCAGCTCAATCAGCAGATTTCAAATTAGAAAATTCACCGTCGGAAACTGACACAGAAAGATGGATTCAGCAATTGGAAGATGTGCAGAACACATTGCTGACAATAATCACTTTGCTTCAAACGATGGCAGGAAACCAAAGCACAAAGGATCTATGTCCTGAAGATTTAGTTCAAGCTATTCCAGCAGCGCTGGGCCAGGTGTTTGATCACTGTATTATTCCCGCCGTTGAATGCAGAGCAAGTGGCAAGGAGTCTACACTTTTCAATGTGTTTTCTGCTCAAAGACAAGCCATTTCCAACGTAATACACCAAACGAAGCGAGTATTATCGCGACTTGCGGTGTTCTTATCAGACGTTGACCTCGCAGAAGGGCCTATTACTGCGATAGAATTTCTAGCTGCAAGGCTTATATTTGTGGAAAATGCTCCTAACGATAAAGAGTCCGCAATCGGCATTCAGAAATATGAAGCTTCAAGACGTGCTGCCATGGATGTGCTTGCTAAGATATTCGCGAAGTACCCCGACCAACGGGCTTTCATTCTCGATGAAATCCTGGTCTCTCTGGAAAAGCTGCCGTCCAACAGACAGAGCGCGCGGCAATTCAAACTTATTGACGGGAAGAGTATTCAGCTTCTTTCTGCCCTGGTCATTCAGCTTGTCCAGACTACCGCCCTTCAACGAACTTCATCACGGTCAGCAGCGGCGAAGAACTCTTTGCAAAGGCGAGCGGATGCATTCAATGAATCAGATGGATCTGATGAGGATGACTCTGATAGCGGGAAGGAGGCAAAGGTGTCTCCATTAAAGCAACTCGCGAAACAAGTGGAGCCGCTATACGACAATGCCATCCACAGTGCACAATATGTGACAAAATTCATTGTCCAGCGAGCTATGACATCTACCAAAACAGGAGATCAGCCTTATCGAAATCTTTTGGATCTTTTCACCGAAGACCTGATAAGTGTGTTGGGTTCTACTGACTGGCCCGGGGCGGAATTAATTTTAAGAGTACTTGCGTCACAAATGATTACCATTGCAGACCATGACAAAAGCTCGGCTAATGCAAAGAATATGTCTCTTGAGCTACTTGGCTGGATGGGGTCTGCCATCTCTGACCTGACCTCCACGGCCCAGCATTTAAGCAACGCCCTTGAAGATGGAGACGCTAACCTCACAGACCACCTTCGGCGCTTATTTGACGATTATCAGAATCGCGCTTTGCACATCCAGGACATAATACCTCTAGACGGGCCGTATCGAATAACCCTTGAATTTCTGGAGGAAAGGGACCTCGGTAACTGGCAACTATCCAGTGCTCGCGGCTACCTTCTGGCGCAATGGGCAAAAATGGTTTGCACCGGTTATGAAGATTCCGCTCAGAACGATTCAACGAAACCCACACAAGGCGCTCATAAATTAGCTAAAACTCTTAGCCACATCCTGTCGAATCCGAAATGGCTGGAATCGAACAAGTATGTGAAGCCTGATACGTGGTGCATTCTGATTTCTAATTCTTATCATTGTTAGTGCCTTCGATCGCATCCCAACCCAGCACGCGCGTTTTGCCTACCTGATTATAATCCTAAGCAGTGGTTTTTGCAAAGGATTCGATACCATTGTCAAGGTACTTCTCAATTCTATTACGAGCGACCAGGCCAAAGTGAGAAGCAGGAGCTTGAAGAGCGTAATCCATATGCTTGAACGAGACCCTAGCTTGCTTGACCGGGATGAGTCTGTCATGGCTCTAATTCTTAGATGCGCAACCGATTCGTCACCTATGGTCCGTGACTCAGCTCTCAGTTTGATTGCCAAGTGCATGTTTCTGAAACCCGCTCTCGAGGAGAATTGCTGTCGCGCAATTCTAGCTTGTTCTTCCGACCCAACTGTGGGTGTTAGAAAACGGTCTATTGGTTTGATGAAGGATGTCTATGTGCAGACATCAAATCAAGAATTGAAGCTGGCCATCATCGAACAGCTACTCTTGCGAGTAACCGATCACGAGAGTAGTGTGGCCGTCCAAGCTCGTCAGGCTTTGGAGGAAATGTGGTTTTCGCCTTTGCATTTGTCCTTCACTGAATCAGCCCAGGGGTCCCCGCAATCCAAAGTTTCGCTGGAGAGCCTGATGAATCTGATAGTTGGATCTGTACGGAGAAACGAGAGCGTCATTTCGACCTTCGAAGCATTTATTAAGCATGAGCTTTCCGCCGAAGCAAAGTCCTCCTCGCTGAACTTCAATGTTTGCAAGGCTGTGGTTGCCGCCATGTTTGACCGTATCGTGCACGGTTCGGACAACGCGGAGAAACGAACCCTTCAGTCACTATTGCAATCGATTACAGTCTTTGCAAAGGCGAATGCTAAACTATTCACTCCCGATCAGCTCGAGACCCTCCATCCATATATCGGTCACCTCTCTAACGCCGATGATCTCATTTTATTTCGATCTGTTGTTGTCATTTACCGTTGCGTTTTACCTCATCTCTCGACGTCTCATAATACGTTGCTTAAAGATATACAGAACGATCTCTTCAAAAGTGTATCAAAGTTAGCAAGGACGGAACTTAACGAAGTTATGGCATGCCTTTGGACGATCAACGGTGTTTTGCAGAACACCGAGCGCTTGGTGAAACTTACAATTTCTGTGCTCAAAGGAATCAACCAAGCCGCGAGCGCGAATGTAGATTCTTCTACCAACATCGATGCGCTCGGCCGGGTCAGAAGTTACATCCGAATTGCAGGATGTGTTGGGAAGCATTGTGATTTGGAGTCATATCTGGCCTTTTTCTCTCAAGCCTTTCCTCACATGAAAGCAACATCTGTGGCTGGGCTAATGGTAGATTTCATTTCACCGTTCGCATCATCCAAATATCCTCGCGAATTGAGGGTCATGGCGCTTGAAAGTTTAGGGGCTATTTGCGAAACGTGGCCAGCCCAGTATAACCGAGAGCCCGCCAGGATTGCATTTACCTCTGTATTTAAGGAGGACAGTGCCGATTTGCAAAACATTGTCCTCAAGGGATTCCTCGCATTCTTCTCTATCCATGAAGGAAAAGCCGAAAAATTGATCCAAACCAAGGATACCAATGGTGACACCGAGGGCTCTACCCGTCTTGGAGGATCCTTGAAGGCCAGTGAAAATGACGGTGCAGCAGCATTGATTGCTCAGCACTTCCTGCAGCAAATGCTCCATGCCGCACTCTCGAAAGAGAATTCTCATGCCTTAACTGCAATTGAGTTAATTGCAAGTATAAACCGACAAGGCCTGATCCACCCGAAGGAATGTGCTGGAGTTCTCGTTGCCTTGGAAACCTCTGCCAATACGAGCATTGCTAACATCGCCTTTGAGACCCACAAAATGCTTCATCAGCAACACGAATCAATGTTCGACCGAGAATATATGCGAGCCGTTCAGGATGCTTTCCATTACCAGAGGGATGTCATAGGCGACTCGACAGGAGCTTCAATCCGTCCATTCACGGCTAAATTGGCACCTTTGTTCGAAATTATCAAGATAAGTAACAGCAAGTACCAGAAGAAATTTTTGACGAATCTCTGCTCAAAAGTAGATTTTGAACTTCGCGAGCTTGATGCTGGCGGGAATCCACCGGAACATTTGTTACTAGCCAGATTTGTGTGCCAGAATCTGGCCTATTTCGAATACGCTCAAATTGGAGAGCTGCTTGCTACTGTGCAAAGCATGGAACGCATTGTTGGGTCAACAGGCACCACTGTTGCCCATGCTATTGAGACCGACATATTCCCTGTTAAGATTGATGGCGCCGAGGGCCAAATGCAGGTAGACGGTCCAGGAATAGCCCAAGCACCACTTCCGGTCGAGCCGACTTCATTGAAAAAGCTAGCAACTGCGGCGGCAACTTTATCGATGCTTTGGGAGACTCGGACTTATCTTCGCCGTCTTTATGGTGTTAGCGGCAATGCACTGTCGAAAGAAACCAAGGCGGGTGCTAAAGACAATAAGGCTCTGAGTAAAGTACAAGGCATCGGAGGGGATCGATTGTGGGACTCGATAGCCAAGACAATGGCTTGCCTGGAAACAGCCGAAGGGATGACGAGCGTCTGCAGAGAGTTTGCGATTCTGATGTCAATTGACGACGAAGTAAAAGTGGCAGCTGATGATGACCGCGATGGTAATGACTCCGCTGCAGATTTTGGTGAAATGGGTGCAATGCTTGGTGCCGCGAATGGATCCAGAGCGAGCAAACGAAGAAGCTCCGTTTCGAGTGGCAACGCGCCGAAAAGACAGCGGCAAAAAGGCCGAGCGAAGAATGCGAGAAAGAAGGGCAGCGCGGATTCAGAATGTGAGGATGATCTTCACTAATAGTGAGGGCGGAGATACTGGCGTTAAAGATAAAACGGATAAACTGGGGCTTCGATTAATACTTTTTCTATACGGATATGGATGGCTCAGCAGCGTTACTTGACATTGGGATTTGGCAGTTCTGATTTATGGAGATGGGAAACAGTGGATGTGGTCTCTTGGGGGGATCTTTTGGCATGTTCTCCAGCAAACATATTAAGGCGTCAGTTGTGATATTGTTTTTATATTCTATTTCAACATTTTTTTAGCTCGCAAAATGCATTATAGCTAGATACATAGGTATTACCCGCATCTGTGACAGCTGCATCTGCTCAGAGTGAATCGCCTGCTGCCACAACATCCTCTCACCATCATTGCATCACTGAATCGTGGCCCCTGTCCCGAGATGCCAAGGTTGACCTCCAGGCTTGGCAGAGCTTGTTGCGGCTGCACGTTGAATTCGGTGTGACATCCCGCTCCACTATGACATCGTTGGGTTGGCCGTCATCCAGGGAAACACTTTCGGGTTGTGAAGCGCGAGCTGCGAGACTCGTCTTGTTGTTTACTCGCCAATGGTTCGCGGAGTGCCTGTGAGACCATCATTCGCTTCTCCCTCGCTCTCTATCTCTTCATATACCATCCAATGCTTCGTGCTAGTATCTGCGTACCATGCTACCCCTGACGCTAAGCCGCCGAGCTGGGGCCCTTCCAGTCACCAGAGTGCTTAGAACGCGCTCGAGTCAAGTCAGTGGCATATCGCCTTCTACAAACGGCCTCGCAGCCACCTCATGTCGGCCGCTCTATCTCTCTCGTCGTCCCGATCATGCCCCGTTCTCCCCCAAGCCCCGACGTGCGGTTACGGCGGGATCCGCAGCTCTGATCCGCATTCGATATGCGTCGACCGAAGCACCATTATCGGGCGGAGAGATAAAACCGCGAGGCAGGACCAGGAGGATTATCTTCAATGTGTTTGCGTACAGCGGCATGTTCGTGCTATTTAGCACCGGCTTGATCATAGCGTTCTTTATCTACGATGCCTCCACCTACGCCAACAACCCCCTCGTCGATGACGTTCCAGTATCGGAAATGGCTTTGAACCCAAGACGCGGTGGTCCGAAGAACCTCCCAATCGCGGATGTGCTGGTTGATGACAGAGACTCGCAGGATAAAGAGGCGCAGAAGGATAAACCCAAGCTGGTCATCCTGGGAACCGGTTGGGGCAGCGTCGCTCTGCTGAAGTCGCTGAACCCCGGGGACTACCATGTTACGGTTGTATCTCCGGTTAATTACTTTCTTTTCACCCCAATGCTACCATCGGCGACCGTGGGTACTCTGGGTCTCCGCTCTCTGGTTGAACCTATTCGTTTGATTGTACAGCGTGTCCGAGGTCATTTTCTGCGCGCAGAAGCAGTTGATGTGGACTTCTCGGAAAAGCTCGTGGAAGTCTCCCAAGTTGATTGCAATGGCAACAGGCAGAACTTCTATCTGCCTTATGACAAACTAGTCATTGGAGTTGGTAAATAACCAATACTTCCGATTCCTCAATGCTCTGGAGAGTTAACTTTCATAATCAAGGCTCGACTACAAACCCGCATGGCGTTAAAGGACTCGAACACTGCAATTTCTTGAAATCAGTAGACGACGCAAGACAGATAAAAAACAAGGTCCTTCAAAATTTAGAAGTCGCATGCTTGCCAACGACCAGCGATGCGGAAAGAAAGCGACTTTTATCATTCGTGGTTTGCGGTGGCGGTCCAACCGGGGTCGAATTTGCTGCAGAGCTGTTCGATATGCTGAACGAAGATCTCTTCCGCTCATTTCCTAAGATTCTAAGAAACGAGATCTCCGTACATCTGATTCAGAGCAGGAGCCACATCTTGAACACGTACGACGAAACTGTTTCTCTATACGCAGAGGTAAGACAAAGCCACCGAAACTACTTGACCTTGCCTTGTTTCTCTAACTCCACCTGCTTAGCAACGGTTTGCGCACGACCAAGTGGAAGTTCTGACCAATTCAAGAGTGAAAGAGGTGCAACCTGATAAGATCCTCTTTACTCAAATGGAAAATGGCAAACAAGTCGTAAAAGAGATCCCCATGGGATTCTGTCTATGGTCAACCGGCGTCTGTAAGTGACCCTCTCTATTTATTATCCAGTCTTACAACTGACCTCGCTTTCAAGCTCAAACTGAATTTTGCCGGAAAATCTCAAAGAAGCTCGAAGGCCAGAATAACCGCCATGCCCTCGAAACTGACACCCACCTCCGACTCATTGGCGCTCCAGCCGGAGATGTATACGCCATCGGTGACTGCTCAACTGTCCAGAACAACGTAGCCGAGCATCTAGTCAGCTTCCTCCGCACGATCGCCTGGGAGAAAGGCCGAGATCCAGAAAAAGTCCACCTCACCTTCAAAGAATGGCGTGACGTAGCCTCGCGCGTCAAGAAGCGATTCCCACAAGCCTCCAATCACCTCAAGAGACTAGACCGGCTATTCGAGCAGTACGACAAGGACCGCAGCGGCACCCTCGACTTCGAGGAGCTACACGAACTTCTCTCGCAAATCGACACAAAACTCACCTCTCTTCCCGCCACCGCCCAACGAGCGAACCAGCAGGGCCAGTATCTGGGCAGGAAATTCAACAAAATGGCTGCTGTCTCGCCGGGTCTCAGGGCCAATGAGATCGACTACGCAACGCTGGATGAATCTGTGTACAGCGCTTTCAAGTATAAGCATCTCGGAAGCCTGGCGTACATTGGAAACGCCGCAGTGTTTGATATCAATGGGCTGAGTTGGGGGGGAGGTTTGTTGGCGGTATATCTATGGCGAAGTATATATTTTGCGCAGAGTGTGAGCCTGAGGACAAGAGTCATGTTGGCGATGGATTGGGCAAAGAGAGCATTGTTCGGAAGGGATATGATGAATTTCTAGAGCTCCGTTCCTACCATTCTTGATAGCGAGATTGCTGCGATACCTCCGTACATACTCATAAAGGATGACAATGTCAAAGCTTTTAAGATTAGCATATGATAATTGTGATATTCATCAAACCAATTAAATACATGATAGAGGTAATGCAGGTGAATGTGAGCCAGCACTATTCCAGGTTTTCAAGATGAATTGATGAGTCTTGTTCAGTGTTCAGAAGAGGTAAGCTCCATAACGCCTGCCTCTCAACGCCAATGGTCCTTAATCGTTACAAAAAGGCAAATGTACCTCATCCGTCATGACTCTGTGAATCATTAGATGTGTCCATGACTTCATGAAATCATAGGGTCCACATCTGCTTGTTCTTGCATAACAACATCATCACCATTGTTTTGCGGTGGGTGGGCGCTACAATAAGCGTTCCCAGGAACTTCATCAAGGCCTATATCCAGTTTATCGGGTATTTCCTTTTTCATTTGGCGCGCCTTCTGTTCTGCCCAGGTCCGTAACCTCACTAGGTTTCGAAGTCTGGCTTCGCGCTTGGCACCCTGGCTCTTTAAAATGGCCTCGTTTACACGATTGGCAATGGTTTTCCGTAGTTCTGGATCCAACAGCGCTGCCAAGGAAGAAGAAAGTTTATCAACTGGAAAAATTAGTAGTGACAGTGTCTTCTCGAGAGCCTCAAGAAATTGCGGATTTGTCGGGGCCCGTGGAGCTAACTGCGATGTTGCGAAGTCAAGTGCAGGGGATATGTCACCATTTGGCGTGGATGTACATGTGCGTATCAATTCGATCAATTGCAGCTGAAGGAGCGCGAAGTGAAGTGAGGTATTACAGTCTAGGATCTAGCAGAGATAAATTAGTGTAAATATGGAAGGGTAGTGTCAATGTCGGAAAAGAAACGTGTCTGGGACAGCATTGCAAATCATACTGAGGACTGAAGATGAGTTTTTTTCATCAACACCATGGAGGTATATGAGTGGTGCATGAAACTGGTTTAATCATTGCAATAGAACGGGGAAGTATATGGTGAAGAAAAGGGTCGACATACCTGGGGGTTCAATTCGTTGATCTTTTCAATAGCCGTCTGTATGTCTCCAGAGTAGATAGCATTTCGAATATCTACTCGCTCTTGGATTGATTCTATGTCTGCTCGGGGTTGAATATTGGCTTCAATTGCAAACTTCTTTGCAGCTAGAGGATAGCCATTTGTGACAAGGTAATCCATAATCAGGAAATTAATATCACTGAATGAACCGTCAGCGGAGGTCCTTCAAAGTGTTCGAAGAGGAAGTGTATATTGAAAGCAGAAATCAGAAAATACGAGATATTAAAGGTTCTCCTCAATGATTTATTCAGAGAGATTCCCATTTGATTTAATTGAATGCATCATGAAAACACCAGGCCGTAAAACAGGGATATCAACCGACTTACGTTTTCGATGATTTCACCTCCTCCACCTTCCTTTCAAATTGATGCCAGGTAGGCGTGGTGGTAGAAGGTGTTGGAGATATCTGCGGGATGACTGATTAGCATCCTGGAAGACTCATGGGCCAGAAGCGGGCCTGGCGACGTACAACGTTAGTAGAGGCCATAATGAATTTTCAGAAGGGTAGGAGAGAATGTGTTGAGTGCAGTTTTGGGCTATGGAATCCTAATGGCAGTGGGTGAGGTGCCATGAGGAGCGAACGCGAGCCTTTGTTGTGGGTGAGAAAAGAGAAGAGGAAGAGGAACACGAGAAGGCGGAAGTTGAAATTCAACTCGTGCGGCTCGCGCCATTCCCAATAGGGCTTGGCTGTGTCACGTGGGTAGGTCACGTGCATGGGGTGCTGGGCTGGCGGGTTAAAGCGGCGACTGCTGCCGAGGGTCATGTGCGGAGACAACCAGCCCAAGCAGCGTCAGACCAGGATTCGGTACGCTGCAGGTGGTCACGGCCAGACTTACAGGCCATAAAGGCACTGCATTGGACATCTGCCGCAGGGCTTTTTGGAAATCGAACCTTAGATATGCCAGAAACAAAGCAACGGTGCTCACGGCCATGGGAAGACATGAGCATAATCGGAATTGCTGGGAGTTCGGGATCTGGAAAGTCCTCTGTGGCGGCAGAAATCATCAAGTCCCTGAATCTTCCCGGCGCAGTTATATTGGTCATGGTAGATGATTTCTTGCCCTCAATTAGTTCCCTTTCTCCAAGAGATTCCCTGACGAGAAAGGGTGACACAAGGACCATTTTTACAAAAGTCTTACCCCCGAGCAAAATGCCATAGCCCACCAGGATGAATACGATTTTGACTCCCCCGATGCCATTGATTTTGACGTCTTGGTAAAGACTTTGCAGGATTTGAAGCAAGGGTATTGATACAGCGGGCTCCTTGTATGATAGGAACGAGTTGAAACTGACAGCGAGAAAAGACTCAAAGTCGAAATACCCGTTTATTCATTCAAAAAGCACCAGCGAGAGGAAACAACAGTTTCCTTTTACCCTCCCCGGGTTCTTATATTGGAAGGGATTCTGGCATTCACAGACCCGAGGATAGCAGACATGTTGGATATCAAGGCACGCGGCACTCCATGCCACGACCTAGCTGCACTTTCTGACTCTTGTTTGCCATTCTCCAGATCTTTGTGGAAGCAGATATGGATGTCTGTCTTGGGAGAAGGAGTGAGCAACCAATTAGCTGCCTCGGCCGTGTGTATGGTTTTGACATGGCGGCTAACTGATAACCGACAGTCGCCCGCGATGTCCAGGAAAGAGGGCGAACGATAGAAAGCGTACTAAAACAGTGGTTTAAGTTTGTTAAGCCTTCGTATTCTCGATTTGTCGCGCCGCAGAGGCAGATTTCAGGTAGGGAAGGACTTACGAAATAGCCAGAGCCCTCGCTAACGCCCTGAAGATATTATCATTCCCCGCGGCATCGAAAATAAAACAGCGATTGGTACGCAGGACCCTTTATCTCGAGCATGTTCTAGAATTTAACAGCTTCAGATATGGTTGTGAAACATATCCACCGCATCTTGACAAGAGCACCTCCATACCGCAGCTCTGAAATGAAGCCGAATCGTCAACGTCGCCTGTCCCATTAAGCGCTGGAACCCATTTTGTGTCAAGGATTTTGGGTCGTTTATTGGTTCCTCCTTCGAATAACTTGCGTCTCCCCGCTGAGAAAGGCGAAATTCCTGGAGACCAGCAATCTCGCCTTTTCCCCGGCACGAAGAGGCCCTTGGCATATTCCACTTTTTCACGGCTCGCAGCGGCTTGTTAAGTATTCGCCACCTATATTGAATGCCTTTGGCAGTTTTCGGGATGGTGATCAAGGGATGACTGTCAATGCTATATATAACAGGCCTAGGGCTTTTTGGTTGGTTAGGACCCAGCCATGTCATACTGTCAGCCATATTTTACAGGATTTATGAGGCAATCTTCTCCTTTGGAGAATGTTGTAATATTTTTCGCATATTAATTGCATAGAATCGCAACTACAACTTGATTGCCCTGCATCAGGTCCGTGTGCTCCTCTTCTATAGGTGCTTATCTGATTGTGGTTGGAGATAAGGTTACAGATAAGCGTGCACGGACCAACTTGTTCAGTAGAATTTTGAAGCTTCAGAAGGCACAGAGAACAACATCTGAGCTTAGGAGTCCGTTCGAGGTGTCATAAGCCTCTAACTTCTGTATATATCACTTAAATTAAACACTAAACTTGAGATCCTTCTAATCAAATCTTTCCTCACCTCCCCGTCCTTCCAATGTCGGAACCCAGCGCGACCAAAAACTCGCCAAAAAGGCGTAAAGTGAACTCAAACGAGAAAGCTGGCAAAGATGTCATTAGTACGTCGCGATTGATGGTGCCTGAGCTCTTGTGGCTTATTACTAACGCCCTGGTTATATTGTAGCGGATGCACGTTTCGCCAACATCCAGTCGGATCCTCGATACCGACTTCCTAGCAAGAAGCATACGCGCGTAAAAATCGACAAGCGATTTGCGCATATGTTCCATGATAAAGACTTCTCGAGAAACGCAGCAGTCGACCGTTATGGAAGAAAACTACGTCGGGACGATACGAAGAGACAATTAGAAAGATTCTATAGGCTCGATGAGGACGAGGTGGAAGGAGAGATCAGTTTGGATGACGACGAGGAAATTCAAAGAGAGCTGCGTCGTGTAGACAAGGAAGACTATGACCCTGCGAGAGATGGAGGGTTTTCGGAGTCGTCATCCTCGGAAGAAAGCTCGAGCGAGGAGGAGAGTGAGGACGAATTGGAAGACCAGGCCGCAGAAGCAGAACTTCCAGGTGGCCAACAGGGAGATGTTCCTTTGGGAGAAGTTACAGAAAGAATTGCTGTGGTTAACCTAGATTGGGATAATATCCGTGCAGAGGATTTGATGGCGGTATTTTCGAGTTTCCTCCCCACCGGCGGGAGAATTCTGAACGTTGCGGTTTATCCAAGTGAATTCGGAAAGGAGAGGATGGAGAGGGAAGAAATGGAGGGTCCACCGAAGGAAGTATTTGCTAAAAAAGATGCCAATATGGACAGCGACTTGGAAGTTGGAGATGATGATGAAGAGGAGGAGGAGAAAATCAAACAGTCTATGCTTAAGGAGGATGACGGACAGGATTTCGATTCTACGCAGTTGCGGAAGTACCAACTGGAAAGACTTCGTTATTACTATGCAATCTTGACCTGCTCCTCGAAAGACGCTGCCAAGCATATTTACGACGCTGTCGATGGGACCGAATATATGAGCAGCGCGAATTTCTTTGATCTTAGATTTGTGCCTGAAGGCACAGACTTCACGGATGACGTCCCCAGAGATGAATGCGACAGGATCCCTGATGGTTATAAGCCCAACGACTTTGTGACCGATGCGCTGCAGCATAGCAAGGTAAAGCTCACATGGGATACAGACGATAAAGCAAGAAAAGATGCACAGGCTAGGGCGTTTAAGGGAGGGAAAAAGGAAATTGATGAAAACGACCTGAAGGCTTATCTCGGAAGCGACAGTTCTGGCGACGAGGATGAGCACGTTGAGGTTGTGGATCAAACTGAGGGAGCCGGCGCCAGTTCGAAATTAAGTAAAAAGGAGGCCGAACGTGCTAGAATCCGGGCCCTACTTGGACTAAGCAACGAAGCCACGGGCAAGGGCAAGGAAAAAGGACCTGTTGGTGACATGGAGGTGACATTCTCAGCCGGGTTAACGGCGGCCCCGACTCGGGATTCTATTTTTGAAAACGAACCCGAAAAAGAAGAAACTACACGAGAGAAATATATAAGGAAAGAACGGGAGAGAAAACAACGGCGAAAGGCCAAGCTGAAGGCAGCTAAATCAGGAGTCACCCCTGAAAGCGACAGCGATGAGGCCAAAGTCGAAGGTAACGAGGAGGAAGATCTTGGATTTGATGACCCATTCTTCACTGCGCCTGAGTTAGATTCAGCCAAGGTGGCAGCTAAACGAAAAGAAGAGAAACGAAAACAGCGTCAACAACGTGAAGCAGATGAAGCGGCGTCTGCCTCGAAACGCGCTGAGCTTGAACTCCTGATGATGGACGACAAGACTTCAACAATCAAACATTTCGATATGAATGAGATTGAAAAGGCTCAAAAGCGCGCACGCAAAGTAGGAAAACATAAAAGGACCAAGAAGGGCGAAAACCCGGCACCAGTCGACGATTTTCAAGTTGATGTCAAAGATCCTAGATTCCAGCGCATCTATGAGAGCTATGAGTACGCCATTGATCCTACGAATCCACGTTTCAGGCAGACAGACGGTATGAAGGCCTTCCTAGAAGAAGGTCGGAAACGCCGCCGGAATGTGGTTAATGAAGACCTTGATCGTGACTCTGCAGCGCCGATAAAAAAGAAGAAGAAGCAGAAACGGGAGGTTGCTGCAGGCAAGGATGAGACCGAAGAGCTTAGTAAACTTGTCGAACAGGTGAAAGCAAAGGCTAAGAAGGCTTAGACTCCCCAACCCGACTATGATACCTCTTGTATATTTAGTATTCAAAAACGATAGTTTTTACAGTCCTTTGCCAGTCTCCAAGTTGCCACTTGAGAGGAGACCACTGTGGGTAGAACGTAAGAAGTAAAATGAACTGTAATAATGACACCTCTGCTATGTTAAATTGAATCATTCAGTTCAAGCCAGTGATCGAAGGGCAATCTTTCGGTTCTGCCTATTGACATATCCAACCCTTCAGGCATGATATTGATGATTAGAGTGCTAGCCAATCAGATCGCTCGTATGATTTTTTGTCCTCGAACTTCATCGCTTCACCACCAAATTTCAAACATTCACGAACGGATGAATCGAGGGAAATATGGCGGAGATACATGATCATGAGCCTCAAGCTAAGAGAAGAAAACTTTTCAATGAGTCTGCCAGTGGTGTTGCGCAGTCTGTTGCCATAACGTCTGCCCAGCAGCTACGGAGCCTTCTTGCATTTCAACAAAGTGTTTCGCAAGAGGTTAAGCAAGGTATGTAAGGCGGAATTGGCTTTCTAGTTCCATGAATTTCAAGTTCTGACGGACGAGCAGGAGTACGGCTTTTCAAGGACTTTCTTACATCAATTGGTGGTGAAGAAGATGAAAAAGCCAAGGCGAAAAAGCTTCAAATTCTGAAGAGCTACAGCGATACTCAGGTTGTAAAGGATGCCGAGGGCAAGCAAACAGCTTGCTTCCTTGACTTGATGCAAACGTGGGCGTTTGCGGAAGCCAATAATGAAGAGTCTCTGCTGTCTTTGATACCCTCTGTACTCGCGCTTTTCTTGAAGACCGTCTCCGGGCAGCTCCCCTTTCGGGATTTCGGGCTAGCACTGTGCAAATTTCTATTGCAAAAAGACCAGCTAAAGCTGTTTAACAGAGGACTCACAGCGAGCAAGGTCAAAGAGCATCTGATCTCTCCATGCGTGCGGCTGCTTACTGAAATTGTTTCCTTCGATGGCGGCGCTGTGGCTAGGACCGTTTATACAACCCGTCATATCACCTTCAAGCGTCTCGATATATTCCTTAGTGCACGCAAGGCAACTACTGAAGAAGATACGGAAGATCGTCGGAAGCCCACGCTTCGGCGTATTGCACAGCGCTACCTTTTGGCAAATTTCAAGTTTCAAAGCGCAAGTGCAAAGGAGGACCTCGTTGGTCAAGGAAAGCTTATCAAAGCGTTCCTGGAGGATATTCGCAAAGACGCCCGCGATATTGTTATTGATATCATAAAGACGATTGACAAACATATTGTCGGCGACGCAGACCTTTCGCGAAATTCTAAAAGCCGCCTTCTCAATCGCGGAAATCTGGAAAGACTGGTTACGCTTTACGGGTATGAGAAAGAGTCTACTGAACCAACATCCAAGAACGAGTCCGTCTCCGATGAAATCCATAAGTTTATGTTGTCGATTTGCACGTTGCAGGAAAAGGGAGTTCTCTTGCCAGAAACTGGATGGTACCCTTGGGGAAGTACTCCTGATGTACTCCCACCCGAGGATCCCGGATGTATTCCCCTTGGCCTCGATTCCCCCATATATTTCGACAAATACCAAGAGTCAGTGCCGGTACGAAATGGAAATCTTTCGGCTCTGATCCAAGTTCTCCGACCAGAGTCCGATACCCTGCAGATGGAGCTGCTCCTAAAGATATTCAGAGCGGCTCCTGAACTCGTCTACGATTTCTTCTCCAAACGGACCATGTTCACTTCGGATCCTAAACCCACATCGAGCTGGCTAGGAGAGTCGGCCTTTCTATTTTCCACCGTCCAACTTCCTGTACCAGCACAATGCGGGTGGAAAGGCGTATCGCCGCCGGTGATACCGCCTCCTGTTTCCATTGTTATCGAAAGCATAATACCTCGGCCGCTGACCCAAAAGACATTGACGCGGTGTTTAAACCAGAATGCCGACGTCGTAACATTATTTGCAATTAGAATCACAACATTGGCGTTACGAAAGCTCCAGGCAGTGTTAAAGCTGTTCGAAACACCAAGGGAGATTGGCAAGGAATTATGGAACGAAGCAGCCGCCAAATTAATAGCAGAGTTTTGTCGAAGATGCCCATCAATGAAAGATACAATCATTGCATTTAGACAGACGGCAAAAGACAACTTACAACAGCAAGATGCAGTGTTGGAACTGCTTTCGATGTTTTATCAAGTGGTCCCAACAATTGCGTTTGAGGAGAAGTTTGACATCTCTCTAACCTTGGTGGATGTCCTGAAGCAGTTGGATAATCCTGACCTCGCTGCCGATGACCAGCAGTTGCTGTTCAGTCAGTTGCAGAGCCTGTTGGTTATTGCCCAAGAATCACCCACAATGCGATGGTGGCAGAAACCAGGTATTTCTACTTAACCTGTCCATTCGAAGTAACCTAATACTGACTTGATCATAAATAGAATCTTTGGAATTTTCTGCATTCACATCAATCTTGAAAGTTGTTGCGAACGCATCGAGCCACTCACCGCTGGAAGAGATCCAGCCTCTTTTGCAAGACGTCCTGGTCCAGCATTCAGTCTTAGCTGACCATAATTCCTTCCGTGCCTTGCTTCAAGGGCTAACAGCATCGCCTCAAGAAGATTTTACTGCACAGCTTGGATTCATGGATAATTGCATCACGAGGCTTGTCAAGAAGCCGGTACTCTACCTCGATCAAGCGCAGCTTCTACTGGGAAGCAGTTCCGGAAAGTTGAGTTTGATTGCAACTACGGTCAATGAGCAATGGCCGTTTGTAGTCAAGACTGGGAATACGGATAACGAGGTAGCAGTTGCAGGCTGGGTTTCCAGGTTCCTTGGGTCATTAAGAGCTGCCGGCGAAGATGAAAAGTCATTGACCCGCCTCCGAGACACGATAATGGATGCAACAAAGACCAAAAAGAGTCGATCTCTGTTGAAGAGGGCGTTCAAGAACCGAGAAAAAGACTCTTCAGAGAAGCCCAAGAACGACACGACTAAGAGTGCTGCTCCATCCGCTACCTCACCTACCGAAAAGACTAAAGTATCTCTTCCGGATATGTTTGGTAGGCTTCCTGTCGAAGACGAAACGCACCCTGGACTTCATCGTTGGGAGAAAGATGACCTCGAATTCTCTCTTGACCAGGGTTATGTTGGAGAGTTGATATTATGTCTCTGCTCTGAGCATGAGGAGATTCGACGACAAGCCATGGTTGGTATTTCGCGGCTTATGGCCAAACTTAAGGTAAGTATAAAGTGGACGGCGGTGGCTAGAATGATATTGATAGGTTTTCTAGGAATCTACGTATTCCGAACGCCAGACGCTATACGTTTTACTGGGAGAAGTGTTGGAGACCACAAAGGAGAATGGAATCGAAAGCCCGCTTCCCTATATAGCTGGCGAGCTTGGGGCCCGCTTGCTAGCTGTGCTCATGGACCCGTTGCATAGGCTTTATGGTAAAGCGAATACATTCCTCAACAAAGGACCTATATGGGAGATTGCGAAAATCCCATCCTACTGGATTGACAAGATCCTGCTCCACGAATCAGAATATGATGATAGCCATTACGAGGAAGTCGGTTGGCTGTTGAGCCTGTTTGTTAGCGGCCTTAGGACCAAAAAGGTGAGCAGCAATCCTGGTGATTCTCGCGAACGGGGTGCTGACTATGGCGATAGGACCTGGACATCTACCGCCGTGGCGGTGTTTTTGAACGCTTGTTTTCCCTGTACAGTTCTCCAAACCTTTCAGACGGACTACGAAAGAAGATCTTACATTTGGTCTTCCGTGTGTGCGAGGTTGGCGGCAATACAACTCTATTGACTCGTGCCGCGGCCATCAGTTGGATCCAAAGTCAGGCATCGATCAGAAGCTCCCAAAGCCACATCCTGCGGGCTCTTGCGGGTGAGCTCTACAGGGGCAGTGACCATGAGTGGATTGATAGGTGGAGTAACTCGGCTCTGGCGAAGACAACAGCTCAGATATCAGGTTAAGCATCATCAATACCACATCAATAGTAGTATGATCTATAGAGAAATAACACAGACTCGAGGAATCGTGAGTGTTTGCCCTGTGTTAAGGCCACAGAAGGTCTAGAAGCACACCAGAAGGATTGATGCATGCTCCATGGTGTCAACATTGACCGTAAACAAGCCTACTTTTGATTTCTTCCGTCTTCTTGAGCCTGATTTTGTTTGTTGCAGTGCCAGTTGATGCAGTTTTGCAATGTGGGCGTTGCGGCGATCTCCTGGCGGTGGATGCAGGTTTCTTGGTGGTTCAGAAAAATTCTAAAGTTGCCTCTTCAGCACTTCGCTCTCCCTCCTCTCACTCAACCGCCCAAGAAGCTGATGTTGTCCAACGACACCTCGATTGCCTGCTCCTGTTAACAAGACCGTGAACACTCCAAGCTACACTTCAATTTCTTCTCACTTTTGTACTTGATGCCCTAACTCTGACTGTTGACGCCCGAACACACCCTCTCTCGCTGCCCAGCACAAGCGCTGCTGCTCCTGGTCACCCTTGCTCCGCAACTCCTCCCAACTCACCGTTTTCCCACCACCCACGTCCTCCCCTCCGCTCGCAACGAAGCAATTTCCTTATTGTCATCTATCCTCGTTGGATTGTCCTTCGCCCGTTGCCGCTTGATTCATTGCCCGTTCCAGCTTGATTGTGCCATGAGGCGCAATTAGACGCTTCCTCCATACCACTGTCCCACATGGCGATTATACGATACCAGCCCGACGAGCTCCTACGGCTGCGCGAGTCCCCTTTAGTGGTGAAGCCGGATAGCTTACCACCTATTGAAGAATGGATGGGGTGAGTTCGCTGTTTCTTGGGCTCTACCTCAACTCAGAACTCAATTGCTAACCCGACGCCCAAATAGCCCGATTCCAGAACCCCCTGCGCAGAAGAAAAACTCCCGCGATCAAACGAATCAACCTGAGTCACCTAACAATCAACGACGTCCGAGTCTTTTTGAGTCACGCCACATTTCACGTTCTTCGAATTCAGGTGATATTCCCATCGAGCTTACCGAGGTGGCTGGATATGACCTTGACTGACTGGTGTTCATTTAGAAGATCTTGTTCTTGGACCGCCCAAGACATCATTTGCCTCTGCCACTAGAGGCTTCGGCAAATCGATCGATTCTACGGATAGGTCTTTCAGAAGCAATGACCACGACGACACGAGACAGGACCGCTATGGCGGTTTCCGCGACAAGTTCTTTAAGGACAGGGATTATGGAGATAGGGAAAAGGATTCGGATAGGAGAGATAACCGATCACACCTGACGAATGGCCGCCGGATGAACAGAGATGACCGAGAAGATTGGAATGGCAGGTCACGGCGCAATTTTGGACTCGAAGACGACAGGAGACCAAAGCGGAGTGGCGATGGCGACCGCTGGGATGGCAAGGACTCCAAGGAGCATCGTGATCAACAAGATGCGGGCGACCGAACAAATCGAGATCGGGACCAAGGAAGATTTCAGAATCGTCGCGACACCCCTGGTAGACAGAGACACGATCAGTTTTGGCACCGTGATGGCGATTCCCAGGACACAGGCGAGCCGGAGGAAGATAAGACACCGATCAGAAACCGTGAATGGCGTCGGGGCTTGCATGGCTCGGATCGCGACTGGAGTAGACCTATGAAGCAGGAGCAGGATCCTGAATGGATGGACTCCACTGGCCGTTCTGATACCAAGGAGGCACACACCCAGGAAGACTTCCAAAGGTGGAAAGAAAGGATGAAAGCTGGATCTGCCCAAGCTTCGGGTGATGCGAAGAAAGAGGTCGAACCCGAACCCCCCAAGAAAGAACAGAAAACCGTCGAGACCAAGCGAGCCGATGGTGAGATATTTAGCAGCCTCGACCCGTCGTTTCAGGCTGATGCTGGTTTGGATAACTTCTTCGGCTTGTGGGGAGAGCGCAAAGCTACGGATTCTCTGACGGAGAAGACTACCGCTGAAGCCAAAAACGAAACCCCATCTGCCAAACCAACAAAGTCCTCGAGATTCGCCGGATTTTTTAGCACTCATAATGAACCAAAAGAAGCAGAGCCTCCGCAGGCGCCACGTCCCGCTTCTACTGACGCAGATCAAGAAGGTTTTCAAAGGATTCTTCAGATGCTTGGTGGTAATAAATCCAGGAATGCCACCCCTCAAGTTGAGGAACCGAACCAGACTCGTCCACCGCTTATGCAGATTCCCCCGTCAGACTTCGCAAAGGCATCGCCGGCAGCAGCATCTCCAATACGTGACACGTTCAACCGCCAAGAATATATGACTTTCCAAGACAAGACCTCACATGAGAAGGCACCATTGGGACTAGAAAGTTTAGTTGCCCAAAAGGTGTCCAAGGAGAACAATGTCCACAACCGTGATACTGAATTCTTATTGCGCCTGATGCAGCAGTCAAAAATCTCAACGCAAACACCAACTGGTCAGAATCCCCCTTCATTGCAAAGTCCTGTAGGACAAAGTCTACCCGATATGCTGGCCAGAGGTCAAGGCATTCAATCTCAGAAGAATCCAGTATATATGGAGGATCCGGCAATTGCAAATTTCCGTCGGGCTGATGCGAATGATCCGCGAAACCAGTTTAGGCGGCGACCGACTGGAGGGCCAACCGGCTATTTTGATGAGATACCCTACCCCGGGGTTTCAAGCGGAAATCAAACTCCCAACAACCCGCCGGGCCTCCGCCCTCAAGGCCCACCGCAACAAGCCATGGGTATTCAACGCCCTCCCGGCCTTGAACAAGTTACTCCCGGTGGCTGGCCGAACCAGCAGATGCCGCAACAGTCAAACCAAGTGATGTATCCCCCTGGCCTTCCGACTCCACAAGCGCGGAATATGAACGCAAATTTCGCTTCAGCACATCCCATGCCATTACCAGGAGGAATCGCCCAGCCAGCAGATCGTCAACCATTTCAACGTGGAGCTAATGCTAATGGCCCGGCTGGTTTCGCTCCGCCACCCGGAATAATGCCTCCTCCTGGCTACATGAACGCGAATGGCCCCCCGCCTTCAGGATTCCCACCCATGCCCCATTCCGTCGAGGCGATGATGAATTTGTCTCATGGGCATCCCGGCCATTACGGAGCGGGGCCACAGCAAGGCCCTCATGGACCAGCCACCCGGCAGCTCCTTGAGATGTTTACCCAACACGGCGCTAACCCAGGAGATGGAAATGTTGGCGCTCGCGGCGGTGGAGGGATGATGGGCCCAGCCGGTCCTTACCGCTAGAGGCCATTCGTTTATCAGATGCGTCATTCTCAAGCTATGAGAGCTTATCGCTCAGATTGACCCATCTCATCGCAACCAGAGATTCCGAGCTCAGTTGACCTAATATACCCTACTTATCTATCTGCAATCAACCTATGTTTGTACCAATTGGTGTCATTTATTTGGGTTGGGGCGTCGGGGCGGATATTGGAATCGGCCCGTTACCACTTTTTATTTCTCTTATGACTTGAATAGCCTTTTTAGCTTCTCAGCCGTTCTGCCGTACCGCATGTCCTTTGCCGATATATTTTTACGCCACCAGTCCCTACTTGTTTATGTTTCGCCCATCATAACAGGCGAATTGCTACTCCTTGGGATGCCAGTTTTTGTGTCTTATATTTCGCAAGGGATGGGATGACATGCATCTGTTACTACTTTTACGTCTTTTACTTTCTCCTTTCTGCTCTCCTCGTGATGTCTTGATTGATTTGTGGTACATGATATTTTCGCGTTACGTACATGAGCTATGTAATGTACATAGGTTATTGCAGGTTAGATACTTAGGGGTATATTCAACGAGAAACGCAGTTTACTGGTTGTTGATGATCTTGAGTTCATAGTGTACATTTTGTGGATTCTTCATGGGATGTGTGCTCGATTAATATTAGGAATTGCTTCGTATGTCTTGCTAAGAACGGGCTGAAATAGAAGATTCATCTTTTATAGAAATACATTTGGACGCCTTTCAATGCAACATGAGTTATATAATTGATAGAAGTAGCCGTAGGGCACGAAATACCGAACTCAACCCCAAGTACCACCTCCTCCTCCTCTTCCTTGTCGTCTTTGAGCAGATAATCGCCAATCATCTTCGCCGGCGAACCGGTTATGTAGGGGCTGGATACGCTCTGCCTTCTTTCGCTTGGATAGACGGTCCGTCGGCGCAACTTTGAAGAACGTCGGTGCCGCTTCGACAAGCCACTATGGAACGCTGTCAGCAATCTGCAACTATCGTACACAAGAATGAAGGGAAAACGGTCTGCTTACCTTGGGCTCAATCGCGGTTGTGCAATGCATATATTCCTTCGTCGTCATCACCAGCGTATCGAAAATCACGTGTTCCGCTGCTTTTCCAAACAGGGCTGAGCTGGGATGCATATAAACCGGCGTTCCTTCAATCAAAGTCTTATAGCCCTCCTGTGGGTCCTTGCGCGCCGAATTCCTAAAGAACCCGGAGCAGAGCGCTTTGCGGACTTTGATCGTGTTTCTTCCGCAAGACACGATCTTATGGCGGTATCTCTCCATTATACTGACCAGCTGCTGGCGAACGTCCTGCGCGCGACGCATTTGCCGGGCTTGAATGAAATTCTCGAAGCACCAGGCGTTACTGTAGCGAGAGTTCTTCCAAGCATTGTAGACGTTGAGGAGGGTGAGATGGTCCCCGTGCGGATCGTGGAACTTGGATTTCTTTTGATCAGCTTGTTGTTGCTTCTCCTTGGGGCGGTAGAAAACGTTCGTGACAGACAGCATCGCAACTATGCTGAGAGTTTCATCCGAACAACCCATATCAACCGAAGCGATGAGGACTTTTGCGAGAGCTGGTTCCATGGGAAAGTCGGCCATTTTTCTCCCGAGTCTAGTCAAAAGACCTTCGTCATCAAGGGCGGAAAGAGCATATAATTCCTCAAGAGCTGTGAGCATAATGTTTGTAGGCGGTGGGTCCATGAAATCAAAGTGAAGTAAATCATTGATTCCCATGGCTTTCAACATCAGGATCGTATGCGATAAGTTCTGACGTTGTATTTCAGGGATGGAGGTCGGTAACATTTCAGACTGGAAAGCAGCTTCTGTGTATAGGCGGAAACATTTACCTGGGCCGGTTCTCCCGGCACGACCTGCTCGTTGCTTTGCTTGTGCCTGGGATATGGGGGTTACGACAAGCGAGTCCATGCCTAGTTTTGGGTCGTAGGCGTTCTGCTTAACAAAACCGGGGTCAATCACATAGTAGATATGGTCAATAGTAATCGATGTCTCGGCAATATTTGTTGCAATGACCACTTTCCTGCTTCCTGGAGGTGCCGGGTCAAAGATTCTGCTTTGCATTTCGCTTGGAAGTGCAGAGTAGACAGGAAGAATGATTAACTCCGGTACATTCGGCCCAAGGGCTTTCATTCGCTCATACAGAATTTCACAACTGGTGTCAATTTCTTCTTGTCCAGTTAAGAAGAGTAGGATATCACCCGCTGGCTCGGTCAAGTGGATTTGCATCACTGTGACAAGGGCCGCATCCAAGTAATCCGTCTCCGGCTCGCGAGAATACATAATTTCGACCGGGAACGTTCGACCTGGTATCGTGAAAATAGGGCATTTGTTGAAATATTCCGAGAATTTCTCGGCATCAAGGGTTGCGGAAGTGACGATTAGTTTTAAATCTGGTCTTCGTTTGATGGTCTTCTTCAAAAGCCCAAAAAGCACATCTGTAGCAATTGTTCTCTCGTGGGCTTCGTCAAGCATGATAACAGAATACTTTCTCAAATCGGGGTCCAAAAGAAGTTCTCTTAGAAGGATACCGTCTGTCATATACTTGATCTTCGTGTCTGGACTAGAATAGTCTTCGAAACGGATGGTATAGCCGACTTCTTGACCTAACCGACAGCCAACCTCTTCTGCAACACGCTTTGCAACAGAGACTGCCGCAACTCGACGAGGTTGTGTGCATCCAATCATGCCATTGTTCGCAAAGCCGTCTTCGGCAAGGTATTGAGTGACCTGGGTAGTTTTCCCTGAACCAGTGTCACCAACTACGATAAGAAGCTGGTTTTTGTGGACAGCTTCGAGGAGTTGTTTACGAAATTTGTAAACAGGGAGGCTTTCTCTTTGTTGTTTAATCGTCATGTTTGTCCTCTTTCCGTACGAGACGTCTTTGCTCTGGGTAACTCGTTTCCATTCAGGGATTGATTCCGTCTTTTGCACAGTTCGTAATTCACTTGCGAATTTTCTTTGATCCGGCGCGACCATTGGATCCTGCCATTGCGCATTTAGATCCACTTGCGCAGCTTGTTCTGCAGCTTTATCTTGTGCCTCTTGTTGGCGGAGTTCCCGCCTCTCCCTTGCGAGGTTTGTTCCCGCCATTGCAGCCCGGTTCAGTGACCCGTCAGGCGCCCTAACAACACGAATCGGTGACAATTCCAACGATTGTTTAGTTTGCCCAGCCAAAAATGGAGGCTCTTCATCCCTAACTTCAATGTCCACATCTTCCTCTTCTTCGAAGTCTCCTTCTCCTCGCAGCGTCGCATGGTATTCCTCATCGATGTCAGGATAATCCGCCGCCGAAACAGCCCCAGAGGCGATGAGCTGCTTAATCTCCCATCTTTCAGGCGAGTTTAAGCGCTTTTTATTCCTCAGTGGCTTCCCATCGTCATCATCTTCTATAACCGGTACATTAGAACCCAAATTACCGTATCGATCATCAGCTCCAGTTCCATCCAGTCTTTCCATGTTTGCTCCGGAGGCAATACGTTTCTGAGGAACAAGATCTCTTCCTGAAACTTGGTCGACTTCTTTCATAGACAGGCCAATGCGCGACCCTTGTATAGAGGTGACCTTAACTTTGACTGGTTGCCCTCGCGATACCAAATCAGACGGGTGGTTAACCCTCGCACCGTCTTGCATTGCAGAAACATGTACCAGACCGTCAACTTTCCCCCTAACCCCCTGTAAGTTGACAAAAGCTCCAAAATCCTTTATACCTGTAACCCGGCCATCGTATACCTTGTAGAGAATCGGCCGTTCGTCCAGTTCAGGGGTAGGAGGTCTCCGAAAATAGTCGCTATCATCACGGTCTCGTCGGCTTCTGCGAGTGTTGTAGTCATCTTTGTGCCTGTCGTCCTTGCCACTGTTCCTTATCCGTGGCCTTTCGTGATCAGAGTCTTCATCCTGCCTGTAACGCCTCCCGCCACTGCGTGACCTTGACCTAGACCTATATTTCTCTCGACGCCGTCGGCCCCGATCATAGCCGTCACTGCTCGGGCTTCTACTCCGCTTCCTGCTTGAAGGTTCATTATTTTGGACCCTAGCTTTCGTGGCCAGACCTTCCAGCATCGCAAACGTATCGTCCATGGCGTCAGGTTTCGCGTCATTTTCCAATGCTTCCCCCGATCTCGAATAATCATCGTTTTCCCATTGTGGCGCCCTATCCGGCATCGCTAGCCCTTTGAATACCCTTGCCTTCCTCTCAACATCATCGAGTTTCACATCCTCGCCGTTGTGCCGCTCGGAAAACTCCTTCTCTGCCGTTTTCTGCCCCGACTTGTATTTCGGATGCATCGCAAGCACCAAGCGATCTATGCTATCCATCAAGCTCTGGGGGAAATCCGCCCCCATAGCTTCGAGAGAGCTCTTGAAGTCCTTGAAGGACCCGCCACATTTTAGATGTTGGTCAATGACGAACTCCGCGAGTGTCTTGTCGTTGACTCCCAAATGATTCTGAAGCTCAGTTGTCACTCTAGAAACCAGAGACAGAAGTTCCAAGGACTGAAGGTCATCCATGATTGCCCGGGTAGTTGAGAAGACAGCTCTCGGAGTTTGGGTTGCCTTCTACAGTCTTCAGGGCCAACACCCGATGGAACATCGTAGCAGCGGCTCCGAATTTGCTTATATCAGCACATTCCAAGAAACAACATTGGCACGAAATCTAGCGGTTTATTTATTAACTGGTGAGTGTTTACATTTGAACTCTGTGAGGAGTTGTGTTTGTTTCTATGGATAAATACACATATCATATCATGCGCTAGGATCTAGGTCTTTCATAGTATGCGTCGGACGCCATAAAATGTTGGTACAGCCATTTGGGCTTGAAGGGATGACGAATCGCAACCTTAGGCGGCAAATACGCCGTATCTGCCAAATCGAGACTGATGCAACCGTTCGCTTCCTTGCTGTAATGTCAAGTGGAAGCGGGAATGGATTAGTCTATCAATGGCATAAGTGAAACTTAGATGCCTGTAGAACGGCGGCCCTCTACGGGTGCACGGGGTTGAAAGTATTCTCAGAATCGCAAGAGTGGCGGCTTCCTCAAGCGGTTTCAAAGCAGCTTTGAGCCTGAAGCCGGATGGCCATGCATGAATCTAGTTTAGAAAGCCATCTGGTGTCGATTTCAAGCAGTCACGGGAACGGCTTGTGCCTGTTTATCAGCGACTCGAGGCGGATCAAAATCAACTTGGTGGGTCTCGTCTCCTTCTTCACGTGCAGCAATCTGCTCAAGTAAAGCAACTTGCTTCCGCAGTGAAGAAGATTTGCGCAGCTTCGAGTTGGCAGAGAATTCGGTGAGTGCCCTGTCCATCTTCATTTCGACAAGTTCCTTGACATGGGTGGCAAGGCTTCTATCAGTAAAGATGCCGCCTATTCTAAAGCTTAGCCACAGATATAGAACGAGGGACCGGTGAAGCGACTCCAGAGATCGCAAATAATTTTTGTCGCCAGAGACAGGGACATCGAGAAGCTCAAGGTGTAACTCCGGGATATCGAGAAGAGAGCCGCTCTTGTGTTGGGCAACGCAGGTCGCGAATGCCTTCAAAGTTAGAGCACTCGTAGGATCTGCTGTTGAAGTCGGGGCAGATAAGAAGACCAGTTTATCCGTCACACTGAGCCCAGGAATATCATCCAGGATTTTCTGTACCGTAGTATCTTGGAAATCACAAAGAAAAAAGCGTGGGTGGGTTTGTGCAACATTCCACAAACGCTGCAGGATGTATCCGAATGGCAATTCTGACGGAAAGTGATTAGAAAAGGTCATTACCATAGAATCCAACGGAAGAATGCCCGCTGCATTAATCGGCTCTGGCTCTGCGCGCAGGCATTTCTGTATATACGGAAGATCGACATCTTCCAAACATGTCACAAATCCCACGTTTTGATTATCCTGAGGTGATGCCAAGGACGTGGCTGAAGAACTTTTCACAACTGCATCTGCCGCGCTGCGGTAGCGACCAGCGCGGCCACCAATTTGCTTGACTTGGGATACTGATAACCGCTCTAAACCGAGCGGCGTCCTCTTAATTACCGACTCAAAGACGATACGCTTACAGCTTCTGTAAGTCGGAGCTTAGCTATAAAAATTCGAAACATGCTGGATTAAAGAGAGAACTTACAGGTTCAGCCCCATGCCAATGGCATCACTAGCAACAAGGAAATCATAATCATTATCAGGATTGTTGAACAAGTCCGCCTGTTGCGATCGAATCTCCGCTGGCAGACTCCCATATACTATTGCTGCTCTTCGGCCCGTGGCTTTTTCAATTTCTATCTTGAGGGCATGTATACCCAAGCGAGAAAATGCGACAACACAATCTCCTTTCTGGAGCCTTTTAAGATTCCCCTTCAGGCTCTTCGTCATGGGGAGCAGTGGGTTCAATCGCTTGTAGCGGTGAACTTCTAATTTGTCCCCGGTCAACGCAGTGAGTTCGCGAATCAGAGGTACAACCCGCTCTTCTCCACAAAGATGGATTTCTTTTGCTGTAGCACCCAACAGCGCTCTGGTCCATGCCCAACCTCTTTGAGCATCACCAATCATTTGGATCTCGTCGATGACAGCAACGTCTACTTCTTGACCCAATGGGGCCATTTCGACAGTATTGCTATAAAGCCTTGGAGGAGTGCCCTCCGGCACTCTCACTTCGTCGCCTGTGATAAGACCACAAGAGATGCCCTTTGCATTAAACCTTGAATAGACTTCGTGCGCGAGAAGTCGCAAGGGCCCAGCATAAAAGCCGCTCTTCGCTTCTTCCAGTTTCTTTAAGGCGTGATATGTCTTTCCTGAATTGGTGGGCCCAACGTGAAGATATACGCGACGCTGGAGAGCACGCGCAGCTGGATACCACTCGGCCGGAAACCTAAAATCGGCCAGTGCCTTCTGTTCGTTCACACGCGGAGCAAACTGGGTATCATATGCGTGACTCTGGAATTCCTCCTTTAGAGTTCGAACGAAGCTAGAGGGTCCCGAACTTATAAACGACCGGTGCAACCGTTGTCTCAAATTCGAATCCGTTTTGTTACTGCTTTGCGGCGAGCAGGCGGCGGTGATTATTTTCGTGAAATCTCCCCATCTAGCTTTGTCTTCGTCCGACTTCACTTGCTGCTTTAGATTCTCCAAGGCATCGTTGAGTACATTCGTAAAACGGTCAGTGCCAACGACAACGCCTCTAGCATTTCTCGTCTTCTGTTGAAGGGACAGCGAAGGTGCCTAGTAGAGCCAGTTAGATCATGTAGAGGAGGAATGATAGATAAAATAGATACGTGCATCAGTGTGTTTCCGGCCGCGTTTTGGCTTGGACTGAGACCGTTCCAACGTCCGGGTAGAGCTTAGAGCACGACTCAGCTGGCGCGGAACGACGTGTTGCCGAAACACGCAAAACAAGCATTGGCCCCGAGATGCCCTCCATGGTTGCATAACGATCAGGCGTGTTTGTCCAGTGGAAGTTGAATAATATTGAGGATGAAAAAGGTCTTGATTGACCGCGGAAACTCGAGTGAGCAGGCTTAGAGCAGCGAGGAATCGGGATTCTTCAATCAGAGGAGGTCCGCCACCAATGCACCATAAGCCCAATACGGAGTACTGTATCCTAAAAAGTAAGTATTTCTTTTAAACTAAGAGATATGGTATGAGCCTCGAATTAGATCGTTGAGCACGATAGAGATCTGGGCTGGAAATATTTCATCGGACTAAAGATAACCCTCACTCCGGTGGCGGAGAAAAGGTTGTTCCCCGTCCCCGGCTGATGTAACCGAGTGCATTGATGCTAGTCCGTTACAGGATTAGCGTGTACCATCCAATTGATTGGCGTTTCAATATGTCACAGAGCAACTCCGGAGTCTCATGGCGGGTGCCGACAGCGCCAGGTGAATGCATAGATCGAGGGAGCAACCATTGATAATTTGATTACCTGCACATTGTGACCTTGAACTCCTGGGCTTTGCCACTGAAGCATTTTTGTTGCTCGATTTAGCACTGTCTCTCGCCTTGGAACTTCAGTCCTCATTCTCATGAACGATTCCCCGCCAAGATGGAGTCCTCCTTGATTGAGGTCCAGCGGAAACGTATGGTGTGGCCATTCGCTAATAGTGCAGTGAATACAGCTAACCAAGCTCTAGTTATCCTGGACACTGTCCGGTTTACTGCTGAACGCGAGGTTTGCAACCCTCTCCCCGCCCACAAGCACAACTGCTAACTTGTTATTCTCAAGTGGAAAGTGCTTGTGGTGGATGAATCCAGCAGGAAATTGATAGACAATGTTGTGAAGGAAGATGATATCCTTAACGCAAACGTTACAAGTAAGCTATTTGGGTCTATTAGCCTTCTTACTCAGGCGCAACAGCTGAATCTTGGTGTTACAGACATTGAACAGATCGAGCATCGGCGGCCAATGAACCCAGAGACAGATGCGCTCTACGTCCTTTCTCCTCTGCCACACATTGTGGATTGCCTTATTGCAGACTTAGAGCGTCGGAGGTATAGGAGGGCTTTTCTAGTTTGGACTGCGAGTGAGGCTTTTCGCCATAGCCATCCAGTTTAAGGTCTTTTTCCTGATGTGTTCGGCAGGGCTCGACCCGCAATTGCGAAGTAGGATCAATGGCTTACGCACCGCGCGTGACCTCATTGCGGATTTCCGGATCGTGAACGTCAATTACTTCCCGAGAGAATCCCACCTTGTCATTTTTCGCGATCCATGGAGCTTCCCCACTCTCTATCATCCGGGTTGTAACACACTTGTCCGAGCCCATCTTGAGGATTTGGCCCAAAAGGTGAGCATTCAAAAACAAGTTCTCTTATACATTTCTGGTTGACAAATTTAGATTGTGTCTGTGTGTGCGTCACTTGGTGAATACCCTTTGATTCGATACTACCGGCCGAAAGCCCCGACTCACGAGGCTAGCGTTTTGTGCTCTCACTTGGCACGCTTTGTTCAAGATGAGCTTGACGCTTATGCTAAGTCTCGGGAAGACTTTCCTCCACCGACTTCCAGGCCGCGGGGTGTTCTCTATATCCTTGACCGATCCTTGGATCTTGTTGCGCCCTTAGTTCACGAGTTCACGTATCAAGCCATGGCTCATGATCTCCTTCCTATCAAAGAAGGAGAAAAGGTTACCTATGAAACAACCATTAATATTGGAGAACCTAATCAAGAAACCAAGGAGTTGGAAATCTCTGAACAGGACAGCATCTGGGTAGAAAGTCGGCATTTGCACATGAAGGATCTTCTTGGAAAGTTGGTAGATGATTTCAATCAGTTCAGAGCCAAAAACCCTCAGTTTGCAGACAAGTAAGTCATCTTATCCCCTCGTTTTAATTAATTCATGGCTTACCATCATTTTGTAGTGATTCATCAGCAAATGTGAACACAATTCGAGACATGTTGGCTGGCTTATCAAAGTTTCAAGAGGGGAAGAATTCATATACATTGCATCTCAATATGGCTGAAGAGTGCATGCGGCTATTTCAAGACCGCAATCTTCCAGAGCTTGCATCTGTTGAACAGGTATGTTATTAGTTGTTCACGCGTTTACCGCGCCATGTAGGCATCTAACACACTGTAGTCGCTGGCCACTGGTTTAGATGAAGACTATCGAAAGCCCAAGAATATGGCAGATCAACTTGTTCGACTTCTGGACGACGGTCGTGTCCAACCTCATGACCGGCTAAGGCTAATCGTGCTTTATCTCTTGTATCGTGGAGGTCTTCTCGGCGGTGATATTAAGAAACTCCTTGCTCACTCGCAACTCCCGCCCCAGGATGCGGAGGTGATATATAATTTCGATCTGCTAGGGGCCCGGGTGGAGAAGCCGCTCAAAGACCTGAAGCAGCCAAATCCGCCACTGTTTGTCAGAAAGCCGCCGGTTCAAGTCAATGACGATGACACCAGCTTGTCCAGATTCGAACCTAACTTGAAATTAATGTTGCAGGAACAAATACGGGGCACATTGGATAGTTCGGTGTTTCCCTCAACCCGCCCCCAGATGGATGGTGAAGATGTAATGGGACAAGACAATGTTTCTCAAGCGTCTCTCAGGAGTGCAAAACCCACTTGGGCGCGGACTCGACCTTCGGCAGCCGAACCTCGCCAGAGAATCATTGCTTTTATGGCTGGTGGAGCTACGTATTCCGAAGCTCGCGCTTGCTATGAACTTTCGCAGGCGCACAACAAAGACATATACCTAGTCACATCACATATGCTTACTCCTGGCTTGTTCCTGCGTCAAGTTGGCGATTTGAGTATTGACAAGCGCCGGCTCAATCTTCCCAGTGACCAACCCAAGCCACAAGCTCCCCGACATCTCTTCGAAAGGGAACCCTCTCCCAATCCAAAAATGCCACCGCAACCGCCACCGCTTACGACTTCCAAGTCGTTGGCACCCCCTACTGCTGGCCTCGCTGCCATGACAATGAGCTCTCAAGACGACCCGCGAAGAGTGAAGTCGTTAGGCGAGTCTGGCCCTCCCCGGCCGCAACCTGTTCTGTCGAAGAGTGAGCAGAAGCTTGGCAAAAAGGATAAAGACAAGACTAAAGAGAAGAAGAAACGCTTCTTCAAATAGAGATTCATTACGGAGTATCATGAACCTAATGACTTTCCGCATTGCGTATTTCATTGCCTTGTCTTATTACCGTTTTGCTTCTGATTTTATTTTGACAGCGTTCACGGTTTTCTTTCTAGGCAGCTTGCATGGCGCAACTGGATGGTGTTGCCTTTCCGGGTTTACCTGGGGGTTAACAGGTAATATGTATGTACATGTAATCAAGCAGTAACACTCGATATTCCCTATACCAAACTGGCAGGACTTTCCACTTTGCATTGGGTTTCATCCAGCATATACCTTTTAAACAAACTGAAGCTTCTTACTATCTAATAAAACAGGGTATCATAAAGTCACATTCAAAATGCAAACCAGCACACTTCACTCTGAAAAGCTCGTCACGCTTTGCCCAAATACTTCTCCAAGTCCTCCGATCTATAAAACATCTCCCTCAACCTCTCAGCCTTCTTCTTTCCTTCCTCTTCCCTTTTCCTAATCTGCTTCGCATTCATCTTCCCCACAATTTTCCGCCTCTCCCTCTCCCTCTTCTCGGCATCACTCATCTTCTTGACTTCCAGCCCCAACCCGGCGGTATCATGCTTCAGCTGCGCACGGATCGGTGCCCGGATACCACCGCCAGTCGGGCCCAGGCCGGTCCGAGCGTCTGGATCCCATCCGTATGAAGAGAGGTATTTGTACCCGCGCCGCGTGCGGTCAATTGCGGACGGTGGATGGGAGTGCGGAAGACTGGCTTGGTGGACGAGGGAGGATTCGTGTGGGTGAGGCGGGTATTTGGAATCGGAGCTTGTGGGAGGAGGCTGCGAGAGAGGCAGGTTGCAAATGTCGCATGTTGCCGGCGCAGGATCTTGCGGTGTCGCTGTGGATGGATATTCTGCTGGTGTGGTTGTCTCGGTGGTGTCGGTGATGGTCAATGCGGGGGATGGTGAGGAGCCTGCGGACTTGGATAGGACGATAGAAAGGTATTTATCCCCCAGTGACAGTGGTTTTGAGCCCGGGCTTTCGGTCGCTGGGGTAGGAGTGGAAGATACAGTCGTGGGCGCGGAGAGGGAATGCCCTTCTGTGGCAGCGAGAGCCGAGTCGCTGGCTGGAACGAAGGGAACTCGTTTCCGCTTGATTCCAGCACCGAAAACACGCTGGTCCTGTAAGGGCAGGAAATATTCATCATCATCATCGTAAGCCATTTTGCAGGATAGAGACGAGAGCGGCCGGCGTCTTCTAGTTCGTGAGTTGAGATTAGCTCAGTGTCTTTCGTGGCGAGCGGATCGGGTTGCGTGCGACGTCATGTTTGAGGTTCCTGAACCACAGAAGAAGCGAACATTCCTTCGAAGCTCCGCATCACCAACCAAAACAGCCCCAAGCGACACGGGAACAACACACTTAGCAGCTTGTTCAACAAGCTTGACTCCTTGTTGCTTTGAGTTTTGAAATAATCACAATGCCTCTCCCCATTCTCTCCCACACAATCTCCAATGGCCTCTCATCTATCCCTTACGTATATCCCGTCGCCAAAACGGCTTCAGGAATCGCCCTCATCTCGCTGCTCAAACGGTACTTTGGCGGCGCGGTGAACCGGTCGGAGCGCACGATGCACTCCAAAGTAGTCATGATCACAGTATGCATTCCGCGTGCGGATTCTGCCTCATTCCTACTGTCCGCTGACTCTCCTTTCTCGCTCAGGGTGGCACCTCCGGCGTCGGGGCATCTATCGTCTACGAACTCGCCTCCCGCGGCGCTCAAATGATCATTCTTACGCAACATGCTCCCACGGACCCCTTCCTCGTCGACTATATCGACGACCTTCGCACCCGAACCAACAATGAGCTCATTTACGCTGAGCAAGTGGATCTTTCATCCCTCCATTCCGTCCGGCGCTTCGCTACAAAATGGATAGACAACACCCCTCCGCGACGGCTAGATATGGTTATCCTTTGCGGAAACACCATGGTTCCGTCCTCCTCAACGGCGTTGCAGACTACGGGCGACGGGCTCAACAGGGAGTGGCAGGTCAACTATTTGGCCAACTTCCATTTATTAAGCATATTAAGTCCGGCTCTGCGTGTTCAGCCGCTAGATCGGGACGTACGGGTTATATTTGCGACGTGTTCGAGCTACATCAGGGGGAAGATGGACTTTGAAACCCTAGAGGCGAGGACCGCGGACAGCAAACAGAATCCGGCCACTTCAAAACCAAAATCAAACGGCACAAAAGCAGTAAACAGGAAATCAAAATCCACCAGCAGCAGCGGCGGCGGCAGCGGCGGCGGCAGCATGTACGCTACGTCGAAACTTGCTATCATGGTCTTCGCCCGATCTTTTCAAGCTCACCTGGCTAATTTCGACAACCTGAATCGCTCCGAAAACCAACCCGCCCGCCCTGTTAACTCCCGGGTCCTCATCGTTGACCCGGGATTTTCAAGGACCCCGGGAACAAGGCGCTGGCTCACTGGCGGCTCTCTTCTGGGATTATTCATTTATCTTATCACATGGCCAATATGGTGGCTTATCCTTAAATCACCTCAACAGGGAGCGCAGAGTTTCCTCCTGGCAGCCATGGAAGCCAGCTTCAGTGCCGTGGGAGAGACAGAGGAGGATAAGCAAAGACGAGCAGTAGGCATTGCAGGCGGCAGGTTAATAAAGGAGTGTATGCAGAGGGACATTTTGAGGAACGAGGTCATGGATGACGCTATTGGCGAGAAACTGTGGAAGTTCAGTCAAGAGCAGATTGAAAAGACGGAAAAAGCTAGTGCTCTTCGTAGGGCGGCTGAGAAGGCGAGACAGGAGGAGACGACGCAAAAGAAGAGGCCTGCCAAAGCTAAGAGTGAGAAATGAGAGGCTTCCAATGAAATGGTTGTCAGTTTTATGTTACACGCCGGCCTTAAGTTCGGCCGGCCGGCCACGGTTTGGGAGGAAATCAGGGCCATCAACGATGAAACCGGTCCAGCTGGAGCGGACCCCGAAAACGGCGGCGTTTCTGGCATGGGCTTGCCTACCTATATACGCTGTCTCCAAGAACACTCTGGATTGACAGCACTACAATCTGCTCACCGGATATTCTAAATATGGGCAAATGCAAAATGGAAACTCTAATCTTCTATATCATATATGTACGTACACCTCTATGTGACCCGTTACCAGTTCACAGTTGAATCAACTAATTTGGCAATAATTATCCTCCTTTTAAGGCCCAAGCCAGCAACATCCTTCCGGTCCTAAGCCCAAACAAAACAAGAACCCTTTTTTCCATAAACTGTATCTGTGACGTGCTTTATTCTCCTCTTAGCTTCGCAACAAACTCCTCTGGCGGTGACTGTCTATATCCCTGAGGATTGTTCTCTGTCCACCGCCAAAGGTCCTCGCAAGCCTGCTCGAGTGTTCTCGTTGCTTTCCATCCCAATTCGCGATTCGCGCGAGACGGGTTGCTGGTCAGATCGAGCACGTCGCCGTCCCGACGGGCAACAACTTCATACGGCAAGTCGCGGCCTACAGCCTTGCTGAAAGCTTTGATGATGTCGAAGACCGTGCTGCCTTTGCCGGTCCCTAGGTTCCACGCGCGAATCCCGGGGTGATGGTCGCGTAGGTAGTTGAGGGCCTCGAGATGGCCAGCCGCAAGGTCAAGGATGTGGATGTAATCACGGATAGCGGTTCCGTCGTGAGAAGCATAATCTATGGGATCATTAGCATGTAATCCGGTGGCAGCAACTAATGCAGACGTCGCGATTCTCCTTTTCACGACTTACCGTCTCCAAATACGAGGAGTTTCTCCCGTTTCCCAGTAGCTACCTGCGCAAGCAATGGGAGCAGGTTGTATGGCACACCCTGTGGATCTTCTCCCATCACTCCGCTCGGGTGTGCGCCTGCTGGGTTGAAGTAGCGCAACAACGCCGCGTTCCACTTCTCGGCTTCTTCTGGCTTTCCAGCCTTTGTCGCATTGCTGCGCTGCGCGTTGATGACGTCCGTAATAGCGGTCTCCGCAAAGACCTTGGTATTCCCATAGGGGTTTGTTGGTCCCAGGGGGCACTCCTCCGGGATGGGGATCATATTCTCAAAGCGCGTAGCGTCGCCATAGACGGTTGCGGAGCTCGAGAAGACGATGTTGGTAACATTGTGACGGACCATTGAGCGGAGGAGACATAATGTTCCGTAGACGTTGACGTTGTAGTAGTCTAGAGGCTTTTCAACGGATTCCCCAACAGCCTAGAGCTGAGATTTAGCGACAGACGATAACCTAAGGTATGAGGGGCGCAGTTGGAGTCACCTTCAAGGCCGCGAAGTGAATGACGCTGTCAATATCGGAGTTCTCGTCGAATACCCTGTCAAAGGCAGCTTCATCGGTGACGTTTAGATTGTAGAATCGCGGGCGCTTTCCGCATATCAACTGAATCCGATTGACCACTTCGTCGGAAGAGTTATACAAGCTATCGGCTATGACAACGTTGTATCCTGCTTCGAGAAGGGCGAGGGAGGTGAAGGAGCCTATATAGCCCGTTCCGCTGATCGCGCAGAATGATGTTAGAGACCTGTTGCCCCGCAGTGCTTTGGAATCGTGCAGTAGAGGGCTGCGTGAGCTGCAGTGACATACCCGGTAACAAGGACACTGCCTTTAGCCATCGGGATCTCGCCTGGACGTGTCTCCAGGGGTGGACAGCCCAAATATGTCGTCTGGTCGCGTTTGTACTGCTCAGAGGTGGGGCTCTAGACGAAGACGGGAGATTTGCAGAAGCACGAAGTTCGCGGTGCACACAATACGATGCGGCAAGGAAGTTTGAGAAGAAGGTGAAAAGGAAAGAGGATGCTCTCCGGGAAAGATTTCAAGAATGTTGCAGTTGTGATTAAGGAAGAGAGAGGGTCTCTGTTCCTGGGCGACTTGCTCCCCGGGGACCCTCGTGTTTGCGTCAACAGGGCGTCATTGGCTGGTGATGATGATCATGATGGCTGTTGGCTCCATGGTTCCTGAGACCAACATCCCACCCCTGAAGCTTAGAACGCGTGGTGTGGGCGCCATCTCGGTCTCGTTACCCGGAACTGTACTCTAGTTAATGGAGCGACGACCGTGGCTCGCTGATGCTGTGGCTGAGCGAGGATGACACCCAACTTCCCAACCGAGATCAGATCATAGCCCTGGCGCCAGGCAGAGCCTAAAGGCAAAGCTGCAGATACTGCGTCTGGATACTAAGCCCTATTCAAGAGTCAAAAGGTTCTACTTCCGAGTGTACAGCGCTGGCATCTCGCCCACCCATATCGGCTGCTCTCTCTCAGCTTCCCGCACCATCCAGTTCGCCCAGTCTCTTCTCTCAAGAAACATATTCCAGCCTCCGACTCCCACCCAGCCCGCCTCTGCCATGCCGCCATCTTCCGGCGAGTTCTTCAGCAGCGGCACTCTACACAGAGTCCAGTCCAACCCGTCGCCTTCTTCCTTAAAGACCTTCTCAATCCCCAGAATCTCCTTTTGCGTTATCCGTGCCAGCACGAAAACCGTACTGTATGCCAGGAACCGGGATAATGCAAACGAGTCACGCTCGTCGTAGCAGCTAATGGTGGCCATGGCGATGATCCGCCTCACGCCGTGCTTCCTCATCAGGTTTAGGATCAGGCGATAGCCGTTGACCAGCTCGCCTCTGCAGCCCCACGGCCCTCTCGGTCCGAGTGATGACAGAATCGCATCTTGTCCCTGTATTGCTTCGGAAAGCGATTCTTCATCGGCCAGGGTGCCTTGGACTATCTTTGTTGCCGCTGTTAGCATGTAAAACAGGGCGTTGTGGTGCTCAAGTCACTCTACCTTCACTTTTGCTGAGCTTCTGATGTCTTCGGGGACTCGATCTTGGTTTCTGACATGCAGCGTCACCTCGTGGCCGTGGTCAATGGCTTTCCGAGCGGTCCATCCGCCAGTGAGCCCGGTGGCTCCGAAGATGAGTAGCTTCATAACTACTAACCGAAAGAAATAACGGCAGATGTACTGAGTATGAACTGTAGCAATCTAAATGATGTAATAATCTGAAATCTATCGAAGCGTTGATGCTGGTGTTTCTCTTCTACAAGATCAATTACTAACTTACTCATAACATTTCTCAGGAGATTGATATTAAACTCTTCATCAATCAAGATGCTTCAAGATCTCCCGAATACTAATTTCTTCTTTCAATAGTATCTAGCTGTGGTTGAATTGGAACTTGAGTTCTGAATTATAGAATATCGATTCAATAAATTCTAGGCAAATGACTACTATGGATCTCTCCCTCCACCACAACACGCGGAGCCGTTGTGGGACTCCCAGAGCTTCAGCATGGCCTTTAGGGAGATAGCTGCGAGGTTGAAGACTCCATTCTCCAAGATTGCCAGGTGAGATCTATCCATTGCAGCAACATCAAACTCTCGTTGACAAAGTGGAAGCAGCCGACAGCGTCAGTTTTACCCATGATTGACAAAACAACTACTCCCTCTGTGCATCACGTATAGTTAATGCTAGAGGTGTTGTTGTAGGGCCGAGTTGGAACTACAACGATGACTTTTTTCGACACACGCGATCCCGGTTTCTCCGTGACGAGGAGAAGAACCTGTCGCAGCGTTATGTGAAGTTCAATGTTGAACAGCTCGCAAGCATAGCTGCTGAGGTTTCTGGCCCCGGAGCGCGCCATTGCGTTCAGGTCGACAAGTTGGCCGACGGCATGTACAACAAAGCTCTGCTTCTCACCATGAACGATGGTGTCCAAGTAGTCAGCAAGGTGCCAAATCCGAATGCTGGGCTGCCATACTTCACCACTGCTTCTGAAGTAGCTACGATGGACTTTGTACGTTCATACAATGCTGTCTATCTCTATGATATCTGCTAACTCGCAATGCTAGGTAAGAAATGTGTTGGGATTACCAGTTCCAAAAGTTCTCGGATGGAGTTCCAAATCAGGCAATGCTGTCGGGGCCGAATATGTGATCATGGAAAAGGTCAAAGGTGTGCCACTGGAAACTATTTGGGATAGGTTGGGTTTCGAGATCAAATCAGACCTAGTGGAACAGATTGCCAGATTCCAGCGAGTTTGGACCCTGACCACATTCAGCCAATATGGCAGCCTCTACTACAAGAATGACCTCTCTGGCTCCAAGTCCAGTCTGGTTTATACAAATGCTGAAGGGAAGCAAATCACCGATGACCGCTTCGCTGTTGGCCCTTCTGTAAGCAGGAACAATGTCGGCGATGACAGAAATCAAGTGGAATTTGACAGAGGCCCTTGTGAGTCCTGACCTCGCCAAAAAAAACAGTAAAGAAAAGAAAAGCGACGAAGTATCTATTAACGGTTGATTCCTTGGTCTCTTTAGGGAACAGCGCATTAGATTTCGCAACGGCTATTGGCCATAGAGAAATTGCCTGTATTTCGCAAGCGTCCGAACTGCCCAAGTCACCGATTGCTATATATGGCCCTGGATATTATGTCCGCTCGAAAGAGAAAAAGATCAAGGCGCTTCAGGCCTATCTAAAGCTCGTGGAGCATGCGCTTCCCGATCGCGAAGACCTGAGGGCATCTCATCTCTGGCACGGCGACCTGCACAGAGAGAATATTTTCGTTGACCCAGAAGATCCGACCAGAATCTGCGGGATCATAGACTGGCAATCTAATGAACTTTGCCCTCTCTATGACCATACGATCGAGCCCTACATTCTTGACTATGACGGCCCACCCCTTGACGGGGATTTGCTCCAAAGTCCCGAGTTGGCAGCCATCGAAAGGACACTCGGTGAAGATCTTTCGCCACAGCAGAAAAAGGCAAAGGCAGAAGCCCTCTTTGCCGCAATGTCCCTCGTGTCGCAATACAGGCGCGCGGTCCGCCTGGAAACCCCGGTGCTATTTGACGCCCTAGAGTTCCAGCAAACAGCCAAGTACAGACTACTTCACTTTGCACAGGGTATTTTTGTCGAGGGCGAAGCCACATATCTGTCTATTGTGGCAGACGAATACCGTAAGGGCTGGGAAGATTTCCCTCGTGTTAAGGAAAATCCCGACCTGAAGCAAGTCTTCCCATTTGCATTTTCGCCGGAGGAGCTCGAGAGCATAGATCTTGATAGCGAACTCGTTGCCTATGGAATTGATCTCATGCAGGACGTGAGGGAAGCGGTTGGTGTGCAGTTTTTTCGACTTGATGGCACTGTGGACCTTGATATGTACAATGCTGCGAAAGAGGGGATTCGGATGGTGAAAGAAGACTTCATGAGCAAGTACCCGAGAAATGAAGTAGAGCGGAAGGCATGGGAAGCTGCCTGGCCCTTTGATGATTGAAATTGTTATTTGTTAGGGTGTTCCAACGCGAAAGTTGGGAGTTTGAGGCGCTTGAATCAGACATCTCGGGTGTAAAATAATTGATAGATATCAGAGATTATATACATGCATACCCTACTCTGGAGTAAAACCGAATGTTGAGAGTTGAGTGAGGATATAGTACAAGTATACCCATATGTTTCTTACAGTGAGCTGCGGGAATTCGAATAGTTACGGAGTAGGGAACTATCATAATCAACAAGGCACCCAATCTATCAGTTCATCTCCTCTTCATGATCCTGAAATGGCCATTGCTCTCGAACCAATCGCTCCTCTTCCTGGTCATCACAACCATCCAGCAAGCACTGCTTTAACTCCATGTTTCTCTTTGAAACCTCCTCGTAAGCCTCAGTCCTAACCCATCCATCATCACTCAAGTCCTGTAGCTCGGACTTCCAGTGCTCAACAAGCATGTTCATCTCGAACCAAGTCTGCTCCTTCCGGTAGTGATCATCAATCTCGGATTGAGTGAACGATATGGGACACGGAACCGGTCCCGGAAGGGCTGCATTGAAATGTTCCCAGTTCTCGGCGATTCGGATGAGTGCTGCTCTTAAGCTGAAATTGTCTCCACTCCATTGTTTTTCAGCTCTCTCGACAAGGTGTTGTGTTAGCAGGACACGGGGGTCTTTCATTCCTGAAAGATGCCGTTCATTGAACCCGCCAGTAAACGCCAGATAGATATAGTATAACATCCTGCGTCTATAGAGTTCATCTGCTAGAGATTTTTCCTCGGGGCTGAATGAGTCGTAGCCCTCAGGGAGAACCGGTTTCTCTAGCGTTCGTGGAGGAGGGTTATCGGGGCTTTGGAACATCGGCGGATGCCCCGTAACGAGTAAGAGCGGGAGCAAGGTGGCATGCTGCCAATCTATGATGCAAGAAATCTTGTGTGTATCCGGGCATACAAATACGTTCCCGGGAGTAAGGTCTAGCACAATCAGTCTCTAGTTCTGTTGACGTGAGTGGGGCTTTATTTACCCGGATGGCGCAGAGTAGGACGATTTAGTTCACTGTAAGGATCCCCACCAAGGAGGTATGGAGCCAAAGCCAGGTACTGGTCAAGGAGCTGAATACGGTCGTTCGGGGAGTTGACGCCTTCAAAGTTGACAACATGGGGAAATCGGACAGGACGAGATTTACCATATCTTTTCGTCCACTCATATTCCCGTTTTCCTATAGCCATTAGATAGTCCCTCGGAGTTTTCCCTGCGTACCATGTTAGCTTGCAAACTTCATTCAACCAGAGTAGAAACGGGTTCGTTGGAGATCATTACAGGGGCCACGATCTATTCCCAGCTCTGCACGTTTGCCGTACCAGAACATGTAATCGGCTGTAGGGCCAATGCAAAACCGCTCGTCTGCGGACGATATGGCTGGATCGGTTCCCTCTGCATAAAGGTCCCGTTGAAGGTCTGGTGGGACATCGCTCCTGTAATATATGCTGCCAAAACCGCCAAAAGGGACGTCGAAAAGCTTTGTCTCAATGTCGACCAAACTCGTCGCCAGGTAGTGACGCTCGTGTTTCGATAGCTCAAACCATCTTGATTCGAGTGGGATTCCAGTGGCCTTTTCCATGATGATATACTCAGCGCCGACCGAATTGTTTGAATCAGAGGACCAGCCAAATACACGTGGCACAGGTATTCCCTTTGATCGCAGAAAGTCTGTTGTGGCCACTTCGCTGGCAGCGGTGTAGTGCTTCGGGACGGTGATCATGTACGGGATTTTGGCGACAGCCTCAAATCCATCTTCTGTCGTAAGAAGAAACACTCGGTTGAATCCCCCTTCTGCAAGCTTTTGCAGACGGGTAAATCTACCGCGTCCAACATGTTGCTCCGCCGCATGCTTCAAAGCAGCAACATTGAAGTCGACCCGTCGTTCCGCAAGACGACGCTGTTCATTGTAAAGAAACCGACCGGATGTGTATGTAAAGAGTTCATCATTCGTGCTAGTTCCTTCAGCAGGTCAGTAATAAAGTAGTTGCAAGCCAGGTATAAATGAAGCAAACCTATTGCACGGCGATTCCATATGAAGGTTGAGCTTATGGAAGGTCTAAAGAGAGCATTCGTGAAGCCAAAGGCTGATGAGATGTTAGAGCAGGAGAGATTCAAAAGACCCCTCTGCGCTGCTATCATTTCTGCCTTGGCTCACTTTGGAATGATTGAACATTGCATCAAACGAACATATTTTCTATCTCCTTCGTTTGCAGAGCTCTCCTGCTGAAGTCGAGGCGGTGGCTGCTGGCCAATGGGATTGCCAAGATGGACAGGCATGAATATAAACATGTTAGTTACTGGAGAAACCCAGACAGTTGATGGATGTAATACAAAGGAATGAACAGGCATCTCCATGGATCAGCGGCACGGCAACCGAAATAAATTTCCAAATCGCAATCAATCCAGAGAGATTGCAGACGGGCTATTAAGCTACCTAACCAATGTGGTTCGGGTTTTGGCTAGTTATAGAGCCAAGATGAGCCCGCAACTCCAGTCAGGGTCATGCTGCCTTTCTATGCAGGATTCTATTGACATCAAACTTATAACGCAAAGGAGCGAAGACATATGAGCCCAAGATCTCCAGCTCAATGGGAGTCGGAACTGTCATGGTCAGGAAGATCATGTTCTTCCTGAGGAAAATGAATGGAAAGAGTAAGGTCGATGACAGTGTGAGGAGCAGGATGTAGCAGAAAGCAGGGAGTGGCAAAGAACATGATTGAATAAATATGCTAGATTTTTTGCATCGAAACACCTTTTCCTTCCAAGCGAAAACCTGCAATAAGACATGCTCCGGCCATTTCATCCTGCAAGCAAGCAGTAGCAAGCTTGACAACAAAAGATAAGGGCAAAAGAAATGCTTAACAACGCTATGCAGAATGGAAAACACAAGATTATCAAAAGGTAAATCGGCATATGCTCCAAGACCCAATTCCCTAGTAATGTCTTTTTTGTCTTATCATTTGCCGGAAGTTATATATCAGAGAACCACTGGGTAATGAGGGCGAATAGTAGACACTGACAGCTCAACGCTTTACAGATCAACTCGCGGGAAAGGAGGCAACCATATAGCCTCTCATCCCAGAAGCTCCACGTCAAGTCCTATGGCGCGCATAAACAAGTTTACATTACCGAGACGCTGGCTTGCCATATCCGCTGGTAGCGTCTTACTATGAGCGACTGTTTCCATAACTCGATCCCTGATTTAGGTAAAACGTTAGCCTTTGCAGTCTCCCTGCGGCGTCTACAAAAAGAATACTTACTTGACAGCAATAACCAACCGTTGCTGTTGTTCCGGGCTGGCTCCAATGCCAACAGCAGCAAGAAACTGCCACACATACATATCGTCCCCGCTGTTGATAGTTCCAGGGAAAATGCTGCCCAGAACGGGCTCCAGCCGGTCAAACAACTGATTATAAAGGTCCGTCCATTGCTTCCATTCCTCATCATCCACGGCACCAGTCTCCTTAACCAACTCCGCACGGCTTAAGAACATTGTCAATATGCCAAGACCTATTCGCGTCTTAGACGCCATTTGTACGTTTGTACGAAAGACAAGGAGACCCAGAAGGCCAATAATGATTTTGAGAGGAGCTTCGTTAACATATCCCAAGAGACTTGGCATAACAGCTTGAGAAAACAAGTCAATCTCTTCGCGGACCGGCCCAGAAGGTTGGGATTCCGCCGGGTGCAATTGCGCTCGCTGCACTACATCTAGAGAATCCAATTGAACAACGATCATGGTGAGGATGGTGACCCGTTGCTCCTGAGTTATGTGACGGAAAATTCGCGGAATAGCCTTTTTGCCCTTAGGGTAGGATAGGAACGCAATAAAAGGATGGGTGGTCGTAGAGCCAGGAAAGATAGGTTCGTGGACTTTCATATCTGTCCATAACTTTTGATTTAAATCATCCATTTTTTGTCTCCATTCAACATGTCTTTGCACAGCTTCCGCATCTTCGGCATCAGGTGGTGGAGGCATTCTCCGTTCATGGTCTTCCATTTTCATCAATGTATCATAAACATTTTCGATGTTGTGCAATATAGACTTCCGATCACTTGGACTAAGGCCAGTTTGAGTGCCTTTTTTGGGGTGGGCAGGCTTTTGACCGTCCGCACTATCAGGACGCTTGATATTGAGAAGAGTTCTGGGGGTCTTCGCGTTGCTAAACGAGATCTTCCCTAAACTGCCTTCGATAATCAGTTGTTTGTTTTTAGGTCGTAATTTTGCCGCTTCAACTGCGCGCTGAACTTGCTGCTGCATCCGTTGCATATGATTGTCAGCGTTTTGGTATTGCCGTCGGCCCACGTTGCCTCCCGAGCGACTTCCGGTTTGGAAAAGGTAGGTTTGAGCAAAATGTCCTAAAGGCTGCCTAGGATGCTGTCGAGGAGCACCACGAATTTGGCTGTACACCTGGTAGTAGAAGTCCTCTGACAAGAGGGAATCACTATCTGCCTCGCCTGTATTCCCCGTCGCGGATACCAGCTGCTGTAGTTGTATACGCGTGATGAAATTCTTATCTTGCGGAGTCATCAAACCGTTGCCTTTGGAAAGGAGATAAATCTTGTGATTCCTCTTAGCGCGCTTTGCATCCTCTGCTAACAACGCTTTACGCTGCTCCTCCGATAATTGCATGTATTGGGGGTGCATTGCAGCGATGGGGGGTAGCTGGCCGCCTGTGGACGGAGGAGGCGGAGCCTGAGGGAAATGACTTTGGGCTTGTGGCCCGGCGGGTCTTTGATGAACATTCGGCATACGGTTTTGATGCTGGGGTGGCGGTAATGGCATAGGAGGTCTTTGTTGTTGTTCTGGGAATTGTCGCGCTGGCTGACGCGGGGCATTGTGGGGTAATGGGTACTGTTGGTGCTGATTTAACGGAGGAAAATCCTTCTGTTGAAAGTGGGGAAACGCATCTGGTTGAGGGTAGGGTACGTCAGGCATTCGTACGTTAGGCGGTACGCCTGGCGGGATAGTGGTGGGAAATTGTGGGACAGCCGGGGGAGCGAGCGATTCAGGCATTCCCTGTGGTCTCTGAGACTGCGCACGCATCTGCGCTTCGACTTCTTCCAGGCTCAACATTTTCTTAGATGGAGCAGCCGCCTTGGGTTGTTCTGCCTTCTGCTTCTGAGTGATTCCTGTTCCCCAGACGCTGGACTTTGCTTGTATCTCCGGGATATACCCGGGATCCTGATATGGTTCATAGCCGGTTCTCTTCGGTTTGGGGGCCTCAGTTTGTGAAACAGTAGGCTTGGTTTGTTCGGTTTGGTGCTTCAAATTGTAAAGCACTTGCTCTTCACCAAGGACGCCGGTCATTTGAGCAGTGTGGCCAAAGAAGTCAAAGTCTTTGCCCACCGGCGTATCCTCATTCCCCGCCGCCTCGCCGAAGGTGTCATCGTTAAACGCATCTTGGGCGTCGTCGAGCTGGTCTCCAAGGCCATCATAGGTATCCTCAAAGTCAATACTAAGACAATGTCAGTAAGCTCAATTGCATCGTTCAAGCATCGCAATGGATAATCGTACGCGTCGTCGCCATCATGCAATCCATGCGCAGTGGCACGGGCAACTTCGGAGAAAGGATCTGGAGTTTCGAAAATACCCCTCGACTCCCGTGCGGGAGGGTGATCATTGGGGAGCGAGGTATCAAAACCGAAGAACGACATGGCAGCGAACTGAGTGCCAATCAAGGATGCGGGGGAGAGAGTGCGGAGGGACGGTGGGAGGTTGGCAGCAATTCGATGAGTCCAAAGTTGCGATCTGACTGCATAACAAACTCTTTCCCAAACAGGCCACCCCGGTTGATGACATAACACTGTGTTATGTAAGCAGCTGAGGTAATCCTTTCCAGCGCGCCATAAAGACCATGGGCGCAGCCACTTGCCGCGATACCGTACGGTACGGTCTTTTTCGCTAGCTCGTGGCCAACAGCATGGTGTGCGGGTACTAGTTACAGGCTAGATTACTCCGGACCTCTGTATTGGCCCCCCCTAAACGAGTTTCAGCCCTGCTGGCGATAGTTGCTTTCTTTGACTCCGAGCACATTTGGCATCCCAATGCTGCATGAAAATCTCTTCTGAAATGTTTTAGACTCCAGCAAGTCTTTTCTCCCGGTCTTGCTACTGTCTCTCTCTCGAGTCTGACAGTCACAGGACGATATGAGATTCGTCCTCTTTCCGTGACCTGGTTGACTATATTACGTTGTCTCTCGTTCATCCGATTACCGAGCAATCACTCGCCTCCCGATGAGCTGACGTCTCCTTAATCGAAGTGTTCTTTGTTTCTTCCGCCGGCCCTTTCACATCGTTCTACCTTCTTTTCTCTGTATATTTTACTGGGCACAATGGCCGGGAAGTACGTACGGTACATTCTCTTTGCAGTGCTAGTAAGCCATCCTCCCCCAAGCGAGTAACACATCTCGTGACTAAGTATATTTCAAGGGTATTGCAATTCTGCACTTTATTGCTTCATCATCTCTTCCCAGTCCTAGTGTCCCGACTGCCGTTTCAAAACCAGATCCTCCAAAACAGGATAGCAATCCCGCAATCACCAACGATGGCGAGCTTAAAATACAGACTGTTCCAGCGGCGCGTCCGACGGAAGCGGCAGTCCCGTCCAAACCTAATACCACTGTCGTTGCTGGTTCTGAAGACAAGCCCAGTGGACTGCCTGGAAAAACGGATCCTGCCTCGGAGCGGGTAAACGCTACTTTCGTTTCCCTAGTTAGAGATTCGGACCTTTGGGATATGGTGAAATCCATTCGGCAAGTTGAGGACCGATTCAACAAAAACTATCACTATGACTGGGTTTTCCTCAATGATGGGGACTTTAGTGAGAATTTCAAAAAAGTCACATCCGCTTTGGTGTCAGGGAAGGCTCATTATGGCAAAATCCCGCACGAACACTGGTCTTTCCCCGAATGGATTGATCAGGATAAAGCTGCGAAAGCGCGTAAAGAGATGGAGGAAAAGAAAGTTATCTACGGCGGTTCCGTCAGTTACAGGCACATGTGTCGCTACGAATCCGGCTTCTTTTTCAGACACGACCTTATGCTAAATTACGACTACTACTGGCGCGTAGAGCCCAGTGTCAAGTACTTTTGCGATATTGGTTTCGACGCATTCAAATTCATGAAGGATAACAACAAGAAGTACAGCTTTGTCCTAAGTCTCCACGAATACCGGGAAACCGTCGCGACTCTGTGGGACAGCGTCAAAAAATTTATGGAGAAACACCCAGAACATATTGTTGAGGGCAATAATATGGAATTCGTGTCTGAAGATGGCGGCAGAACATATAACATGTGCCACTTCGTACGTATACCCAGATCCGATTTCGTGGATTAGCTAACCTCTGATTAGTGGTCGAACTTTGAAATCGGTGATTTGAACTGGCTACGCTCGAAGGCCTATCTGGATTACTTTGAGGTCCTTGACAAGGACGGAGGCTTCTTCTACGAGAGATGGGGCGATGCACCCGTACATTCCATTGCGGCGTCCCTCTTACTGAAGAAGGAAGAGGTCCACTTCTTCGATGAGATTGGTTACTACCACGTCCCGTTTACACATTGCCCAACTGGTGAGGATAGAAGACTGGAATGGAAGTGTTCTTGTAATCCCGGGGATAATTTTGACTGGAAGGGTCATTCATGTAAGTCGTCTACTGCTAACACAGCCTCAGAACAACTGCTCATCCACGGTTTCAGGTACCACGAGATTTTTCGATCTCCTTAAGTTGCAAAAGCCCAAAGGCTATGAGAAAGAAACCTAATTATCCAACCTGAAGTCGGATATTTTCAATCCCAAGTACTGACTTCTGTTCTATTTGGATATGCGTCGCGTCTTTATCATTTATGGGGCATTCCCACTGTATCCCCTATTCCCGCCTTGCCTATCTTCATTTCTATATCTTATGTCATTTCCTCCTCCCATACTGTACAGATAATGAGACTGGGTTGTTTTGGGGGGGGGTTTCTATGTGTATCTGATGCATACTCATGTCCGGAGGGTTCTTTTGGAGTTATGGGGCTAGATCAATACATATATCGTGGTAATACACAGGTTCACTGAAGAGCAAAGTAAAATTGGCAGTCGCATGTCCCACACTCAATTCACCCACTACCCTGACTTGGGCTTCTTCGTTCCGTATTTTGATCTGCTGGTTAAACGACCACCAACACCACTCTATTATTATTGATCAGTAATCATATGCTGGATAAAGGAGACTTGCGGTATGGGATCGAAAGCAAGATTTTTGCACATACAAGATCCAGGGCGCCCCGAACAACGTGGTATCTCACACCGGGACAATCCTGTGCTCTGCCTCCTCGAACCAATACTACGCTATGTTGCTGGATATTGTGCCCTGCAAAAAGGTAAAAACCGCCCCATGTTAGCCCAGCGCCGAATCCCAGCCTAGAAACCCACAAAGGTCTCCCAAAGAGCAAGAGCCAAAATGATTCTGGAAATACCTTCGCCGGGAATATATGCCGTGACCACTCTGCCGCTACTTAATCTGATTCTGGCAATCTTGCGCTCTCCGGAATTAGGCTTCTTGGGCTTTGTGGTGCCTGTCTTGAGGCAGACGCCTTTCATCTCTGGGCGGTTGACGAGGGCCGGGGAGCGTGGCTTGCGCGCTTTCTGCTCCACGCGACATCCGCGTCGGACTTGGCTGTAGGTCGCTTGTTGGCGGGGGGTGCTGGAGAAGTGTGCGGTCTGGGGTTTCTGGGGGAGTAGGGCAGTCAGTGGTGAGTTGTTGCGGGCGCGCAGCGGCAGAGATGGGAAGACGGGTCTCGAGGCGATGGAGGGCAATTGGCGGTGGACAAGGTGCCGGAGAAGGCGAATTGTGAATGCGGAGGGTGTGGAAGACATGGCCACGGCTCCTTAGTGGGGGAACGGAGAACGGAGGGTTGTTGAAATAGGTACGGAGCAATATCACCAAGTTCAGACTGTCCTGGCATTGAGATGGGAACCGCTAGTTAGGAAAAATCTAGGTCACGTGAATCAGGTTTTGGTTGCGCTGTTGGTTGCCTCCGCAGGCCGAAGGAGCTTGACGTGGTGGTTGTTTGCCTTGAAGCTCAACAGCAGCAGACCAAATACTCGTTCATCATCTTATGCTCTACACTGCAGGCATCAACTTCACTGAGCGCTTGTAGACATTTCACCCCCCTTCCCGTTGCTTTTCGACCTTTGTTTCCACCTTCCACCGAATACACAAAACGCCTCGAACGACCAACCTGCCGAAAGCCATGGTATACCTCCCAGCATCAGCTCCCCCAGAGTGATTTAGAGGTATGGAAACTAATTGATGAACACCTAGTCTCTCCGAATTGTACCTTCCGGCAAACACGCGTCGCAAACGTCCAACACCACCAAGCACGGAGCCGCTCCCCACCTCCGTAACGGTGCTCCCTCCGCGCCAGGTGTCCCAGATACTCTTCGCGCTTCTCTTGCCGCTCCAGCACCAACATCGGGCCTTCAGGCGGCCTCCTCGACACATCCACTCGAAGCGCGACTGCTCCAATGGCGCCAGACACAGAATGCATTAAAGATGGAGTCTCTCCGACGGATATATGGTATCGCGGAGCCTGTTAGACGGGGTATGGAGATGAAGATTGTTCAGGAGGGACAATGGAAACCTGCTGCGTTGGGAAGGAGTGCGGAAAGCAGTATACATGAGGATATTCTGGCGCTGGGAGGGAGGGAGACGGAGGTCACATGGGAGGATGTATTCCATGGTATGTCATTGGCCCTCAATTTTTTTGTATTTTTGCATGCTAATTTGCTCGTTCTAGCTGAGGATCTCCGCGAGCCCCCGAGCTTCCATGATGAAATGGAGCAACGACTGAAGATGAACTGGTGATGAGCAACGGTTGAATGTGTTTGTTTATGCTTGGGGATTGCTTACTCGCCCGGTTTGCTTTTAACTCGATTTAGATGGACTCAACTGGCGTTATGTACAGCTAGAAATACATAACTTCAATGCATTGAGCTTCTTCCAGATCCGGACCCGTGGTCTCTGGAGCCAGAATAAACCCGTCGAGCTCTTTACCAATTTTCGTTGCATAATGTATAAGGAGACTCGTCCGCATGTTTAGCTTTGAGAATTTCAATTTTGCAAGATTAAAATGGAATAGTATCTTACTATCCAACCGTCACTTGAAATTGTGCTATTGGTTTTTGGAGAGAAATATCATAGCAGTCAATTGTCTGGAGTCCCTAGTGCAAAATATGGTGCGTACTAAGACTATATCTTTCGCTCTCATCCCCTTTCCCCTTGATCCGGAACCCTGCACCACCAGGCCCCTTCGTCAATTTTCCGCCCCTGCATATATCTTGGCATGCCCGGACTCCTGGGGCGGAACCTAGTTGTCTTGGCATGGTCGTGTGTGACCTTTCAAGGATAAAAGGGGCTACTTGACTTAGGTTGCAGGTGCCGCTGAGGAGACCGGCCCGCAGCGGAAACCCCAGTTATGGCATTCTGAAAATATACCATTCAAAAATGGTTTCCGAGGCTTGCAGTATCTTGCATTTTTGATAGACCTGGTGGGATCATCGCAGTCCAATTACGCAGAATCGAATCATCCTGGTGTAGAAGTAACTTATTAGGTTCTTGCAGGAAAGTGCGCACTCGCATTTATATCTTCAAAGTCAAAATTCACCTCTATAGTTAACGAAGCAAAGTTATGCAAGAGAAAGGATTACAACAGAAAGACCATGCAATGTATCCGAACATGCTCATGTGCAGTAGCGAGGTGGGGCCCGAGACAGGCATAGGCAACAGAAGCACGAGAGGAATGTAGAACCAGACTGCTACTGGAATGTCTGCGACTGTCAAAGAGAGGGCTTAAGAATATTTGGATGAGAGGGATTGGTCAATGGTGGAGGGAATATTGTGCTCTGTTCGAAACCAGAACAGAGCACAGAAACGCACGGAGAGGTAAATAAGGAGGGCGGAATTGCAATACTCGAACCGATGAACGCCAACAGACCCTTTGCCCATAACAATGACCACTTCTCCGTTCTGTACAGATAGAACCATTGTGGAACAGGAAGCCGAATGCAGGAGATTCGGGAGACAAGGATAATGAAAGGCAGCCATATGAAGCGAGAATCACAAGAGCAAAAAGGGTGTATGCGATAAGGATAGGAAGTCAGTAACATCGTGGCGTGGGTCTCGTATACGCGCCGTCCACTGAAGACAGCACAGGGAACATAGGTAGTCAAGAGAGAACGATGGAAGTAGTCAAATCGGATGCGGATCGTATGTAGATAATGCCATGGAGAGCGGTATCTTCACGCTCCGGTGAAGCCGTGCATCTCGGTATCCTCCAACTTTGGCTTTTGCTTTACAAAATAACGCATCGGCAGCCGTGGCTTCGCTCACCCTCCTCGCGATCACGCGGGAGATGACCCTTCGGCGCTTTGGCATCTTCTTCTTCGACGATATCCTGGGGCTTCACAGTCATATGCACGACGTTAGGAGCATCGCGGTTAAACTTTGAATCTAGTATGCGAGGAGAACGTTAGTAAAGATTTTGGATGAGGCCATGGGAGTAGTCACTGACCCGATAGGGGTGCCTTGTCGTCAAGGAGCTTGCCGAAGGATATCAGGCGAATCAAACTAGGAGAGGATGGCCGGGGCTCCCATTCTAGTAAACCGGAAACGTAAGTTCTCCATCGCATATCTTCAGAGTGCACATAGAAAGTCATACCTGATCTCCATTCCCTCCATATCAGCTCTTTAAGGGTGTAGACACTCATGGCAAAAGGATCATAGTCCGGAGCGCCGACAGCGCGCTTCCGCAAGTATTTCCCATCGATCTTGAACGGGTGTCTGGCACCGGTCGTCAATAGAAGAGTAATTACCAACGAAACGCCCGAATCTTCGGATTCTTTGGTAGACGGGCTGGGAAGGTCTGAGGAAGGGCCTATCGCTGGACTCAGCTGCTTTGGCTCTGACGACTCTGTGTTCGTTTGGGCAGCTGCCGAAGAGACCAACGGTTGGGTGTTCGAAGTGTGCACCTCTTCGGGTGGGGATGTGATGGCTGGAGGCATGGTGGTAGTGTTTGCGCCCTCTGGGGCGACAGAGGCGGCGGAGGAAGATGGGAGGTTCGTGGGCTCTGCTGCTGGTGGAGGCGGCGGAGGAGTCGAAGATGCGGGTGATAAAGGCCCCTGCTCGCCTTTCACATCTGGTTGATCGGTCGGAGTGGCAATCGGGCGTGTCTGATCAGCGTCTATGGGTATGGAAGTCGACGGAGGACGTGAAGAAGATGCATTGCCAGATTCTGGCTGCGTGGTTGGACGATTTGATTCGAGACTGGAATCAAGGTCTGGCTCAACGGTGGTGTTTGGTGCCATTGTTCCAAGTTCCTAGTCGAGTTTCATCAACTGGAGCTTGTTTGGCGATGCGAGACTGCAGGAAAATAACAAATAATGCGAGAAATCGTCGTAGGAGCTAGAAGATGCACTGCATAGGATAGAATGTCAGTTTGCAACTGACTGATTGATGGAGATGGCCAGGCTGTTTCCTGGTTGAATCTGCCATCTGCCAGGCAACCTGGAGTCAAGAGCAGACGACAACGATGGGTTTCTCAGCCACATCGAGGGTTCTCCTCACTCCCAGCACGCGACAGCCAGACTGGGGTTTTCCCATGTATCTTCAACTTCTGCAGTTGGTTTGATAGTCTTTCTAGCTGTTAATCTACCGCTACACAATGAATTGGGCGCATTGTTGACTTAAACAAAGGCAATTTCCTAACTACCTGTTGGCTGATGAACCCAGTATGGTGCAACTTCTTACTGAGGGTGCAAATGGCACAGGGCAGTACTAATAGAGCGTCCTGCGCTTTCATTTCAATCTACTTGTTTTCTTATTATGCAGCCATTTTATCGAAGCCTCAGCAGGCATTTGAGGAGATGCATCCTGGTGTAGGTCAGAAGCTTCACTTACCAGAGGTGCCACCGTCTGAATCGCTGCCATCCACAAGCTACTCGTTCGGACCCTCTGGGGCAGAGATATACCCCAAGAAACACCCAGAGCTGTCCTTCCAGGCCCTTAACCTAGTCCTTGCGCATAGGAGCAGAGACGGCCCGGTGGCTTGACTGAGCCTTTCCGTCTGCCTGCCCCTGGGTGTCCCAGATCTTCATCCTTAAGTTCTCGCTTTCAATCTGCTCCTCCTTCCGCATGATCTCCTTTACGCCAGCTATCAGATTATCCGATATCAAGCCCTTCCGGACTGCGCGGCAACGCTCTCAAGCCGAACGCCGAGTAACAGTATTGATGGGCGAGGTTGGCCATAATAGCAGCAGCACAAGGTATCGATACAGTCGCCCTCTACTCAGAAGTGATGCCTGTGACTTTTTCAGAGCTGACCCATCGTATGATACCTTTTTACATGCGCTTTTTAGCGCCAAAAGCCAGATATCGCAGGCGAAGAGGATAGTCCATGTTGGTGATCAGTTGTTCCAGCGCTATATTATCGCATCTTGCAGATTTCAAAGGCATGTAGGTCAGTCGAAGCTTTTGAGATACCACCCCCACGTCCTCATCCATTATCAAAGCAAGTCTCCATGTGCTTTCTCACTTTTCGTCGCGTGTGTAGACGCTCTGGAAAACCACAATCGAGTAATTTCAACACGTTACGGAGCCTGGGTATCTCTCTGCAAAAGTCAACGAGGTATTCGTGTTATTACTATTAGCGGTTCGCCAGACCGCAGTACTATTCCTCCCCTTAGGTTCATATCCATCCACTGTAGCGCATAGCAAGTTCATTTTTCAGGCCGTCGGGGCCATATCCCACCCCTAGCAATCTTACATTGCCAATCTGTCCACCAAAGTCATCCTCCACCGAGCTCTTCCACCCATCAACGAGCCTGTGGATTGCATCTAAAACGATGGGGTCGTCCTTCACTAGAAGGGCGAGTGCGTCGTAGCCGCCTGCACCAGGCACAACGCCGCCAATCACACCATCGATTTGCGAAATGGCATTCAGCAGCTCCGTCTGGACCTCAGGCTCAATAGGAACACCGCATTTCTTCGTCATGGTCTTGATCCACATCCTCGTGCGATTGATCAAGTTGCTGAGTTCGTCGTAATTTTGAACTGCATTGCGATTTTGTGCCAAGCGCCTGAGCTCAAGCCGTAACTTCTCATTGTTCTGCTGCAGGCCAGTCCAAAGCATCTCCGCCTCCGCGCGGTTTTGCTCCCGCCACTCTAGCACCTTCTTAACCATGCCTGGTGTTTGAGAGCCACAGTCAACGTCGCAGAGGAGCATTTGCAGGCCTTTGGGGAGCTTAAATCCGAAGTCTACACATTCCGTATCCCATGGCTTCTCTGTGTTGAGATCCTCGACAACCGTGAATAGTCGCTGTTCAAACTCTGGAGAGCCGACGTCTCCAATGCCGCTGAGTATCGAAGGAGAGAATCGGCGATACAGACAAGATCCATACACAGCAGCGGCGATGTCGAAGCCGGAGCCTACTTTCCCCTGGGCAGCGCAATGAGCCGCCTGGGCCAAGTTATGGAGTTTGTCCCTGACTGATTGCAGTTCTTCAGGTTGCACAGTACGGTGAATGACGATAGCAGAAACCAGCGCAGTAACAAGAGCAGCAGACGACCCCAAACCTGTTTTGTGCGCTTCTTGTAATTTTACCCCAAAATGCAGGAAGCGGCCTCCTCTATTTGGTATGGAAGATGTCGCTGTTTCAGAATAATAGCCATTATCTGCGAGGATGGTAACTGATAGGGATCCAAAATTTTTCGATGCAGCAACGTAGCTGATGTAGGTTAAAGCGTAATTCAACGACGTTTCAACGAAGATGTTTCGGGGTCTATCAATATCAGTGGCTAGCCCAAAGGAGGACGTTTGATGAGTAGTAGAGGAAGAAGAAGGGTGATCATGTCGGTGAGCTCTCTCTCCCGACAGGGCCTTCAGGGTCCATGCATAGAGAGAGTATCAACCGGAGAGGATCTCACCCATTATTAGTTTGCTGGACCTTTACCCCTCCACCGTTCTCTATCCTCTGAATCCGATATTCCCATACAGCTTCGATAAACTGTGGCGATCTGACTATAATGATTTCGTCTGATTCCTCATGTCCTTTCGTCTTATATCCCTGCCCCTCCACGCCATCCATCAGTGTATCACCATCAGCATGGAGATTTGATCTCCTCAATCCCGATTCACTTGCGTTGGTCAACGGTATTCTTGCTCCCCCTTTTCCCATTGGCAGCTGTTGCACAATGACATGGATCCTAGCGTTAAGGGCCAAAACAGTGCCCGTGTATTTACGGTCCAGCACCAGATATCCTCCGGTCAGGAGCACCTTTCCAGGTGCCGAAACCGCCGTTTCCACAGGTGGTTCGTGTGGCATCGTGTCAGTCTTTTATTCTGGAGCTACCCGATATGCGATATGCCCTAGCGGTCGAGTTTAAAGGCAGCGAGCGGTACCAAGGATTGGAGGGGTAATAATCGGCGCGACGAGTCTGCGCTCAAACAAACTGGACGTTGTGATTTTCAACCCGCAATGGTACCACGAATGATTTGGCCTAAAGCATGAATAGTGTACTGATTCCAGCAAACAGAGGCAGTAGACAACTATTGTGCTTCGTATGGGGAAAACAGGGTAGTGGAGGGGTAGCGGAGGGGTGACGGAGGGGCAACAGAAAGTAGTAAATAGACGAGCGATGCAACAAACAAAACTTGAAACTATCTGAGATATGACGAGTCCATAGCTTCAAATGAGCTGGAGCTAACAAACGCGAGCTGAGCCAGCTGCTCTAGGAACCATGATGAGAGAATGAGATGCAAGGTCAATATCGTGGCCTGGGGCAGGTGTTTAACTACAGCGGTCGATAGAGGCCATCGTGACAAATTTATGAAAATGCTACCATTATCTCAACGCATTGGCACCTTATATTCCTATGAGCGTACGCATTTGAATACCCTTCTTGAAATTTCAAAGCTTTTGAAAGTCAAATGTGATTGAACTGGAGAGATTCTCGGAATTCTAAATTCCTTGATCCCTAGGAATTTGTGCCCAGCACCAAGAATTGTTGCCTTTTGACAGAAGATTCCCATTTTTATATATGATCATTTAGGGCAGAATCCTGGCCCCAAATGATTTTGGAGCCCCCTGTGGGATGAAACCTAGGTTCGACCTCGACGTGCTACCTACATCTAGGCCAGCATGTCTGGCGACATGGGCGATCTTATCAACAAGCATCGTTTGGGTTTGATTATACGCGCCGGAGAATCTCGCTGCTTGAGGAATGCCACCTTTCTCTCTTCGATGGGCTGTGTTCTCCAGTTTTGGGGCTGGAGTCGTCCTTTTTATCACCTCGCTGCCACTACTTTTTCATGTCAGCAAAAATTACTATCATAATCGCCGAAGACGATCTCTAGACAGCGCATTCCCCATGAAACTTCCATATTTTGCCCCCGATATTCCATTCCCGCTCCCGACGAAAGCAGACCTTGAGAATGCAACCATACTCGTCAAACACAATGGGTACACGGTTGCCAATGTTCGAAATCGCTATGTCGTCAAATTTGGCGCCGCAAACCAGCTCGACCTAATCGAAGGGGAGAATATGCTCTTTGTCCAGCAAACAACAAGCATCAGGGTTCCGCGAGTATACGCTCTTTACAGTGAGCCTGATTCATCGACCAACTACATCGTGATGGAATACATCGAAGGAGACACTCTCATTTCCCTGTGGCCTTCACTCGAGCAACATGAGAAAGCTGAGATCACTCGGACACTCAGGCGGTACTTCAACGAGCTGCATGGATTATCCTCACCTGGCTACTTTGGAAGCATCGGCGAACGACGTCTTATGAACGGCATGTTTTGGACACCGCAGCCCGTTCCCGCCATAAATGGCCCTTTTAGAACTGAAGCCGAGTTGAACGAAGCCCTGGTCCTCAAATATCTCTCCGATTCGGAATACCGTACCATCCATAGAGCCAACTACTACCGCCGAGTACTACCTCGTGTCTTTCAAGGTCATAAGCCAAGGTTTACACATGGAGATTTTCAACGCAAGAATGTTATGATAAATAGAATAGTCGATGGAAATTCCACCCGATTCGAGGCCACTCTGATAGATTGGGAAACGGCGGGATGGTACCCCGATTACTGGGATTATGCCATGGCTCTGTATTGTTCAAGATGGGGCGACGATTGGGATGAATGGCTTTCCCAAATCCTCCAACCATTCGATGTCGAATATCCCTGGATAAAACTTTTGTCTCTAGAGCTGTGGGCTTAAATTTGATAATTTGATTGATCATGCTCCTTGTTTTCCGCTTCAGTACATTTAAGCTTCAATAAACTAATATCTGATATATCTCAACGCATCACTTCATTTGAGTTACTTAGAAACATTGCTTCAACATGAACGATTGCGCAAACAGCCCATATATCCCATAGATTAACGTTCACTTACGACCTTTGCAAGATCTGGGCATCGGTTAAGGCCTGAACACTGAATCAAGTCCATGGACTAATTGTAAAAGACACCAGGGTCAACATGATATTATCTCACATTAAAAATCCAGATCATTAAAGACAACCCGCATCATTGCGCCTTCCAGCGGTAAGGGATCGAGGGTCTTCTCAACATGTGCGGGCCAGTCGTCAATCCACTGCAATAGTGGGAAGATATGAGCATATTCCCAGTACGAGGGATACCATCCAGCCGTTTCCCAGTCCACAAGAGCAGCTACTTCATACTCTTCTTCATTTGTGACAGAATTAACGATCTTTCTGACAAGAACATTCTCCCGATATAAATCTCCGTGGGTGAACGTAGGCGGATGATTGCGAAGTGCTGATGGGAGGTGGCGAGCAAGGTAGTCGGAGAGAAAGCTGTGATGATTTGATTCGCTCCACATAGTTTTTGAGCGAAGTGCGATAGCTCTTCCAAAATCTTCTTCCATCTGAAAGCGGCCGGTAATAGTAGGGTCATGCACAGAAGAATAGAAATACCTATGTGGAACGGGTCCTCGATTGACACCGACGTAAAATCCAGGGGATGGCAGCGTTCTCATTTGATCGAAGATGCATCACAATTGTCCAACAATAGAATGTTTATTTGTATCAGTGAGCGAAGGCCACGCCATCCCTAGAGAAATGTCGGGGATATATTCCATGACGATGTACAGGATGCCCTGATCGCGGTACATGGCGTAAAGTCGTGGCGCTGCGATATTGAGCCGTTTCAACAAAAAGTAGAGCATCCCTCGTTTTCAGTCACAAGTGTGCCATATTTCACAACGAATTTGTCTCTGATGACTACCAGGCGCCCGCCATAATTTGATGCCCTAGGAAGGGTTTGTGTTGCCTGTTTGATCTCATTCTGATCAGGAAGAGGTCCTGGTTATTGATCAGCATCCCGGTAATAAGGAAAGGAAAATGGCATAATTGGAGGCGTGGTGTCCTCACCCGATCAAACAATGGCAAGTTGAACATGCGGTCCCAGCACAGCGTGAGCCAAACCACTTAACGCGTCGGTAGCGGATCATTAATAGTCCGGTGGCTTCGCGTCGCGTCTCTTATCCTCACGTGGAGTTTTCAGCCAGCGAACAACACTGGACAATTGCACATGGCGTTGGGGGGGCTCGAGACTCTCGCTACTGGATCTGTCCTTCTTTTTGAATACTGTCTCGTCATTAATCGCCTCGTTCATTCACTTCGATCCCACAAGCGCCATGTCGAGCTTATTAGACACCATTCTCCAGTCGGATCCCGGTCGCCGCCCTACAGGGAGAAGGGGAATCGTGCCGCAATCAGATGCTCCTCCAAGCTCCCGTCCAAACCTGCCCTCTGAAAGCAATGCGCAAATGAGTGAAGCCCCCGAATTTGCCGATGATCAGGTTGTTGGCCCCGGAGGCTCAATGCCTCGCCGACCCCGACACGCCATGTTCGCACAAGGCCCACCAACGATTCGCGATGTTGCCGGAGAGAAAGTTCAGCAAGCCTTTGAGGAGCTATTAGAAACACATGTGGAAGATCCTATGTCATCGGGTGCCCCTCCCTCGTCGGAGATGCTGAGTGATAAATACTATGTTTCTCAGATCCACGGAATGGCGAAGCTCCAGCTATCTACCCTCTATGTCGATTTCACGCATTTGACGTCCTTACCAGATCAGGTCCTGGCCGATGCCATTGCCAACCAGTACTATCGATTCCAGCCTTATTTGACCAAGGCTCTACATAATTTGATCGCGAAGTACGAACCTCAATATTTCAGAGAGCATCGGCAGCTTGGAAGTCATTCGTCTCAAGCGAGCACGTCAGCCATGGCTGTGGATAGCACCGAGCCTGATCCTCTTTCAGAAAAAACCAGATATCAGCAAACGGACAAAGTGTTTTCGTTAGCATTCTACAACCTCCCGCTTGTCTCAAGATTGCGCCAGCTACGCACTTCGCAGATTGGGAAATTACTATCGATATCCGGTACCGTCACGAGAACATCAGAAGTTCGACCGGAACTTGCAATGGGGACGTTTATATGCGAAGCCTGCAATACCCCGTGCCCGGACATTGAACAAAGTTTCAAATATACCGAGCCAGCTCTTTGTCCGAATGATACTTGTGGCAATCGCATTGGTTGGCGTCTGGATATTCGTCGAAGTACTTTTATAGATTGGCAAAAGGTCAAGCTGCAAGAATCTTCACATGAGATACCTACCGGCAGTATGCCCCGGACCATGGATGTGATCTTGCGCGGAGAAATGGTGGATAGAGCCAAGGCAGGCGAAAGATGTATCTTCACCGGTACGCTAATCGTCATCCCTGATGTTAGCCAACTGAGTGTTCCTGGTCAACGACCGGAAGCAACAAGGGATTATCCGACTACACGAGGTGATGCGGGTGGAAGCGGTGTGACTGGACTAAAATCCCTGGGAGTCCGGGACCTTACATACCGCCTCGCTTTTCTAGCATGCATGGTGACGCCCGATATGACCACCCCCGGCCAGCCTACCAGCCAAAGTCTTACTGGACACTCCCAAAACATCCTAGCTTCGTTGAACCAAATTGAGCTTCCCGAGGAAGTTGAGGATATGGCCCAGGAACGTCTTCTCCAAACCTTTACTCCGAAAGAAGTCGAGGAACTAAAGGAGCTCGTTCATACGAAATACATCTATTCGAAACTGGTAGATTCAATCGCACCTATGATTTATGGCCACCAGTCAATCAAGAAGGGGCTGCTTCTGCAATTAGTTGGTGGTGTTACCAAAAAGACCGTTGAAGAGGGCATGCAGCTTCGTGGTGATATCAACATCTGTATTGTCGGCGACCCATCCACGAGCAAAAGTCAATTCCTAAAGTGAGTACAGAAATGTTCGGCCTTGCGCATAATTCCGGGTTTCTGAACATCTCGGTTTAGGTACATCTGTTCTCTGCATCCCCGCGCGGTTTATACCAGCGGAAAGGCGTCCTCGGCTGCTGGTCTGACTGCTTCAGTCGTAAAAGACCCAGAAACCGGAGAATTCACAATTGAAGCGGGTGCTTTGATGCTGGCGGTACGTGTTAAGATTAGCTTGCGCTTAATCTTAAATATTGTACTAACAATCTTGTTCAGAACGGTGGAGGCATTTGTGCAATTGATGAGTTCGATAAGATGGATATTAGTGACCAAGTCGCCATCCACGAGGCCATGGAACAACAAACGATTTCTATCGCAAAGGCGGGCATTCATACCACCCTTAATGCTCGCGCAAGTATCCTTGCTGCGGCAAACCCAGTTGGTGGCAGATACAACCCCAAGGCAACCCTCCGTGCCAACCTTAACTTCAGCGCCCCTATTATGAGTAGATTCGATCTATTCTTCGTTATTCGGGATGAACCCAACGAAGCGGTGGATAGGAACCTTGCCAAACATATCGTCAATGTTCACATGAATCGTGATGAAGCGGTGGAGCCCGAGATACCTACGGAAGTGTTACAGCGCTATATTAGATTCGCCCGAACATTCAGACCCGTATTCACACCCGAAGCTAAAGACCTAGTCGTGGAGAAATATATGGAACTCCGCAACGATGACGCCCAAGGTGGCATTGGGAGAAGCAGCTACCGCATTACCGTCCGCCAATTAGAAAGTTTGATCCGGCTGTCAGAAGCTGTGGCCAAAGCTAACTGTGTTGAAGAAGTGGTGCCTAAATTTGTGATGGAAGCCTACAATCTTTTGCGGCAGAGCATAGTCACTGTCGAAAAGGACGACATCGATGTCGATGAAGAGGCGACTGGCAACCAAGATCACGAGATGTTGGACGGTGACGATGGACAGCGTGATCATGAAGGAGACACTGCAATGGGTACCGGAGAAGAAGAAGACGCTGTGAATACGGCGCAATCACAGCAGTCACAGAAGACGAAGATCACATACGATAAATATATGAAAATCCTCAACCTCTTGGTTCGACGTATCAACGAGGATGAAGCGAACTCGGGCGAGGGCGTTGAAGAAGAAGATTTGAAGATCTGGTACTTGGAACAAATTGAGTCGGAATTGAATAACGAAGATGATGTTGAAAAGGAGAGGTCACTGGTGACCAAGGTGCTTAAACGGATGCTAAAGGTTTGTGAATGTCCACTTGCACCAAGTTTATATCGAAAGTCGGCATCTAACTTGATTTTGCAAAACTTCAGGATAATATACTCATGCAGATTCGGGGCGAGGGCCTCGTCGACGGAAGCGATGCTATGCGCGACAACTCCCAAGATCGAGTTGTTTACGTCTTACATCCCAACTGCGCCGTCGAAGAGATGTAATACATTTGGACCGAAGTGGTTTGCACGATTCAGATGTTTGCATTGTAGTTTCTTGTTAAAATCCTCTGAAAACCAAAACACCCAACCCAGGAAACAAGAACCCGAAATAAATGCTCATAGAAATCAGTGAAAACAAGTGCAATATTAAAGAACTATGATGGAAGCAAAGGGGTATAAGGGTATCGAAGTGGCACAACGTCAAGGGGGGTTTAAGGATGTCGCGCGGGCTTAGGAACGCGGTCTGAATAGCCTCTCACCATCAAATCTCGTCGTCTGACAAAAATGCGAATCCACCCTCCGCATCATCGTCCTCAACAACCCCAAAGATTCTCAGGATATCCTCGAGCGTGTCCCTACAATTAGCCTTGTCAGCAAAGCGGCGCCCCCAAGGAAGGATTCTATGCATGCGTAGGTCCCACCTAGCTGAGAGTGCGTCAGAACCCATCGTTTTCTCGATGCTGGCCGACTTCGCATTTTGAATGAGTTGGATTCGATCGTCAATGCTGTTTTTGACTGAGAGTTTAATGATCTCGACATCTTTTTTCTGTCCGTATCTAAATAGGCGACAAAAGGCCTTACGGAGAAAATGAAGTTAGTAAGCTAGTGACGAATCAATATAATACAGCCTCAATGGCTTCCTACCTGCTGCTCAATAGCCTCATTCCACCACAAGTCAACAAGTATGCATTTATCCGCCATGGTCAGATTCAGCCCGGTTCCTCCTGCTTTCAGGGAAGAGATAAGAACGCGGATGGAAGGGTCATCGCGAAATTCCTCGATATCCTTGTGTCTCTCTGATGGTGGCACGCCGCCAGTAAGCTTGGAGATTGTAGTCAGCCTAGGGCTCGTAATACGTTCATAAGACATCAGGTTTATACCGTTATATGGCCCCAACCCTCCATCACACACATAGAGCTGAGAATATTCACCATCCCTAGAAACTGAGTGAAAATTGTGACCTTCGTACTAGGGTCGTTGGCAAGCCACGCAGCAACACAGGATCGAACGGCTGTAAGTTTCGCGCTAGGCATCAGGTGCCCGGCGTCATTAATCCAATCTTCGAATTTTGATCCCTCCGTATTCACCGTAGTTCCTTGTTCCAAGGCGCGATTTCGCTTCTCAAGTGAATACGTTTGTTTAATGCTCGTATATAGCTCTGGGACAGCGTAACAAAATGTGAACCCTTGGACCAATGAGCCGCAAGGGCAGAGAATGCCGTTCCCGCTCCTAGGAATACTAGCGAAGCAAGCATTACAGTAAATATGCATGCAAGATGCGATGTACGCAGAATATGGCGATGATTTGCAACGTGCACATTTGTCTCGATTAGCGCTGGGGTCTGAGGCGTTCATCATGGAGCTATATCTGTTGAGGATGTCTTCATGCCCTGTATGATTCGGTTCTGGTGTAATCTCTTTTGCGATCAGGACGTCATCAAGAGTTGGCAGGGGCTTCTTCCAGACAAGCTTGTCAAGTAGATGCAGGATTTTCAAATCGTCTGGCTGGGCATTGTCTCCAGTAGCCGAACGGAGTTCTTCCATAACTTCTTCTGTTAATATCTCTTGTAGCATTTTGTGAGCCAAGAGCAGATGACTGGTGAACATGCGAAGCCGAAGGAGGAGCGTCCACTTCCCCTTATAGGTATGATAAGAAGGAATCCCGTCCTCATCCCCATCTAAAACAATCAGTGCTCAAGAGCGCCTTTAGTTGTAGTGTTGTAGGCTTACTGATACAGGTATCCAAGACAAACTTGATAATCTTCCTATACAACAGCTTTTCCACACGGCTAAATTGTATGGTGATTGTATTTTCGTCAATATCAGGAAGCTTCAAGATTGGAAGGCCGAAAAGAGTCTCTTCGTGGGTTCGGCGCAACATATAGCCTCGTAGTATGCTGGCCAGTCGGGCGTGGTTGGCTTGACCGTCCTTACAATCTCATGGTCAACCACGTCCGTCAGCAGGCAAGGCGGATACTGGACCTACCGGGCAGTAATTTCTGCAAAACCTCTCAAAGTTACCAGTTTGTGGGATCTTGAGGAACTCGAAGTAGGGGAAGAACTCCAAAACGTTGCTACACAATTGTTAATCTTCGAGTGAATATTCCCACTCCAGCGATAGGCACTGATTTGATGTTCTGGGGTTTATACTTATGGATTGGTGTCCCAGTGATAACCCAGCGGAATCGTGCCGAGAGCATCCGCACAGCGGTGCTTGTTCTGGATAAGTGGTTTTTAATCTCATGTGCCTCTATGTGCAGAGTCAGCATTAAGAGCACAAAGGGAGCCTGAACCCCTACCATCCAAAATGACACGATGGAAATTAACTTTGTGGAGCATGCCGCAAGTCTCCCGAAACAATTTCCGCCATGCAGCTTTTGTATTGCTCTCTCCTGAAACATTCGAAGGAATCTCGATATCGGGATATGACTTGCGCACTTCAGAATATGTAGTGATTCTACAGTTGTTAGCTTTGGACCACAAATGAGATTGACTAAGAGTACTTGCATAACGCCGATTTTCTCAAGGCAGTGTTCGAAAATATCATCAGAAAGCCTTTCTGTTGCATGGTGCTGAACGATACCACCTAAGACCTCGGGTTTGCAATGCTCTTTCAATTGGCACCTCCTAGGCAGGTTAGTCGTCATCCCATTCCAGGTTGTAATACGGTGCAAAAGACTTGCCAGTGGCTAACTAAATGTGGAGGAACAACAATCAATGTAGTCTTTGCAGTAGCATCCGGACTTGGTTTTCCATCAACCATATTGGCTAATTATATATTAGCAAGGAGCCCGATCTGTGATAGAGGGCTTGCTCTTACCGATCGCCTGAATGGTTTTACCGAAACCCATCTCATCGCACAGAAAGCCACCAAAAGGAGCTACTGGAGAATTCTCACGATCTCGCTTTCTGCATGTTAATATTTTCCAAGCTCAAAACGCTCTAAGGGTAGGCAAAAAAGTACCATGAAACCCACTCCTAGAAGCTTAAAGCCAGTTAGCCTAGATATGTGGAAATCGAGGCGGCAGCATTTACCTGGTAATGAAATAAACTAGTCTTCATATCGGGGTGCAGCCAGCTACCATTTCCATCCGCTTTGGGTCTCTTTGTAAATTTGATAATAGCAGACATAACAGCACTTTTATCTGTGCGAATAACTTGTGGATCTGCTTGAGGAATATTCGCAATGAGCTCCTTCAGAGCCTTGTCCTTGGCCTTTGCGGAAAACGAGGGTATTCCCGGTTTTCCTACATTTGCCTTCGCAGTTTTGACAATATCTGATGAGAACAAGCTATCGAAGTTCATCGTAACTACCTGTTGCTTCCGAGTTTGTCTCGGTTTCTCGCGGCTGTCTGCTTTTTTGTGAGCCCGACTCGCCTTTTGAACACGTTTGCCATCGGACTGTTGAGATGTATCAGCAAAGTAGTTTTTATACGGAAAACAAACGCCAAACCTTCTTCCCATTCCTCCTTCGGAACGCTTCGAAACCGGAAGCCGCGCTCTGCCGTTTATCCGTGGTGTCGATTTTATTCTTGGGATTTTTCCGTTTCCCTTTGCTGACTTGCTTGCCCGTTATACTCGAACGTTGTGTCGGGGTTTCGTTCGCGCCATCTTTATCGTCATCTGAGCAAAACAATTGATATTGCGGCTCGCTCAAGCTTAGGGCACTGTTAGAAGTGGGATTGAATTGAGTGTTAGCATTAGGGGAAGTGCTCGCTGGCACTTGTTCAGGCTCCTGTTGCCGACTTTTTAACCTGTTGAGTCGCTGAAACTGCTCATTCTCAGCCTTCTGGAATTGTACCCTCTCTTCTATGCTAGGGTTACGTTTTGCGTCGAATTCCGCTTTTAATTGTTCAAACCTGTCAATGGGTCAGAAAAGGATGGCCGTCTAAGATACCTCGACATACGCTTTGCTTTTCTCTAAGAGGTCATCCAAATTTTCGTCAAAATCAGGCGTTGCAGCCAGAGCTTCGGGGAGCAGCTGTGCTAACGCATGCTCAATATCCGCAGTTGGGTCGAGTGTAGATGAGAAACTGGCCATAGCATCCATTCTTTCCTGAAGCTGTGAGCGAGCTTCCTCAATAGTCCACTGGATATCCTCGAGCTTATTCGGGGCGACAATGTTGGTTCCGGTAGCATCATTCAACGTAAAAACACCGAGACCTAGCTCAGTGCTTCCAAGATCCGGGAACGCTTCAGAGATGCCCAAAGTCGATACATTAATCTCGGGCTCCAGGGCTGAACCCAAAAGGCGGGGTTGGCTCATCGCCAAGGGGGTCGACATCTCATCTGGAAATGTAAGTGTGGTGTCCTGCATCGGAAGGGGTAAATCCTTGGCAGTGTTTTGGGACATATGGTAAGAGATGTCCGGAAAAGTAGAAGGAAGAGAAATCTAAGAATAACAGGAGGAAAATTGGTAAACAGGTACTAATTTTATGGCAGTCAGTTTAAAAAATCAGTTTAAACATGCAGTATCAAAAATATATGTAAAAAGTTACCTCCAGAGGAGCTTCCTAGGAGGAACTGGGCTAATCTTGACTGCTTTCAAGATCTGGGTCAATGTGAAAGTGAGAGCCCGAATCCAAGGTGGAGAAGCATAGCACTGAGAAGAGTAAAAGAACTTCAAGGCCGAAGCTCATTGAAGGCCAATACGCCTTCAATCTAGAACTGAAAGAAATGCACCTTGAAGGAGATTTGCCTCACAAGAACAAGCGGGAGCCAGCTAGGGCAAGACGAGCACAGATACGGACGAAAGACTAATGTTAAAAGTCCGGTGAGAGCAGCTAAAGATTGATAGCATGCACAGAGTGAAGCATCCTTTGAGGTGAGAGTGATGGTTGAGTGACATGAAGTCCTAGCAGATACTCATAGTTTTTGTTATCAGTTCAAGCTTGATTGAATCAATGAGGAGAGGTCAGGAGAGATGAGGTACTGTATAGAATGTAGGGCTGAGTGTTGCACGTGACTTGAACTTTATTGTTCTATAGTCCAGACCCCAGTCACGTGCAAGTCAGCCGAGGAACACATGGATTACATAACAAACAATGAGGCTCGCGGTGCTTCTCTCACCGCCTCTTGGCCAAGCAGCATGCCAGGTCTCGATCTTCATTCACCATCCCTCCCCTCCATCTCCACATTGTTTCCCTTCAATTCGAGTATCCTCTGGATATTTGTCTTTGGAACTTCTCGTCGTCCTCTGCCCTGGGTTTTCACGCCTCTCCACTCTCTTTTGAAGTTCTTAGCTGGGATTCTAGAACGGACCTGGTTATGCTGTCGCTATGTGCTTGCGCTTGGATGTGATCGCTCTGATGCCACGCCAACATCCAACAGACACATCCTTCAGAGTGCCTAAGTAACGCATTCTTCTATGTGCATGGACAATGGGTTTGCTTTGCTTGGGCTTTACTAGGACCTTCTTTCTCTGTGTCTGTTAGCATTGTCACTGCCAACTGCCCGAGAGCCACAATGCTGGGCAGACTCTTAAACACTGCAGCTTCGGCTTTCAACACTAATCCCCATTCTCCGCGCAACCCCAGCCAACTTGAATCTGTAACGGAGGAAGAGCACACTTCCGGTCTCTTGTTCCCCGATGTCAGCGTCCTCCAACGATCCCGAACCCATGCATATCCCCTCCAAACCAGTGCTGTATCTCCAAATGCTGCAGCTGCTAGCAGTTTTGATGATAAAGGCGGGTTGGAACTCGATGAGACAAAGGATTTCCGAATTATCGTTGCTCAAAATGCGATGGGGGATCGCGATGAACCTTGCATACTTCTTGATACTCTGAATCTCTCGGGAACAGAAAAGCCATCGCGATCGTCCCTAGGATTACAGCTCGTTGAGCCAGCGCGTGGAAGGCATTCTCGGACCTCGAGTTTGTCGCAAAATGCACGTAAACATGTCGCACAAGGCTCACAGTCATCTATCCCAGATCTCAGCATGACTTCGTCCTTAGCCGATTCAAGGCCGCGAGATGCTGGTAATATGAGCGCATTTCTTCGTGCCCGGAACCGAAGGTCAACGTTCTCTACCACGTCCGGCGACGAAAACAACAGTAATCGCCTCTCAGCCGATAATACCGACTCGGGCCTTTTAAACTGTATATTTGGAAGCAGTGCTTTTAGCTACCGCGGATCATCTACCAAAATGCACATAGTCCCTGCAGGCGGAGAATCACCGTACGAAGTCGGGAGCCGTGATACTCATGCCGTTCAACGGCGACCGCATCACCAGCGTGCCGAAACTTTCAGTTCTCATTCGAAGCCCAGAAGCATATCGCGGGGAATCAGCGCGGCTGAGCGGGGTACGGCGTGCCCAACGAAGATAACGGTGCTTGTCACCAGGATGTTTAGTGTCAATCTCCCTGAAGGTCAGGGACTTGCGGGTGACGTTACTGACTCTCAGGTTCCACCATATGCCAAGCTGTTTTACCACAATGACCCCAGCCATAAGAAAAAGAAGATTAAGGAGAAAAAGACACCGATGTATGCTGTTGCCATCGCTGTGCAGCTTCCAGTGACTATTCGAAATCATGGACGTCAATTCTCACAATACAGCCCCAATGGACAAGATACGCTCAGGGCTCCAGGCCCTATGTCAACGTCCCTGGATTCAGACAAACGGTGGAACCTCGTGTCCGAAGATGGATCCACGCACTTGTCTGCGACTTCGAATTTAGACGAAAGAATTGACACACTAGTTGACTATTGGGACATCATCACTCGCACTCTTTCGCATCTCGAGAAGGTTGCGAGTAAAGAAATACTCTCCCTTCTAAAACAAGTTGACTCGCTCACAATTCAACAGCCCAAGCCCGTTAAGCAGCCCCCCAATATGCAGCGGACGAATCAAACCATCATTCACTTACCTGCAAATAGCCTTGCGTCCAATAAGATTCTCCGAGAAGAAACGCTACGCGCCATTCATCGTGTTTCTTTGGCTCTCAAAATCCCTCGTGTCGTTACAGGACAAAGCCGCTGGGGTGTTTGGAGGGATGAGGCGCGATGGATCGCGAAATTCCTTAGTGAGAAGGAGCATAACTTCTTTTTCCTCGTTTTGATTACAGCCTTTCTCGGCAATCATACGGATTGGCTTGGATCCCTCGGCCCTGAGTGGCACAAGCGACGGCACATCTTGCAGCAAAGGGCACAGCAAGTTAACGAGCTCAGCATCCCTAACAGAACTGTTATTATATCACCTTGCAAGATGACGGCGAGGCGATTGATATTTGTTCTTTCCGCCTTCCTACCTACTCAGCAGCGCTCGGATACTCTAACTTCACCCTTACGCCCAGGCACATCCATTTCTTTGCGCCAAACTTCCCAAAGTCCTCCTAACCCCCAGATGTTTAGGCGAGAATCGCTTCGCCGAACCCTTAATAGGCGCGCCCGCGCTCGGAATTTCGTCGACGAGCATGGGAATTTTAAAAGGTCCGCAAGTGTTTCATCCAACGAAACTACCAATGCTATTCCAGATGAATTGGAATTCATGAGCGTATCAACTCGTCAGCTCCGACGGGACTCCGATGTTCGGTCGATTAAGACAGCTAGCCTTCCTATCCCTGCAAACGGTATGGGAACGCGGAAAAGCAGCACAGCCATTGCTGCTCCTGCGATACCAGGAACAGCTACGCCCGTACCACACTTTGCATCTCAACGTGCCCCGCGATTGAAAGGTGCAGCTAGCGGACCAGGCGAGAACGTTAGCGCCGCGTCTGCGAATTTAATGCAAACTCTCCGGCGAAGTGAAAGCTCCAACACTGGCTCCACGACCAGCGATTACCTCCCGCCTAGCAGGTGGGGAAGTCTACTGTCTAACTTTTGGAGCTCCCGAGAGACCTCATCTACAACAAAAAGCGACGCTGCTGTACCCCTTCGACAAGAAGGGACAAGTTCGTCCCCGCCACCTCAAGTTGCCAAGTCTCCTGCGTCAATACTCGCAATGATGGCGGGAGAAGCTGGGCATGATTCCCATAGGACTGCCGGATCCGGCGAGCATTTAGAATTAGCAGGTACATCTATCGCGAGCGCAGATGCAGCGAAACTTATCCCAGATCTATCCCCTGAACACCAGGCTATAGTTGATGACTCTCCTTCATCCCCAGTGAAACTGTGCGTAGAAGCGAGTGATGGCGTCGTCGATGTCGAAGTGCCGCTCCCTGGTTTCTTATCGCTATCTTCTTCAAACGAGTCGGCTATCGCCTCTCCACGGAAGACTCGCACTTCAGTAACCAGCCTCGATGGCGGCATATCATTTCAAAGCGACAATTATTCTGTTCCGGCCAACCAGAAAGATTATGAAAGGTTTAACCTCAATGTCGCAGGCTGGCTTAACCGATATCATGAAGACTTTGTCCTTCAAGCAGTACGACCTTACCCAGCACTCGAAGCTGATGTTAGACGTTCTATGTCTGCAGAGCCAACTCCAAGCCACCTTATCGCTGCAATGGCCGCCATTCCCAGTGCTTCAGGTTCTTCCGAAAAATGGGTAGATGTCTGTTCAACACTTATTGCCGACACCACGTCGTCCACCGTGAAACGGCTGAGATTGCGCCGAAGAATTTCTGGCAACAAGGGTGGCTCGGGGCCAGTAGTTCCTAGCGTTATACCTTCTGGGCTTACGATGTCTACGTCAGACACCAGCTTAGCGAGCCCCATCGAAACCCGTTTCATTGAAGAAGAATTCGTTGAGGAACCAGTAATGGATCTTGACGGCACCCTTGTTGACGCTGTCGAGCGTGTATTGGCGCGATCCGGACCGCCTTCGGCTAATCACTCTAGAACAGCGTCTCCTAACCGCGGCCGCAGAGGAAGACCTGGGCCGAGTCAACTAGGTGATAGGCCGCCTATCGACGTCAACAGCAGCAATGCAGGTGAAACCCCCACCTTCGAAGTTCCCCGAAACGAATGCCGCCGAATGGTCCTTGGTGCGTTAGAGGAAGTTGTACGAAGTGTCACTGCCGAGCGCCGCCGTGAAGACTCGAGCACAAAACTTGACAGTACAGAAATTAAAGGCTCGTCTCGCTCTACCAGAAAGGGCATCGGCATCATTGGCGATAACACTCTGAGAGAAGGGATTCGGAAATGGTTAATGGATATTGAAGAAACCTGTTAGGATCATTATTATCCCCAATGCCATACACTCCCCTAGCCCTGGCTCCGTTCCCGTTGGCCAATGCCTCTCACGCATTATCCACAACAAATCCCCCATGTCTTTTCTCTGTTCTTTGTGATTTGATACCCTAATTTAGCATTCTTGTGTGCTTTCTTCCACCTTCATATTTAGCACCATTCACATACCCGGCTGAATATCCCTATTTGTCTAGGGTCCACTTGGGCTACGGTGACTTTAATTTTAACTGTTTAATGACAATCCTGGCAAGCAAGCATATGCTTTGCTGTCAGCCTTTTTCGTATTCACCTTTCTTTGGTCGGGCCTTTTCATACCCTTCCTACCATCGAGTCGAGCGTCGTTGGAATCCTTTTTTCCACTCTATGCGATGAAGCTGGTGGCCTATTCAATATCTGTTTTCTCTTTCAAGTTCACTGTTCCGGCGATTTCGTTTTAATGAAGCCTTGTTATTCACTGATTTCATGTGTTGTTGATGCGTCTGGTGCTAATCTCGGGATGTTTCCTTTTGCAGTTTGGGTGTTGATTTTACTCCGGATATCTTTGGTTTGCACGTCGGGTCTAGCTTTAGCGTTGAATCGGCGAGGATAAATCAATTGTACCTAGCGTGGCATATCATGCATGGCATTAGATGGGCCTGGATGGTTTGCATGCGTATGGAGGAATTAGGGGAAATCCAATGTTCATTTCGAGGGTGATTACATTTCCATCAGGATTGTGACTATTCAAATTGTCCCCAGGTAGACAATGGTCTTCAGCACAAGGGCCAGTAAATGGGATTCAACAGCGCATATCCCATTACAACGCCAGCAATACGCCTCAAGCGTATCATAACTCCATTTCTATCGTGCTTCAGCTGCTGGAACAAAGTATGACATACGCTACTATCTCATTAGTATTCTATGTAACAGCGCCAAAATGGATCTAGACCCAGGTGTAAGCAAAGACCAGTGTTGACTGGGCGTGGAATGTGTGTAGGAGTCAGCTTTACATGGCGTTGCTGTTAACTAGTTATTGTTTGCCTTGTTTGTCTATTAGTTAAAGCACGGCTGGCCAACACCACCCTGTTGGAAAGTGGCCCACCACAACATGCTTAGTCTAGCTAGGTCTGTTGATCCTACATTTTACGAAGAACCTCCAAAGAGGAAGTGGCAGAGGCTCAGCATACTTGTCTTCTTCAGAACCATATGCTTACGCTACGAAAATGGTGGACCTTTCACAGGATGATCGCGACCTTATCAAGCGATATCCTTTAAATGACTCGCTTAACAAGCTAGGTGGCCTACTTCAAGAGGCAGAGAAAGTCTACTCCTCACGGCTGATGTCCTATGATGGTCCCTCTGATAGTCTCGACCGTCTCTATCGAAACGCGATTTCAAAACTTATTGTTGCTTTACAGGGAGCCGACGCAGCTTTTTATCTTCGCTCATGGATCAGTGATGGAAACATAGATGCAGATCTAGCCGATTTGTTTAAGCGTATTCGAAAGGAGAAAGCGAATTTTCACTATGATCTCTATCGAGCGCTGATACGCCTAGTGCTTCAAAAGGCTCCCGACATTGATATCTGGAAAGCAGTTTATCAACTTATCGAGATTGTCTCCCAACTTACCCCTCCTGCAACGGTTCCTCCCACATCGGACGGCACCCCTTGGAGATCGACGTCGTCCTCCCAGCGTGGTAACGAGCAAACTCGCAAACTGGTGGAAGAGAGGCTCTTTGACGAAATCAAGACGTGCACTCATAAAGATGTTGGAGGATTTGACGCGAAATATTTTCGAGATACAAGTTGGGAAGAGAAGTTCATCGATATTTATAAGAAGATACAGGAGGGAGACAACACTGGACTATCGGATTTCCCAGACCCGCCAATTCAAAATGATGTTCTGGACTGGTGGTTCCGATTGCAGAACACCTTCTTGACCGAAACTCGTGGGATATATTTCTCTACCGAAGGCAAAAAGAGCCTCAAAGACTCAGAGGCTGAGCGACAGCTGGACGTGCTGATGAAGGCGCGAGGAGGTGATGAATCTGTGCCGACGCATAGCTGGAAAGATATACGCGTTGTGGGTGAGCTTAAACAGTCAAATTACAATAAGAAGGGCACGATTCTTCAGATGGAGCGGTATGTACGAGACGTCTTCGCCGCCCAGCCGACCCGTCCATTCGTTCACTCCTTCACTCTCTGCGGGACGGAGATGGAGATGTGGGTGACTGATCGATCGGGTCCATACAGCTCTGGCTCCTTTGACATCCGTAACGAACCCGAACGGTTCTTCCGTGCGATCATCGGATACACGCTGATGAGCGACGAGGAGCTGGGTCTAGATACATTCACCACGCTACACGACGACGGGGCGCGAACTGTCCACCTTGAAGATATTGACACCGGTGAGAAGAAGCCGCTGCGACTGGAAGCGATGCCCATATCAGTTCAGCTGGCAGTTGTTTGCCGCGGCACGTGCTGCTATCTAACTAGACCCTATGATCCTTCCAAGTCGCAAAACGTTGTTAAATTCTCTTGGACTTCTGCCAGACGGCAGCCCGAGGTGGATCTTCTCCAAAAAGCGCATCAGCGTAAGGTAGAGGGTGTGGCCAGAGTGATCGGATACAGGTCCATCACAAGCATTGCAGAGTTGCGCGAAGGTCTTGACTTTAAGAAAGTTTATCAATTTCGCAGCATGGCACCAAGCACGTCATCCTGCTTTACCCAGTCTCGGCCACAATTCCAGCTGTCCCAATCATTCACGGAGCTCCAGGGCTTAAGTATCGCCAAAGGTTCATCATCGGGCTCGAGAAAGAGAAAACAGTCCACTCAATCTGCAGCCGCACCTCTCAAACGTTCACGGTCGAGCAATCTTAGATTAGATAATGAGGTGGCATTCTCTATGGAGGAGACTCAGAAAGCTAGTCTTTACGCCACTGAGGAAGAAGAACCCTTTGAAAATCGTGTCCTGCGCTGTTTGGCGATATCCCCTGCTGGCAGGGCTATTCATAGGTTTGATTCGCCCAAAGAGTTGCTCGTAGCACTCCGTGATGCGATCAAAGCGCATCGTTCTCTGTACATCGAGGGGAAAATCTTACACAGAGATATCTCAGAGAACAATATCATCATCACAGATCCTAAATCCGCTAATGGCTACTCTGGTATGCTGATCGATCTTGACCTCGCTAAAGAGCTCAATAGCGGAGGAACTGGTGCTCGCCACCAAACCGGCACAATGGAGTTCATGGCAATCGAGGTGTTACGTAACATCGACCATACCTATCGCCATGATCTCGAGTCTTTTTTCTACGTGCTTATCTGGCAGTGTGCGCGTAACAGCTGGGAGCGCTCGAGCTTTCGGAAAGACAAACCGGAGCACAGCCTGCTAAAAGAATGGTATACGGGGAGCTTTGAAGAAATCGCTAATGCAAAGGTCGGCCGGATGGGCGCCAAAGGTTTCGAGTATTTATTGTCGGAATTTCCACCTGAGTTCGAGGATGTGAAATCGCTGTGCAGAGAATTGCGGCGGATATTATTTCGAATTCATGAAGATGATATTCTCACTGGGACCCCGGTCAGGCCGGAAGTGCTATATGATCCAATTATCCAAGCGTTCAATAAGGCAACCGAGAGCTTATGAAGAGGTATGATGAAAGTTATACCCTGGAGTTTTTATAGGTGTTATACGCACGCTATATATTATCCCCCTTCATTACGAAACTCGCTTTCGCTTGCCCTTCTCTGTCTTATCTGTGGTAGCATTCGAGAAGCGGCACAATATGTGTTTACAGGGTATGAGGAAATAATAATGATAACTGGTCTAAGAATGTGACCGCATTTTCTTCCTCTTGCCCTTGCACAGTCTGCCTGGCCGCTTGAGTTTGTTTATCCCAGCCAGCATTAACATAGAGGGCTTTTCCTGCTGCCATTTGATATGGAATACTGAGGCCAACTCATCGCATCCGGGAACCACGTTTTCTCTGGGATCCCACGTTGACTCACCGATACTCGAGGCTTCGTACCCCCCCAACCTTTTTGATTCAAGAGTCTAGTACCTCGTCAACAAGCCACTCTAGAGCCGTCACCCCCATTTCTCCGTATTCGCATAGGTCGAGGCGGAGGTTCAACCTCAGGAGGGGTGAAAATTGAAGATTGATAGGCACTCATACCAGAAACATGCCGTGGAAGTGGAAAGTGAAAGATTTCAAGGTGGAACAATATGAATACAAGAGAACTGGGCTTCTGAAGATCAAGGACAATGACTGAAATTTGTAAGGCTTTGGTTTGCTTGGTCCAAAACTCAGTTTTGTTCTCACTTTTCCTGGTCAGTGAGCTTGGTGAGGATACAAAACAGTAGGGGCTGTATTCAGGCCGCGGCTGCTCAGCGTGCTGAGTATATTTGACTTTGATTCCTTTGTCACTACTCCGTACTCCGTACTAACTAGCGGTTATCATGTCCTCCATAATCAAAGTTAAAACAGAGTAAACTCGAACTTTGAACTTTCTGTTCTCAAAATGAACGCCCTCGCAAGCTCCAACTCATCAATAGCGCACCCACAAAGAAATAACATCCAGTGTGTTTTGGCTGGTGTAGCACGCTGCCGCTTTGTTTGATCCTTGCACACAACTTCTTAGATCATCAACCTCTCGACCTTTTGCTTGATATTTCGGATCTGCGCGGTCAGGTCGCTAGCCTCGTTCGTGGTGATGCTGGCGGCGATCACGGCGCGGCTGACACCGCATGCTCTGCCCAAAGCAACTAGAAATCAAATCACGTCAGAACCTGCGGGGTATATGGCCAACCAAGCGATGCCATACCTTTGCTGGGGACATAGACATATGGCGTGTTCTTATCCTCACAGAGGAGAGGGAGGTGGAGAAGGATAGCGAGAGGGGAGGTATCGGCAGCAAGAATGATCAACTCCGATGTTCCACGGTTGAGGGTCTTGGTTGCTATTTCGCCGGAGATATATCAGTTAGCACTGGAAAAAAAAAGTTAAGGGAAATAGAAAAAGGGAAGTTAACAGACATACCTTCGTTAGCTCCCTTCTTCAGTTGGCGGTAGTGAGAGGCTTGTTGGACAAGATCAAGGAGCTCGGTGGATAGAGCTTCATCGGCAATAGGCCAAGCTGTGCTCTCCGAATGTTGCACATCGCATCATAGACGTTAGCCAGATGTTCCTCTCAAAAGCATGGTAATCGTGTGCCGGAGCAGAGCGTAAGGTTGACTCGAAAGGGCAGCAAAAGACGGGAAGGGCCATACCTGCTGATTGTTCATTCGCCATGTTGAGAAGGTCCTTGTAGGATGCGTCGCAATGAGCAGTGCAATGGCCAGGTCGCGAGAGCGCTTGAGAAAATTGAGGTGCTGAACTTTTGATGCTCAAGCTTGTGTGCTGGCTTGAAATTTTGCATATCAGTCACGTGATGCTTTGGATGGCGGCTTATGTCAGCAGCTAAATCCAACCACATCCTGTCTTGGTCAAGCTTGCCTGGCTTCATGTCGCTAGACACAACTTTCACAACCAAGATCCAGCTCTTGTTACAATAGACAGACTCCAGTCGTGCCTCAGCATGCAGTCTCTGGTCATTGAAGTCCTTTGAACTGGTTTCAATTGCTCCGGTTGTCGTGGCGCAATTGTAACTGTCTGAACTGGGAGTCGAGCTGAAGAACACAACCAAGAGCTACTTTCAATGAATTGATTAACAATAGATCCTCCAACATCTTATCTCACATAACTAATCTCGAAGATCCTCTGTGCAGCCAAAGCGAGGTTCATTGGCATGGCTTCTCCAACCGAACCTTTACTTCCGCCACAGGCGCCCTCGAGCTCAAAGCAGTGACGACACGACAGACAGTCGCCTTACCTTCTTGTGATGTCCATTTCATGGATAATCAAGATTCTAACGTTTGAAATAAAGCCAGGCGTGGAGTTTCTTGGTTTTTCCAACCGTCCTGACCGGCGACGCGCAGCTCTGGACGATCTGTGCGCACCTCTCAAGGTTCCTTGTACCGGGGCAGAGCTCTTGGCCCTCAGCAAGCCGTCGCCTCCATGCCGATACTATCCTTTTTCTGTAATGCAATCCTTGAATCTGACAAGAACCAGGCAGACGCCGGGAGACGTCGACAGTTTGATTTTCATCGAGGGACAGGCCCGTGAATGCGCTTTAGCGGAAGCGGACAATTCGCCTTGTACACACCGAAACCTAGGGCACAATTTTCGACGCTCTGACTGTTCAAATGTTACCTCACTTTTTTATCAGAGTCCGTTGAGCTGATTGTCGCATCTATGACCTCCCCCTGACCCATGTTCGAGGCTGAGGCTCCTGATAGAGAGGTCTGGATTTTCGGGGAATTTTTCCCCCTATGCCGTTTGCGTGTGTTGGCGACGACAGCTTGACATGCTGTAACGCAACTCTCTGAGAGATATGGGTCTAATCAGCGAATGAGCCAAAATGATTGCCTATAACAAGTAAGGAACCCCAGGAAAGTGCTTTATCATCACGATGCAGTTGAGGCTAGAGTCGTAACGCTTCACTTCAGCTCTTTTGAGGAATCGCCGCAGAGGCCCTGCAAGACTTTCTGGGACAAGACCCAGGGCGGTTAGAAATACAGGATCGATGTATGTGGGGTGAATGTAATCTTTTCATGTTCCATTTGCTTGCGATGCAATGGGCATTCCCAGCCTTTTCGCCGGTTCTTTGTTCCTTCACTCCCTTCCCCCTGCCAACCCCTTGTGTTGAAGCTGGTCAGATCTTCAATAGCGCAACATTGGCTGTTCGCTTTGCGGTCGGCGCAGCGCTTCCAGATTGGGTAACATCCTCAAGGGAATCCAGGAAATGCGACATCCAAGTTCCCAAGCGTCCAATCAGGTCCGGGTGAATATCCCGAGTCTCAAACCACTCTGGTAGTAAATACCCGGTTAATGAGGATCCCTGCACCCGTGCTAGCAGATGACTTTGCATTTGTCGTGGCATCCCCGTCGACGGCGGCGCGGGGGGGCCGGGGGGTCCAGAAACAAGGAACACACGGAGGATATGACACCCTTACCCTTCCCTTCGGACCAAACTAACGACTTGGCTGACAGGGCTGGGCGAGATTCGATAGTATGTGTCGTTTGGTCGGGACGGAATTGTCAGTGGGCCCCGACCGGCATGCCATGCCTATGGATTCCAGAAGAGATAAGGCCTAACTTGCGATAGACGAAAATAAATTTTCCCTCTTTCTTAATTTGGGTTGGTTTGACGCCTTGGCTACCCGCGATGCTTGCGTCAGACCTGAGCAAAGCACGAGTGGGGATGAATTAACCGCCCGGATGTTTTAGGACTGCGAGTTTTTATTCCAAGGTTGCGCAGGTAGCTACTCGGGCTTCGCTCCGGATCTAGAAATCCCTGGCGAAAGGATAGGATGATAGCTTTTGGAAATATAGATGCACAATGTATTGGATAAACGCGCGGCTTCGTAAAAGGAGCGACATTCCCTGCAAGGCAATCCGAAATTTCACCGTTTGTGCATTCCGGGCCAGTTCAGGGCATGGGTGGGAGAGGTCTGTATGTATGTATGTACCCGTTTCGTGTCCGTTGGGCGCCGGATATGCCTGGGGAGGAACAGGGAGGGGCATGGGTTGGTATAGATGATGTCTGTTTCTGGACGGGATGAGGCGTGAGTTGATACTACATGGCTAGTAATGCTTGTGACGACTATTTGAGATTCACGAGGTGGTGAGGAAGAGATGGATGTACCGACTAGCTAGGGAGCGAGCTAGAACTTGGAGGATGACAGATCAATGATCACCTTGGTGCATGACGCCACGCCGACGACGCCATGATTCGTCGTTGGCCGAAAAAGAAACGGAAAGCTTGCGCACGCAGTTCAATGTTGGCTGCCCGGAGTATTCTAGGCCGAGAGTTTGGCGGTGCAAATGGAAAGATAAAAATTGGTGATGGGTTACTGGGGGTGTCTGGATTGGGGGATGGGGATTGGGTCAGGCACCGATGAGGCCGGAGATGCCGCCTAATTCAGCCCCGAGAGGGCCGAAGCAGCGAGAAAAGAGGGTACCCGCCGGCCTATGCCTACCTTGGAGTTTCGGTGAGAGAGAGATGAGTGGGATCCCGCGCGCGGTACGGTGTCGCGTGCGTAGAGGGTGGTGATGGAATGATAGCCGGGAGAGGAATTGTGAACACGCGGGCTGTGGATGGAGAGGGAGACGAAGAGAGAGAGAGAGGGGTTACATATGGGACATACGGGTGGCGTACCCCCGTCGGAAATGAAATGAATCTCGCTTTTTTGATTTCCAGTCGCTGCCGGGTAGGATGGGGAGCGGTAGACCGGTTGGAAAGCAAACGGGGGGCTGTCTGTCCTTGAATACAGTCTGGATCTTCGATAAGAGAGATTGGATTCAAGACAGGCCAAGCAGCCTCGTGGAGGGCAAGGATTGAGAGAGAGACAGAAGGAGGACGAAAGGAAAGAGAGGGAAGGGTCGGCTCAGCTCACCGACCGACGAACGGTGAAGATGAATTGAAAAGGAAAAAAGAAAAGAAAGAAAGATAAGAGATGCAAGGCAAGGTAGCAGTGTGCAATCCCAAGAAGCGACGAACCCCTGTTCTTAAGAGAAAGAAAAAAAAAAAGAAACCAACAAGGGAGGGAGATTGGAGTCGGGAGGAGAGAGAGAGAAAGAGGGAGAGAGACCCGATCGGAGAATGAAGAAAAAGCACGATCGGTAGCGAACCTTGAGCTTGTTGGTTATGTATGTATGTATGTATGTACATGGATGATGGGAAGCAGGAAATACTATAACAGCGATGGGTTAAGGGGTGGTGCTTGTTCGGTCGGGAATGGAATGGCTCGTTCGTAAAGGCATATCTTCGTATCAGAAGCAACGAACTAGTTAACTAACCGCTGAGATGATGATGTCCGACGAGCAGAGAATCAACGACGAGAGATTCCGGCTTGGCGACGGAGCACCACGGGAGAGAGAGAGAGAGAATCATGAAAGAGAGGATGAAGGAAGGAAATGGTGATGAATGCTGAGATCGACGGCGACTATTGGCAGATCGCGTTCTCTTCTTTGATCCGAAAAAGAAAAAGAAAAAAAGAAAAAAAAGACGGGCCATCCATCCAGTCCAGCGACGGTTCCGATTCGAAGTGGTGATGGTGATCTCGGCAATCTCTCTCACTCACTCTCTCTCACTCTCTCTGCGACTACTAACTGTGATCTCCACCCGCCGACCAGAAGACGCTCGCCCCCGATCTCTGAACTCTGGTTTGCTTCTTTTCCCCTCGGCAAAGTAGGCTAGAAGGCTGTATCTTTTGCCGTTGATGTCGTTGGCCAGCGACTGGTAGCTAAGATGATCCCGGAAGAAAAAGAATACGACCCTCCCTGGCTAATCCTCCGAAAGCACCATCAACTAACTAGTCCGTAGCTTAGCCGACAAGAAAGCACTCTGTCAGCGTTCCCGTTGAGCTAGTTCTAGTAGTCAGTCAGTTGTGCTTGTTCACTCCCGAGGCCCCCGAACACGCCATGTGCATTATCATCACCAGCATCACCACTTCTTGCCGAGTCCATCTCTCTCTCTCTCTCCGCCTTGATTCTCGTCCTATACTAGCTGGTAGCCTCGTCTTTGTTACACGCGCAAAAGCCGTGCACATCCTCCCCAAAGAACAGGAAAAGAGGGAAAAAAAAAGAAACAATTAAAAAGAAAAGAAGAAGATAAAAAAAACAAGCAATCAACGGCCGTCTCGGAGTCGACCGAGCAGGATTCTTCATCATCTTCTTTTTCTTCTCTTTCTTCTCTTTGAAATCGTTTTTGTTCGCTTTGGGGGCCATCTCGACGGAAACCACCACCACTCTTCACCTCGCTGTCTCTCTCTCTCGGACAACCCCCAATCTCGCCGTCTTCTTCTTCTTCTTCATCATCATCTCTTCTCTTCTCTTCTTCTACTCTGAAACAACAAAAAAGAAATGCTTGTCCTTCTCTTCTTCGCTTGAATCGGAGCTACCTCCCCAGAACAGCCAACCACCCCCCATCCTGCTCAACCCGCTCAAAGACATTCCGATTCATATATATTAATCCTCACCCCTTCCCACCACCCCCGGCTTCTGTCGTTTCTTATTTTTTTTCTTTTTTTTTTTACTTCTCTTCATATATCCCTCGCACCCCATCTTTCGCCTCTCTCTCTCTCTCAGACAAACCTCCAAGAAAATCCATCACCGTGGAGAAGAAAAAGGACCAGCCCGCACTCAAGATGCGCTCCAGCATTGCCTGCTCCCGCTGCAGGCGGAGCAAGATCAAGTGCGTCAATGCGGGCATCGACACCACCTGCCGCGCCTGCGACTCCTCCGGCAGAGAGTGCGTCTACCCTACCCCCGCCCTCG